>OY720465.1:24689467-24763987 GCA_963082715.1 Harpalus rubripes
TTAAAAATTTGTTATTTTTGTATATATTGTTCTTTTGATAAAAGTATTAAAATTTTGGAAATTCCTTTTGATTACAATTTTTGTAAAACAATGTTAATTAATGTAAAACAAAAATTTTTCAATAACATGTTTCAATTTGTTTGTAAGCAAAATACCAAATAAAATATATATTTATAATTAATATAATCAAATTTATTTACAAAATATAAAAGACAGGTATTACAATAAGTTATTCTTGTCATTCTATTAAAAATTTATCTTCCGCTAAAATAGGAGACGATAAGTTGGTTACAGCACAAATAATAATAAATATATTTTCAATGTGTTTTACAAGAGGCCATGGTAATTTACTACTTAAAATTTTGAAAATTTTTATTCTTTGGTTACAGCGTTCTACATGAACAAGTGCAGCAGCTATTTTTACATTAATAGTCGCTTCTTCCGATGATAATTGTTTTTTCTGTCGTACAAAAGGTGGTCTTATTAATTTAATATTATGTTCATTGCATATACTATCAATGAGAAATCCTTTGTCAACCATTATACAGTCATTCTTTTCTTCTAACATAGAAATTAACCCACTTTGCTCAAATATTTGTTTATCTGATGCACGTCCACCAAATGCTTTACTTACGTAAGTTATGAGCCCTGCCGGTGAAACTCCCACCATAAATTTAACGGTATGATTAGATTTATAATGCGAGTAAAATCTAACTCGACAACATAAACCCTTTGGTCGCTCAATATAGATTTCTGTACAATCTAATACAATTCTTATTTTTTGAAATTCTTTGAAACATTTTGGCATATTCCGAAAAATTTCGGATGATGTAGGAAAAGTTATTACTGGTCTTAATACGGAACTTAATATTGTTATCATCTCCAAAACATACAGTCTACAAAGTTTAAAGGAAATTCCAAATAATATAGATAACATTGCATATGATAAATTACATTTTAATTTGGTAAAAGTTAAAATAACTCCATCTTTAAGATTTAATCTATGTACTCGAACGTCTTTGTAATACGTTTCAACTACTTCTAAAATTGTGTTCAATAATATATGATTATTTAAACCTGTGCAACTATTAAGAGATTCATCAGATTGTAAGAAATCACACAAAGTTAATTGTTTGGGTGTATTAACTTGTACGGAAAAATCACGAAAGCTTATATGTTTTGAAGGATTTGACGTTGAATTCAATAATTCCAGAAGGGTATTCGCGGCTTCTATTTCTTTTGATGATAAATCAATATTAAAATTAGAAGTGCAATCTTCAGCTGTACATGAAGTAGAAGGAATAGAAGGCAATTTGTTTCGAATTCTAATTCTATCTCTGGTTTTGATAGACTTTTCTTGAAGGGGTATATTTTGAGAAGGCACAGCATTTCTCTTTAAAATAACTCTCTTGTTGGAATCTCCTAATATTGATTCATATAATTATGAAAATAAAAATTATTATAATCTATTTTACAATTTTTTCCTCTATAAAAAAAATCGTCTTCCTTGAAATGTAGGGAATAGACTTACATATATTTCGTAACTTTTTTACCTATGCGCAGTTTTAATATCCATGCTTTTAATTTATCTATTAGTTCTTTGTCGCCAAATTTATTTTCTATGTACACTTTATTCAATCCAGGTTTGGGAAAGGAGAAAAAGCTCATTGTTTTATTTTTCTTATGTCATGAGTAGCAATTTGGTACTGAACAGTATGCGTTACTCATATTTTATGAAAAACACGTTTAATCTTCCTTTAATTAATATAAATTGACATACACCGTATAGGTAAAATACGGTACGTATGTCTTTGTCTCTAGTTCAATTGGTGGCCGCAAGATGTCATATCGCTTACTTCCCATCGCCTATCGTTGCTGGCATGCATCAATTTCACTGGAACGGTAACGACGTGCCTCTTGCCTTCCGCAGATGTACTTCTTTTCGGTAACAGTCGGATGTAGACGCCGTTTCTCGACACAGCAAATCCTTCTTTACGTAGTTCCTCTGCCATTTCATCTAAAGTCTTCACATTCTAATCATCTCATTTCTTCTCCTCCCTTCAGCAGCAGATCCATGCATGGCTATCTCAACCATGGCTTTCAACAATTCAGGCTGATCTTCTTCTAACCTGTTACAAGAATTAAAATATTAGAAAAATTTTATAATTTTATTGTATTTTTCTTAATTTGAAATGAAGTAATAGTGTCTTATGCTATATACAAATTTATGTATAATATAATTTATTATAAAAAAATAAACATTGAATTTTTTTTCGTAGTTATTCATATTTTTATGTACGTTTATTTTATATTTTATTATTTTAAATTAATATAGGTATATATATTATCTGATAAATTAATTTGTTATTGTATTACATGAACAAATAAAATTTATTTTATTTTTACCCCGGTCATCCTGTTTTTTCTCGAAGAGATAGCATTTCGGATTTCAGCTCGGGATTCTGTTGCAACAATGTCGTGATCTCTGCTTTGCGTTTTTGTCGAAATTTAGTTTGGCGTGTTTGATTTTGTTTTAACTTTAGGTCCTTTTCCTTTTGTTCCAGCTCTTTTTGTTTTGCTTTCATCTTATTCAAGTCATCATCAGTCAGAAAGTTAAGTGATTGTTTCTTGTACAAACTATTCGACTCTGATCGCAGAATTGAA
The DNA here is from genome assembly GCA_963082715.1 of Harpalus rubripes. Classification (NCBI taxonomy): domain Eukaryota; kingdom Metazoa; phylum Arthropoda; class Insecta; order Coleoptera; family Carabidae; genus Harpalus; species Harpalus rubripes. The sequence goes on from OY720465.1 coordinate 24,692,132, forward strand.
ATGTCTTCCGACACTCTGTCTTGGGCAACACTGACAGTGCCTTTAGCACCAATTGACGACGAAGAACCTGCATCTGCATCTGAATAATGTAGATTTTCTTCATCAGTTAAAACAGGCTGAGAAGAATGACTACAACTCTACTGCAACTCTGCTGATGAACTATGATTATTCTAAGCTTTTTTCTGGGAAAACTAAAATAAAATATTGAATTTATTTTATTTTTACTATTGGGATTTTCAAGTATCAAGAGATGGCGCTGATCGCATTGAACAATGGTGCATTTTTTGTTGGCATTTGTAAGCGTAGCAATGCTGTCAATCGTGTTTCTTTCGTTTTCGTATTATTTTCTCATTTATTAGTATTTTTTATTTCTAATTCAAGAATGTGTAATAGAGTTTTTGTAGTCATATAGTTGTAGTTTCATGCAAATGTCAAATGTGTACCACTGTGTGTAGTTCTAATATTCGCCACTAGTTAGCGTTTTCTTATTTTAAAATCCCAATACAGAAATTATAAAAAATTATAATGAAGTGAACTCTAAATTTTATTAGTGGAAGTTTAACCATATGTACGAAATAAGTAATAACACTTTAATTATTTGCATTGTTTTATAATGTGACATTATTCAAATGTCAAATTTTATGTAAAGTTACTTGGTCTGAAAAAAAGTAAAAGTAATTTGTAAATATTGATTATCAAAGCCACGTATTTAATACTTCTACTTAATAGAAAACTTTAAAATGCTGTTTTGTAATTAGAAATAAGCATTTCTATGTTTTTTATGGTGAATATGAATAATTTATTTTCATATATATATGATTAACATAAACTGAACATAGCACTATGGGGAAGTATTTTAAAGAAAATTATCGAAATTGTTGGTTATTACAGTTAAAAATAAAATCATTCGCTATGGATGTTAAATATGATTGTAATACTTACCCCAGACCAAAATGAAAGCAGTTTTGACTGTTTTTTTTTTGCAAATTCTTGTCCACTCTTCAGTTTTTTCGGTCACAAGTTTCTGTAAATCATCTTTCTTTTTTATATCGTTCCACACAGAAACAACATGCTGCTGCACTTTTTGTTTCTGTTTTTCTGGATATGCATATGCTTTTAACAAACAATTGAAAAGTTTTTCCTTATCAACACTACTTGAATTCATGATTTAATATGAATTGCATTGCACGAATGAAAAACCACTGGCCCGAATTTGAACTGTGCCCGACATCTGTAGACTGTTATTGAAAACAAACGACCGCCTGCATATACGAATATTACTATCTCAATGCGCATGCTCAGAATGCACCAATCATATGCTTGGAAGTACTGCGGAAATGAAACCAATGTTATCTTATGGAAAAAATTGTATTTTTAAAGCAAAATATTATTTTATGTAGACGTAAATTAACGATAATTTTTCTCTTGCAAGTTTCATTTCATGTTTAACTACTGGATTCTGCCCTTATAATATATAAATAATCAATAAAATAAACATTAAAATTTAAAAAATTTCTTTTGTAAAGTACGAAATATATTTTATTCACAATCGGTTAGTAATATGACGATTTCTGACTTTTAAAAAGTTGGGAAGTTAGTTATTGTTAACCTCATATTCCAAGAGGTTGGAAAGTATAACGTGAAGATAGCTGGGGTTGGAAAGTTGACACTTTCCAACCTCAGCTATACTCACGCTATACTTTCCAACCTCGAGGCGGGAAATAGCTGCCCCCCGCTTTGAGAGATCATTGCGTATCAATGATGGGTATTTACATATAAACAAAGCATCTTTACAATTTATATGATAAAAATATGGAATAAACTTGTAAATAATACAAGTAATGAATGAAATCAGTATTTAAGGTTAGAAATCAAAGTGACAGTTCATGCAGTTCACGTGACAAATGAACAATCTCAGACCATTCGTTTATTTATGTTAGGTTATTATTATTTAAATATCAAATATTAATTTTTTATTTCAGATTGTGAATAAAATAGTATACAAACCTCGGTGAAAAGTTTCATTGTCTCGGGCTATAGTTAACCTCGGCGCTTCGCGCCTTGGTTAACTATCTTCGCCCTCGACAATGAAACACTTTCCACCTCGGTTAGTAATATACTGTTATTTAATTAAGCCTGTTTACTATTGTTGCTTTCCGGACTGTGATTTGAATCCATTAATTAAAAAGGAATATCTTTTCCTATTTTTCCTAAGAAAAGTATAGAGAAAATAAGTTAGTATTGCCAACTTAATTGGAAAAATTAAAAAATAGTTTGTCACCCTGGCACGCTTTTTTCATTTCATAAATCTGCCGGCAGAGGCGCATAGTTAATAATATGGTCTATTAGCACCGCGAAATTTGAATGTTTCATAACTATTAAAGCAAGTTTAACAATATTTTTTATATTTTATCGTTACGTAACGCACACATTAACCCTCCCCCACCCCTTCGTGACGCTGCGTAACGCTACTCTTGACCCCCCCCCCCCTTGAAGCGTTACGTAATTTAAGGACAGCTCCATACATGGAATTTGTACAAAATACATACAACTGACAGAAGGTAATGTACTTGAAATATGAAATCTTGTGCAAGAAAATTTCTGTATGGAATTGGTACAAAATATATGGAACTGACGGAAGGTAATGTGCTGGGCACATCAGATTTTTTATTTTAGGTATCATGTCTAATAGAGGGGCAGATATTCCACAGTTGGCTAGACAACAGATCGTTCAGAGAGAGGGGCAATTAAACAAATCAGTGTACAGTAAATTCACACATCAAAGCAGGTAAATCAATAACTGATGTATTAATTTTCATCTGTCATTAATAATGATTATTTAGTAGACAAAATCTATAATACTAAACGATTAGATTCACTATCTATATTTATATTTTTTTAATTCATCACGACGATCGCCCAACTTTAGACAAGGCTACAGCTTAAACGGTGCGACCGATTTTCATGAAATTTGTATCAAATTGTAGGAAATGATTGGCTTCAGGGCCCTTCTAATGGGACGAATTTCTGTAGGATGCATAGTTTTAGAGTAAAAAATTATTAAAGATTGAAAATTGGGACAAAAACAATATTTTTCACAGTAACGATCACAGTTTTCCTTGAAAATTTAAGACGAAGAACGCCATGTTTGTCCTGTCATTTTGAACCTTTAAATGGAAATATTTATTATTTATTAACAATTTGAAAGAAGTTTTATTCATAATTATAAATTTTGAGAATGGGCAATTATATCCGCACAGGTAAAAAAGGCCTAAACCATTTTAATTAAAAATTATAAAATTTGACGGTTCATATGTACTTGGACAGTGTTACCAAATGTGTCATAAGTAACTAGGTAAAAAACAAATATTTCTAACTAAACAATATTTTTCACAGTAACGATCACAGTTTTCCTTGAAAATTTAAGACGATAAACCTGTGCGATAAACGCTGTTATGTCAATGTCAATGATGACAAATTATCAGTTTTCTTCCTTTTAAATGCAATAAAATGTTTAAATAATATGTAATAATTAAAGAAAAGATGATGAATTTAACAAGGTAGGTGTATGTAATGATTTTAAGCCATGTTTATTATTATGTTACATATTTTATTTTGTAAATAGAATTTTGGAAAATGTATAAGGAAACACGTCGAAAAGGATCAGAAAGGTAGGAATTATATCACAATCGATGTACAAAATTAAAAAGATAAACATTGTCATGTCATATTTGATATGTTAATGACAAATTATGCATGTATCAATTACTATAACCGATGATATAAAAACAAGTCAATTAAGATGGTACGATCACGTACAGCAAATGAGTAATGGCAAAACACATACCACAGTAAACTCCTAGCGGCAAAAAGAAAAGAGGGAGACCTAGAAGGAATTGGGTAGCAGTAGTCCAAGAAGAAATAAGAGAGAATGAAGATCTATGGCAAGACCAGTGGAGAATTCGCATCGGAAGACATGGTACAACGTTATAAACCGATTGTATATATAGGTATATGTAATGATTTTAAGACGTGTACAGGGAAATCATAGTCTGGAACAAGACAATTCAATAATTTTAGATAGTATGTTTTAACCTGTTCTTTTTTTGTAATTCATTTTCTTACATTACGTTTAAAATTATTTCAGATTATACATAATTCGATATCTATCTTAAAACGGTACAGAATTTAATCTGTATTTTATTTTCTTATATTACGTTAAAATTATCTATATTAAAAAAAATTTATTCCCAATTATTGTATCGTACTAATAAAAAATATTTTAAATTACATAATCATACAGCATGAGCCAGAAAAGTAATCTTTAATACCTATCATTTTTAACAATCCAAACTTTATTGATATATTTTCAAATTCGTTGTAAAAGTTCAGATCTAATGTTTGTAACTCACTGTTTACTCTAGAATTAAAATATCACATCTTTTAGTTTTGTAGATTTATTTTTATCTTTAAATTTAGTATTGTGTACTCATATACATGTTACTAATACAGGGTCCGCATTTTAAAAGTTCCCGCCTGAAAATTCATGATTAGGCAATCCATGATACATTTCATAAGTGACTTGGTTTTTAAAATTTTGTTTTGCTCTTATACCTACTGTGATTATTCGATTTAAAGTACTAATATTCACCAAGTGGCTTATAAAATGTATATGGTTTTGCTTACTCTTAAAATTTCAGGCGGGAACATATAAAATGGGCACCTTGTATTATGTTTATATTTATCCTGTAATTTTGTCCTGTTTGCTCGCATAAAATGCGCAGCATTTGTTCATTTCATTATATGTTTTCATCAGTTCCTACCACGGTGTAGTATCTATAGGCGAGAGTACGAGATGCGTTGACATAACTAGCTGGTAAAAGAGAAGCTAACGCGACCCGTTACCATTTGACAGGCGTTTGGCAGTTGGTGTGCCGCAGTGTGTCGGTTGCGGTTAAAATAAGTTCGCGTTTAAATAGAAAATGTTGTGATATAGGATGTACAACAGGGTATGGATCAAATAAAGAGATATAGACCCGAATTTTCACCTTTTGAAGTAACGTTACTTCGGAAGTAGCGCTATTTCGATTTTTTATTTATATAATTTTATGAGTAGATAAGAATAGGTTTCATATTTTTGTAAATGAAACCTATGACATTAGAAATAAATGCTTTTTACAATTTAATTTATTTTTATATCTCTCATTTTAATGTTAAAGTTGACATTTGACAGTTGAAGTAGCGATTTTTCGGAAGTAGCGCTACTTTAAGATGTAAGAATACGGACCATAGTCTTTTTAAGGTGCCAAAATGTGCGATTTTGTAGCAGCCAGCCATGATATAACCATAGAAACAGGTACTACGATTTAGAAAATTCTGATTGAAAGATGTCAGTGTCAAGTACATGACATTATGTTTATTTTATAAATTTACTGAAATTATAGAAGCCTGTTGTATGGAATTTGTATAAAATACATACATAGAACTGACAAAAGATAAAAGGTAATGTATTGAAAATATAAAATATTGTGCGATATATAGGAATAATTTACTATTTCAAATATTTTTGTAAAAACCGGGTCGCAAAAAACCTGACATCTAGCGGCATACTGTATGAACTAACCCGGTTATTTAGCCATTCTTTGTAATACATTATACATCGTGCACTCAGCTATAGATACTACACTTCCAAAATATTATTGACAATTTTATGCAAAAAAGAATAGCCGATCGAGCTGTCGTATTTTTGACAATTCTCTATGACAGTCCATGAGAAAACATTTCTTGTTTTTCGTATAAATTTGTCAGAAATACAGGGTGTTTCATGTAACTATGTAAGGCTTCGGAGTATGAATTCTAGACACCAACATGAAAAAAATCCCAATAAACATTGGTGCTAGAACGCTTCATAACAGAGATACCGAGGATTTATCTTAAATGAAGCATAATACTGAAATAGCAGAAAATAGTTGGCTGATGGCATTTGTTTAATTCATTTAAAATTTAAATGAGATTTAATTAATTAAAAATTCCACTTATTTCAATCCGATAATTATTTAATTATTACACCTGTTATTTAATATTTTGATAATATTTCTAATACAAAAAAGTATTGCCAAGCCTTTTGTATTTAATGAAAATGTAATATTTTAATAATTTACCGTAGTATTTTTAAATAATACTGATTTATTTATTGAATGTAATGACTTTCATTTTAAACACTTGCTCTGGGATTCTTTTTATAAATAATTATTTATGACCCAATACAAAAATAAATAAAAATAACCTGTTTCCTGTTTTTTTTTATTTTAACAAAATCCTGGGTACCTATCTCTGTTAGAAAGCGTTATAGCATCAATGTTTATTGGGATTTTTCCCCCTTTTGGTATCAGAATTCATACTCCAAAGCCTTGCACTCTTATATGAAACACCTGTATATCCTGTTTGGTATTAAATGAAAAGTTTTCTGCATGGCTAAACTATAGAACTTTCAAAATTTTGACATCAACTTGACCGGCTTTTGTTTTTTACATAAAGTTGTCAGAACCATGTAGTGATTAGGATCATGTGAATTTTTTTCTGCAGGGCTGTAACATAGAAGTGTCAACAAATAGACATCTCGGTCGGCTTTTGTTTTTGTATAAAAGTGCTAGAAATATGTCGTGTTTGGTATCAAATGAGAGGTCTGGTTACGAACTTTTAGACACAAGTGTGGAAATTTATGACAGGTTGATTGGCTTTTGTTTTATGCATAAAGTTAATTCGTTTGATAGAAGGGGGAACTTGGGTATCTGACAAGACTGTTGGCGTTACCACTTTGGTTTTAAATTGTGCGTAGACAGATTGGATGTACGTATAAACTATTATAAAACACTATCGGCGGAGCCCTAGGGTAAACTCGGCGAAGCCGAGCTTAGGCTAGTCCTAATACTAAACGATTAGATTCACTATAGTTATATAGTTTCTTTAATCACGACGATCGCTCAACTTTAGACAAGGCTACAGCTTAAACGGTGCAACCTATTTTTGTGAAATTTGTGTCAAATTGTAGGAAATGATTGGCTTCAGGGCCCTTCTAATGGGACGAATTTCTGTAGGATGCATAGTTTTCGAGTAAAAAATTATTAAAAGTAAAATTAAACAATGGATCGTAGAATACATGTAAAAATTTAGAAGATAAAAATGCTGTCATGTGTAAAATTTGGCATGATGTCAATGTCAATAATGACAAATTATGAATGTCGTATGGGTTGTCGAACATTTCAATGCTAAATATAAATAAATATATTGTGTAAAATTGAAGAAAAGAATATGAATTAAACGAGGTAGGTATACGTAATGAATTTAAGCAATATTTATTGTTAATTTTGATTTTATTTTGTAAATAGATTTTACGAAATGTCAGAAGTTATTAAAAACTACGAAAACGTTGATAAAGACTAGAAGAGTTTCACAATCGAACGAAGAGTACATGTGTAAAATTAAATAGATAAATACTGTCTTCTGTCACATTTGATATATTAATGACAAATTTGAACTACAGAAAATAATCGGTTTAAAATTGAAGAAAAGAATGTGAGAATTAAACGACGTATGGTACGCTATTAATGTAAGATATGTTTATTCTTATTTTATAATTTATTTTGTAAATAGATTGTTGAAAATGTTCGAGGTTATTAAACGACGAAATGGACGAGAAATGTAGGAAAAGCATCAACGACAAGAAAGACTGGGAGGACAAAGTGTACAGCGTACAGAGAGAATGTCAAGGATTGTTTTCTGTGCCGGTCAGTGTATTAATCTAAGATATGTTTATTTATATTTTATTTTGTAAATAGATTTTACAAAACTGACAAAAAGAAACTGGTAGTATTTGGGTTGGCAGTCCAGCGTGTTTTATTCGCACAGCTTTACCAGTACAATCTAAACCTAAACCGTACACAAATAAAGGAGTGTGTGGGGCTCTTTAGAGCAGATTGCGTGGGTAGTTTGGGTGGGCATGTTGCGTGGGTAGTTTGGGTGGGCATGTTGCGTGGGTAGTTTGGGCGGGCATGTTGCGTGGGTAGTTTGGGTGGGCATGTTGCGTGGGTAGTTTGGGTGGGTTGTTTGGGTGGGCATGTTGCGTGGGTAGTTTGGGTGGGCATGTTGCGTGGGCAGTTTGGGTGGGCGTGTTGCGTGAGTAGTTTGGGTGGGCATGTTGCATGGGTAGTTTGGGTGGGCATGTTGCGTGGGTAGTTTGGGTGGGCATGTTGCGTGGGTAGTTTGGGTCGGCATGTTGCGTGGGCAATTTGGGTGGGCATGTTGCGTGGGTAGTTTGGGTGGGCATGTTGCGTGGGTAGTTTGGGTGGGCATGTTGCGTGGGCAGTTTGGGTGAGCATGTTGCGTGGGCAGTTTGGGTGGGCGTGTTGCGTGGGCTGTTTGGGTGGGCACGTTGCGTGGGCATGTTGCGTGGGTAGTTTGGGTGGGCAGGTTGCGTGGGCATGTACCTAGGTAGCATCGGAAGCACAAATGGAGGGACCGAAATCGATGTAAATAATAGAATAAAAAAAGCAAACCAAGCGTTTGGTATGCTGAAAAATATTTGGAATTCACTTAGTTAATCAAATCACACCAAACTTAGGATTTTTAACAAAAACGTCAAAACTGTCCACCTATATGCCTGCAAAACTTGGAAGGTCACACAATCTACAGCTCACAAACTTCAAACTTTCGTCAATAAATGCTTAAAAAGAATACTTCATATAAACTGGTTTCACCATAACAAACGACGAAGTATTAAGAAGAAGTAACAAATTAATATAAATCTCAAAATTTAAAATAGAAAATGAAATTGGATTGGACATGTATTAAGAAGGCCACCAGAATACATAGCAAGAAGCGCCCTCGAAGGGGTCGGCTGAGAACGACCTGGAGGCGAACAATACTCAAAGAAATAGAAACCTCAGACAAATCATGTAAGCAAGTGAAACATATCGCCAGAATAGACCAAAATGAAAATCTTTTGTAGAGTCCCTATGCTCCAGCTAGGAGTTTAAGTACATTATACACTCATTTCATCCGCGGAAGATCTTTCAGGGGTATAATATTTTTCTAAAATACATACATTATTAGAATAGTAATGTAAATTTGTAATTGTTTTTTACAACTTACCATACAATTCAGGTAGAATCACTTGTCTCCAAAAAATTGTGGCTTTTTCACTCTCTCCATGCCAAAATTGTGGATCAAATTCTACACGGTGTACAATAACTTGGAGCGAATTCCAAACAACAAAGTCGCAGTATTCCCTTCCACTTATAGCCATCTGCATTTGGATTTGATAAAAGTAAGGATGGTTTACTTTAAGGAGGATCTTATCATTCTTTTTCTCTAAGAAACTTGATAAGTTATCCAAAATATTTTTTTTTCTTTCAGACAATAAGGGCATATAACTTCAACGCATCCTGCACCACAACATTCACATGATACTAACGCATCAGGGGATGCGCCAAACTGAAAATTTCGATGATAATAACAGACCAGCATCTCGAAATCTATATCATCAATCCGCTTAAGTTCTTTATAGCAGTCAAGAGCATCCTTCTCATGTTTACAACCATTTTCAGTTTGCTTCGATGTAAATTTATTGGGGCAACAAATTGCTTTGATGGTAGAAATGGGATTGTTGATGTTCGTTGAACATGCATTCTTAAAATTCGACGCTGTGATCCTGCCAAGCCGGTGTTGGTGCCACATCTTGTTGTCTACAGAAAAGAGAGTTCATAATATCGGGTAATTGATAACATTATGCTTTTTTCTTACTCTTTTGTCCGCGAATTTTTTCTTCAATCTTCGTACAATGCTCTTCACTTACGGACTCGCAATTCGTCTAACGAAACAGTATCATAACTGTTGTCGTACAAATCAGTTCATGGATTACAGATTTCCTCCGCTCTAGATTCTTCTGCCACTTCGAAACAAAGTGGAACAATAGCTACCATAATCGAAGCGATAGTTCCTGTAACACAAAATGTTGATATATTATCTGGAATGCAATATTTTATTTTTTTTTTGGTTCCTGGGAAACATCTGTTTTATTATTCTGTGTAATGAGCAGCATGAAGATAAGATTTTTATAGGGACCATAGAAAAATAACGATTTTGAAAATCTTGTTTATGCGGTTCATCCTAAGAGAAGAGGATTAAATAAATAGTATGGTACAATTATACCGTTGAAGTTAAATTAAGAAAAGTGGATATTCCCCTAATCTCCAATAAACGGTTATTGAATTGAATAAATTATTTTATATAAAAATCAGTTTTAAATGTAAAATAATTTTAGATAGAAAATTTAACATAAAAAAATTGATATTAGTATGAATGGAAAGTTCATATATGAAATACATACACTACTTGAATGTAGATTTTACCTGTTTGTTTCAGTTTTTTTTTTTAAGTGTATTGTTCTTCTGACGTCAAAGATGGAACTTCTTTCTCCGGCACAACTCTCCATGACTTTATTTTCTTCTTCCATGGACCACGTTCCGAAATTTTTCCAGAAGGAACTTTCCAATATGCTTCAACATCTGTCACAGAAACTTCTAGTTCCCTCCTTTTTGCGTCTTCAAGAGCAAATAACACTGCTCCCACATGACTACACACTTCCCCAAGTCCCGCTTTACATGTGCAATGCGCGCAAAGAACTTCACCGTCCGGTTGAATAACTAACCAAGGTTTTAAAAAAATTTCGTTCACTTTCTGTGAATGAACCACCTATGGAAATAATTAGTTTTATAATTATATTCGTTTATTAGAAATTTTAATCTATAAGTGAAGCAATTATTTATTACATACGTATTAAAATTTACGAAAATAAAAAGTTTTTGAATACTTACGTCTTCAACATAATTGTGTACTACTAATTTATTTATTAGAATTGACTGAAAATTGTACACGTTTATAATTAAATGATTTTTTTACGTGAATTAATATCTTGTGTAATTAGACAACATTTATATACTCAAAATGGTGCTGATATATTTTTAGTACGCAATAACTATGTTACACTTACCTTGCCTAAAACTAATACATATTTTCCTATTTTTCTGGCCATAGTGTCTCGAACCCAACCACAAGCGTAAAACTTATGAGCTGTTAAGCTCTTATATGCCTTCATTTTTTCGTCAGTGTAGACACTTTTTGGTAAAACTAAATAACGATAAATATCCATTGAGCCAACATTAGGAAATTCCGCAATTTCTCTGTTAAAAGTCTTTTCGTTGCACTCATAAGGATCAACATTATTAATTATTTTAATTTTCGCTAAATAGCGAGCCTGCACATCAGCACTTAATGTTTTAAAGTAAACAGACATATTTAAATAGTTAAATGAAAATTAAACACCAAAAGAAAGGCACACGACAAAAAGCTTTGTTATATACACCACGGTGTGAGATAACAAATTGATTTGTGTATTTAAATTACCGCTTTAAGGAAGATGACATGTGGATGACGTATGTCTTTCAAACTGTCACTGTGACATGCGCACACAAATCAGCTGCATCAATTGTTCAAGGACATTGGACTCACGTGTCTGCTCGCGCCCTCTTTTGCGTTGTTGACTTTTTTTATTTTCATAATCTTCATAATAATTTACAAATATTTTTAACAGTGGCATACAAATATTTTTGACAGTGACATTTATATGTCAATTACAAACATTTGAATTTCTTGCCTTGAAGTAGTTTGATCTGTGATTTATTATTACATCAAATTATTTTATATGCATTTCTATATCTCTAAATCTATAAAAGATATAATAATGAATTTATGTTTATCGAACAAAGAATTTAACGTTCTTTAATATAAGTATTTATATAAATTTTCGATAAATAATAATTAGATGATTTTTTTCTTGTAACTACTACTTCCGGTTGTCCAATTGTTACCAAAACTTAATCAACTCTTCCCATTATTGTTAGATTGGGGAATCGGTAGTTAAAAATGTCTCAAGTCTTATAGTATTTGAGAAATCGTGGATCCAACATCCACACATCCGCACACACTTCCACACACGCATACGGACATCATCGTAAAAATGTTATAATCGGATTCTAGAGACCTTAAAACGTGCTTATTCACTAAAATCTGGATATGCGATTTTTAGCATGAATTCAATACCTCACTTAGCGAGGATAAAAAGGCAACTGAACCAGGAGAAAAAGTTGCTCACAAGAAGAGGATGTAAAAATAAAACGAAAACGGGATTAGATAGTGTCGATGTGGTAAGAAGAACCATTCTGAATTCTATGATCGTGGAGAGTATTCGCGAATATAAAGATATATGTAGTATCCATCTGGTGGCGGTTTCAAGGTGAATTTATGCAGTCTACTTTTTATTTTACTTTTTCTTTTACTTTAGAAAAGTTAAATGTGTGTTAATATATGTATTGCTTTATGTGCAGACTTTTAATTTAACTTGAATACCTTAGTTGACCAACATTTAACTTAAGACCGTTAAAGTAAAAGAATATCACAACTGCGCATGAGCTCCACTTTACATACGTCAGCGTGTTGTGTATTTGTTTTTGTGTGTAGGTTTTAGGTTATGCAAACGAAAAATCAGTAAATAATAAGATTTAATTCAAAATTATCCCCCCTTACATAATAAAACCGATATATTATTCAAGGAGAAAGTGGCCAAAAAGAATGTTTGGAAAAGTATAGCGTCTGTATTAAATGAAACTGGTTAGTATATTTATTTACTATGTAATAATATTTTTGTATGCACAAATTATTACATTTTTGTCCATGTTAACAGGATATATTTACATTTGGGACTATATACCAGAAAAATCACATCTGCGCATGTGTATTGAATGCTTTAAAGTAGCTGCATAAAGTACCAAACTTAAAGTAAAAGTAAAAGCGAAAAGAAAACGTAAAATAAAAAGTAGACTGCATAAATCCACCTTTATAATGCTTACTATAAAGTATAGATAAGGGGTGTTGTCATTTAAATCGTGTTCTGTTTTGAATTTTTGTATAAAAGCTTGTCTAGTGCAATGACAAACAAGAAAATTTGTAATACAAATTGTTGCGTATATGGATGTCATTCATAGGCTTCTAGAGAAACTAATTTTTCCTACCATCGATTTCCAAAACCTGGAATACGAAAAGTATTTATAATAAATAAGTTTGGTGTCCAAGAATCAATAGATCGTACATTGGCGTGAATCAGAGCAATAAAAACAGTGAAAAAGGTTTCCAATAGGATGGTTATTTGTTCCAAACATTTTATAAAGATTTCATGTTTCCAGGTACGTTTGTAAATATTTAAAATAGGGTTATGTTTTAATTGTTAAAGTAAAGTAATACTTTAATGGCCAGTAGTATTAAACGAAAGTTAAATATCAAATATCGTTTAAATAAAGTAAAGCAAAGCGAATTAATGTTTTTATTGCTGTCATAGTTTTTGTCATATTAAACTAAGCTCAAAAATTGTACTTCTTTTATACTACCGGGCCTGAATACGAGCCCAGTCGCACATGTATTGCACCAAAGATATATAGGCAGAAAAGTTATTTTTCAAAATTAAAATTTATTAAACTCTAACTATTTATAGATAAACAAATATGTGTATTAGATTCTCTATAGTTATAACTATTAATTAACAATATTTAATTTTTATTCTACATACAGTGATTATAAAAAAAAGAAATTATTCTATCTGGCGCATATCAATTAAACCATTTTTACCTTCCGTCACCTTTAGGTAAGGAAGGTATTGTCTTTGGTCAAAAAATTCGGTGGTGAGTTTTTAATGAATAAGCACGTTTTAAGGTCCCTAGAATACGATTTTACTATTTTTACGATGATGTCTGTATGTGTGTGTGTGTGTGTGTGTGTGTGTGTGTGTGTGTGTGTGTGTGTGTGTGTGTGTGTGTGTGTGTGTGTGTGTGTGTGTGTGTGTGTGTGTGTGTGTGTGTATGTATGTGTGTGTGTGTGTGTGTGTGTGTGTGTGTGCGTGTGTATGTAACAAAATTTTCGTCTGCGATAACTCTAATACTACAATTCCAAAAATTATAATTCTTTCGTATTCCTCTTCCTTGCATCCATATGAAGAGCTGATTAGATTTTGGTTATAATTGGTCAACCGGAAGTACCCTTATTTGAAGATTTTAACAGTTTTTCTTGAAAAAACGATGTTAAATATCATTTTTTCACATTTAATGTTATTATAAATATTAAAGAACATTGTATTCTCTATACGATTTGACTGCATTTTGTACTTAATATTAAATGGATATAGAGTTAAAAAATTATAAAGAAATTAAATTTTATAAAGTAGACATAGCTATGAAAACAGCTACTATATTATGAAAATTCTGATTGAAAGATGTCAGTGTCAATTGACATATTCGTAGTATATTTGTGTTATATTATAATTTTACTCGAAATTTAGGATCTTTTGCTCGAAACTTTCTGTATGGAATTTTTATAAAGTACATACAACTGTCGAAAGGTAATGTACGTATAAGAAATTTAGAATCTTTTACAAGGATCTTTCTGTATGGATTTTATAGAAAATACATAGGCATTTACGAAAATTCTACCGGTAGATACCGCATCTACCGACTGTGATCGAAAACACGACTGGTAAAAAGTTACCGTGTTCGAAAATTGTACAATATCTACCTGATCCATCTACCGGATTCATGAAAAATCTAATCTCAAAAAAGGTAGTGATGCAAAGCGAAGTGCACGCGTTAAAAGTGGAAATGTGTTCAAAGTATGACTCTGCTCAGTTTGTTAACTACATCAAATTTCTAACCTGTTTCAAATTTTCAATTTTTTTTTATAGGTTATAGATCTACCCTGTTTACCACTTCTTAAAATATCGATTCCGGTAGCTATAACCTGATAAACAGCTGTTTACTGGTTACAGTTCACAGGTAGAATTTTCGTAAATGCCTCATATAACTGACGGAAGGTAATGTGCTGGCCACATCAGATTTTTTTTAAAGAAATTTTTCAATATTACCGTTGAGTGCAGTCACCATTACGTCCTAAAACTGCAGCTATTTGTTTTGGCATTGTTTCTACCAATGATCTGCAGTATTCTGGTGTAAAATTATTCCAGATTTCTGTAATTTTTATCTTTAAGTCAGGAATGGTGCGACTGGAGTGGTTCGAAGAGCTTTTTTTATATGATGCCAGAGGGTTTCGATTGGAGAAACGTCAGGACTGCTTGAAGGCCATTTTAATACTGTAATATTGTTGTCCTGTAACCATGACATTACAGTTTTAGCTGTATGGCAAGCTGCACCGTCCTGCTGAAAAATAAATTCACCTTCTCGCTATTACATATTCTGAATCGAAGACAGCAATTCTTCTTCCAAAATGGTCTTATACTTTGCAGCATTTACGGTACCATTAATGAAAAAAAAAAAAACGTTCCACTCCTTGTGAGGACATGCATCCCCATGCCATCACAGATGCCGGAAACTTGACTTTTTTATAGTCTCTGTGGAATTCTTCCCCTGGCATTATAATAACCCTGCTTCTTGTGTCGCCAACACACACTTCAAACTTTGATTCATCGCTCCATATAATAGGGGATTCCACATTTTTTTTTATAATTTCATCTGAGCGTATAAGTAAAAGTAAAACTGTCGGTGAAAATCCGGTGAAAAATTCCTATTAACGAGTTATAGTCCTCCGAAATTTGAAAATATAGACGTGACGTCACGTATATAAGTTTTTATATCAAACTATTTTCTTCGTGGACCTAAATGTTATTGAAATATATGCTATTTCTAAATTATATTTATAAAAAAATAAATGAATATTATTATACTGTTTGAGAATTGCACTACTGCACTGATAGCCACGCCTTCGCTATTTGAATTTCTCTACTTCCATTGGTAGTAGGCTCCGCCCCTAACTCGGTATTCGTTATATATTTATAGGTGGTCTTTGAGTCGCCAATCAAAATAATATAAATGGATTTCATATGAGTGACGAGCTACTAAAACAAAAACCCCCTTATTTCCGAAGTATTTCAATATCATTTTATTTCTTTATTAATATTCATTATAAAGCATATACTTTCACTACTTTATTACTAATTTCTCTTAATTCGATTAAGCTGTAATCCCCTATTGAGTCCCATTGACGTTGAACCCAGTCTTTATGTTCTTTTACCCATAAAAATCGGACTCGTTTTTGTTCTTTGGTCAGAAGGGGCTTTTCCTTTGCCTAGAATAAAAAATTACTAGTTTAAATATTTTTATAAAATTTAAACCTTACCTTGTAGAACCCATATCCTATTTTTTTCATGTTTCTCTAGCAAGTGTCTTTTGAGATCGATTTGTCAACCGCAGCTGACCATTTAACAGCCAACTCTCGGGCAGAAACTCGGCGATCTTGTTTAATAAGAGCCCGAAGAGCACGTTACTCTCTTCTCGTAATCTGGGATTGAAGGCCAATTTTAATTATGGTTTCAATATTTCTCGTTTTTTTTTTTTTTTTGAATTGCGAAATTATGTTCCTCGCCGTCTCTTGAGGAATAGTTAAAGTTTTTGCAATTTTATGCCCAAGAAAGTCCATTTTTATGTGCAGCAACAATGGAATTTCGCAAATCAGAGGATAAAGATTGTCCGGGTGCCATTTTAATAATTGTAATATTTTAACATATAAATAATAAATTTTGATTTGTTTCTTCATAGCCCACTCCACAATACATATGCACAAAAAATGACAGTTGATGTTTTGATCAAAAAATAAACATTTAATTCTGGGTTCGAATAATGGTCCAATTCATATGCGCCAGATACGCTAGACATGTTGTCTTTATTTTGTTTTTTATAATTATTATTGTAATTGGAATACACATTAAATATTGTTGATTAATAGTTAAAACTATAGTGTATCTAATACACATATTTGTATATCTATAAATAGTTTGAGTTGAATAAATTTTAATTTTGAAAAATAAAATTTCTACCTGTATTTCTTTGGTCCAATACCTGTGCGACTGGGCTCGTATTACATATATTTGTTTTATTGTTAATATAATTGACTATAAATGTCCTAGAATTAGGGGTAGAATCCAAAAAATTCCACATTTCTCTCATGGTTAAGTGTAGGTTATTCTCGTCAATATCCATGAAAAATGTTGCTAATCTAATAAATAATTACATTTACCTCTTCTCAATTACTTAGTATTATTTTCTGAAATTTCGATATAATATCTATATCTCAGGCATATGATGCACACTGATACAGTGGATAACGGGTACATTTTTTTATTGTCAACAGAAAACTGCGATGTATTGCAGTTCTGCATTATATGACGTCACATCTGCTGTTACCTGCTTGCAGTTTTGCGAGGAATAAACAAACAGTACCCTACAGCAGCGACAATAAGGTTATGATATCTGTCAAACGCCAATTCTTCAGACATTATTAAAAGTTATTCAAAATGTTTACTATTGCTATACAGTGTCCCACACTCTATGTTCAGTGTAGGATCTTATGGAGTACCATGTTGCCATATTTACCTGTTGTAAGTCTACAAGATAGAAAGAGCAAAATAGATGCCCAAAAAGAGATGAAATATTCTGGGTACTTCATTGAATGTATTTATGACTAGTGTACTTTCAGTGTATCTAAACAGGTGGGTGAAAAGAAAAATAAATAAATAATAAACTGGTCAGTTTTAATTATTAAGCATTATTTTTTAATTTAAGACTTTATACAAATACTGCATATATTTTACATAGAGTGAATTAAAAAATATAAATACATATAAAGAAGATATGTGTTTTGTGTGTACCAGACATGTTAAATATGTACTATACTTATATAGCCTAATATGAAAATTGCGAGAGGTCTTGTGCTGGCCACAACAGATTTTTTTTATTTAACTTATATCTTATTTGATAATTTACTAATATTTAGGCTTGATAGAAATACTGCGTATATTTTACATAGTTCATAAGTCTTTATTCTTTCTTTATAATCTCCAATTTGATGCATTTGATCAAGATAAGTATGCCAGGCGATTTTAAAATATTGTATTGAAATATTACTTATTACAGGTACAAATAGCTTCAGCATGTTTTTTACACCCCGGTTCCAACGCATCTTTTCGCGGCCCTGTATTTAAAACTATTTAGAACTGCAGACAAATTTCGGGGGAATGGTGAATACAATAAGCCCTTGGGTAAATAACAGACCCTCATAAAACATAAATTGTACAGTGTTAACTAATTTTGGTATAGCAATGAAAATTTATGAATGTTTCAATATTACATTACATTGAAAAATTGGCAACATGGTACAGAAAACGTCCATAAGAATAACATTGGCTATCTTCTCTACACTGAACACAGAGTATGGGACACTGTATAGAAATGCTACTAAAGTAGTTATTGAAGATTAATATCTTTGGTTATGTTGATTTTCGTTTCGTGATAATTTTCAAATACAGTTTGCGCATGCGTACATCCAATGCAACCTTTTCAAAGCTGAATGCATAACGGCGCGCAGTCAACCAGCAGAACTGCTTTGCAGTTACAAAAAACACTGTCCAGCTGCATAGCAGATGCATCTATGTAATAAAAAACGAATATCTGCAAATTAATATTACAGAGATACATATCTGTGGAATAAAAAAACGCGCCCAACTATACTACATAGAGACCGGCCATGTTGTAAACGACGCGAATCCCACAGCTCTAAAAATTAAAAATGAGTTACAGACTAAATTAATTTTGACAGGCTCCGAAAGTTCTGTACTTAGAATTTTAAAAACTATAGGGTATAGGTACAGAAAAATTAACGATGGGAGAAAATTTTTAATGGAAATAAATTAAATAATAGTATATTAAAGAACATGTTTTATAAGACATGTTTTTTTTCGCACTTGTCAATTAGAAAACTTGCTTACGCTCGTTTTCTAATTGACAAGTGAAGAAAGTCTTATAAAATGAGTTCTTTATACTATTTTTTATATTTTGCGCCTTCTACAATTAACATTTACTTACTCAATTTGTGATTATATTTGTAACCATTTGTACATTTTCATGTAAATAATCTACCCTAAATAAAAAATAATAATAATAATAATTTCGACATTATATTATTAAAATGAATTGCCAATTAACTAAAAATAAATTAGGTAAAAATGGGTTAAAGAAACGTCATCTAGTACCAACCGTCTAAAACAAAAAATTGCGTATCGTAATGACCTTCATTTCGATACGCAATGATGATATATTTGCTCCGGGCGGGCGCTTATCAGGCGACACCTTACGGGCACTCAATACTGGCGTGGAGAGTGCACCACAGGGGGCAGTTTTGTACCATTTAAAATTGGAAATATTTGGCGTCGGTCGGAATCGAACTCGGTTCCCCAGATTCGCGACCTGACACTCAGGCACGCGGAAAAGACTGACATAGCAGCACAATGCATATTTCTTCGAAAATGCATGCTGTACGAAATGATGTGTTAAATAGGCGAATATATTATTTAGATGAAACGTGGGTTAATCAGAATCATGCAAAAAATACATATGGAACGAGGGAAAAGGTAGTTTGAAAGTACCTATTGGAAAAAGGGGTAGATTAATAGTTTTACATGTAGGTTCATCGTAAACTGGATTCATAGAAAAAAGCAAATTAGTTTTTAGATCTAAGAAAATTACACAAATTTAAATTACCATACGGAAATTAATACGGCTGTATTTAATAAAGAATGGTTTTTAAAATTTCTTAAATTATTAGATGCTGAAAAAAGTCCAAAATCAAATTGTGGAGAACTGCATATCCAAGAATAGTTGTTAAAGCATCAAATTCTTTTTTCTAATGATGAAACTAGGTTTGATTTATTAAATAGGCCAGAAACATACTCAAAAGATTTATGGCAGACAAAATTTTAAATGAAATGGGACATGATATTATTCGTTTACCACCTTACCATTGTCATTACAACCCTATTCAAATGATTTCAGCTCAAATTAAAGGTGACAAAATAAAACTTTTAAAATTAATGATATAGAAAAATTACTACATTTAGCAATAAATAATGTTACAAAAGAAGATAGGATAATGTATGTACGGCATGCTGTAACTATCCAAGAAGATTTTAAGAAACAATCTCTCTTTGAGAATACAACAGAACCGTTCATAATTAGTTTGGTTGAAGATGATTCTGAAAGTTCGAAAATAGGCGAAGAAAGTGAAAATGAATAATTCTTAATTTGTATATTGCAATTTTGTTCCATCTTAGTTTTACGTAATATTTCATACTATACATAATAATAGTAAAAATAATAAATAATAATAATAATACTAATCTATTTACAATAATAAGAATTCTTACAGATATAAAAACTAATGAAACATAGGACAATAACATACTTGTTACATATTTAAATATTTTTTATAAAATATATTTAGCCTTATTATAACACATAATACAAGTATTTTTTTATTTAGGTTTCACCGGTTACCGCATTCTTTCTTAACGCAAACATGACCTTAGCTTGCGTGTGTGGAAACTATACCGTCGAAACATACTATCCTTGGCAACAGTGATAAATAAAATATTACCTTTGCTCACGCTCCCAAAAAAATGCGTTTTGCTAAAGTAAAACAACTATTATAAATTACTAAAATCCTGCTAGTGTTTAAATAAAGTTCCATGGACGACGACACAATGGCCAACGTTTGTGAACAAAATTAATTTAAATTAATAAGTGACAGGAAAGCTGTCAAATTAAACCATACCAAGAAGAATCAACCAATAAACCCAATAGAGGCAAAAAAAAACAAGTACGAAAATTTAGAATTAGAGGAAATTACTGACAACATAGAAGGAAATATTAAACCAACTTCACTATTAATTAAAAAAACTTTTGGCGACCACAATAAATTGATAAATAATTTGAAGGAAAATGCATCGGGGGGTTTTCACTTAAAATTTTCGAATAATACGAAAAACATATTTTTAACAAAATAGACGACAAGAATCAATGACAAAATAGAATTCTACACATACACCGAGAACAAGGAAAAGACACTCACCTTCGTAATAAAAGAATTAGACAGTGAACCAGAAGTAGAAAACATAAAATTCGATTTAGAAAACCTTAAAATTTCAGCGAAAATTATTTATATAATGCAAAATACAAGAGATCCATGTACTTCTTAATTACATTCAATAAAATCACCCTGTCATTTGGACAAAAATATTAAGCATTTATGTCATATTAAAATTCAATGGGAAAGACACATCAAGAAACGGCAGATAATCCAGTGCCATAAATGTCGGCCTGGGGGCACGCAACAGCAAATTCCTACGCCAGCACGCGTTGCCTAAAATGTAACAAAGACCACTTGACTCGCCTCTGCGACAAGTCACCGGAAGACCCGGCAAAATGCGTCAACTGCAACGAAGATCATCCAGATAATTTCATAGAATGTTCTACTTACCTGCAAAAACTGAGAGAACTTCAGCGTGGAACACAGTACCAACTATCAGCGCAACAGCCCAGAAGCGACGTTCCCCCTGCCCTCCCTTCTCTATTAGTTTCCAATACACTAACTTCAAATAATATTAATTAACTATGTAATAAACTTAAACAACTATACAGCTCTGTTAATATTAATAAATTTTTAGGAATAATCAAAAACTTATATTTACAATTATCACAAGCAAAAACTAAAACTGGAAAAGGCTTAATCCTAATTCAATTTACTCAAATTGGAACAACAAATGAGAGTTTGTTTACAAACGATCAACCGGAAGTGATACTTTACTTAAAGCTCATTGCTATTTCAAACGTGGAATTGACAGGAGGTTTTTATAAAGTAGTTGAATTATCTGTAGTAAGTAATATATTAAGTGGATGGATGTGATTGATAAGGTGCTAAAAGAGAGGAAGTTTCCGAGGAAAGACAAGGAGAGCGTGTATGAATGCAATTTTGAATGTGGCCAAGGCGAAAGAAGTGTGCTTAGACAGGAATGTGTAGCGAAGGATGATTGTTTCGTAACTATTATTGTAGTCCGGTTGTTGTATTTCGCTACCGAAAATCGGTCACTTTAATATGTTAAGAGTGTGGAGTTGTATGTCAGGTTAGTAAGAATGTTGTTGAAAGAGAGCGTGATTATTTTTGTAGTTGATGTTATTATTATTATTATTATTATTATTATTATTATTGTTTCGGGTTTGTGCTAACCCGCTAAGTTGATGCGTGATTTTATATATGTATGTATGTGTGTATGTACGTACGTTGTATGTATGTATTAAGTGCATTGAAAATGATCGAAAATTCAGCATGAAAATATGTGTTGCCTAGAAACTGGATGAGTTTGTTTTGATAGTAATTTGACAAAAAGTGCCCGAAACGAAGTTCCAGAACATTAAAATTCAAAAAATCTTATCACGCTAATCAAGCATTTAATTAATTAATTAAACGACTTAGGACAAAAAGGATTTGGCTTAAGTAAGAATAAAGTGGAATGTAAAAAGATTTTTTGCTAAGTATAGACGTATTCTGGTGAATTTTTATTAGAATTTTCTCTTGATTTAAAAGTAAGTGAATTCTAACTCTTTTGAGGATTGTTTCGTCAGAAGGGTCACTAAGGGATTTCTTGTTGTAATCCCTTGGATTTTTTATCCGGTTCGAAATTGTACGAAGCTAAGATCATACTTTCAGCCGCTCTAGAACAAAGGTATTTGACCACTGAAAATTATATTTTACCTTATTCACCATACATTTTATTCCATTCAAAATATTTACCATTTAATTATTTTGAGTAAAATCAGTAGAAGCCATCTTTTTTTGGGATACACCACGCCGTATACTAAGACCGTCCTTCCTTTTTTTAGGCTGTTTGTTTTACGGACTGTTTGTGCGGACAGTTTGTTTGTTATTTGTCTGTTACGCGAATTAGTCCTGTTATCCGGGAACGTTTACGATCTTAACGTCTCGTATCACCAGACATCTGACCACGTGTGTTACACCCCCTCTCCATCTGCCAGCCGATCCCTCGAGCCGAGAGTGTGGCGAGCTGTGGAAGACTTCCTGGTGCAGTGGTCTCATTTTCTTGGTTCTGGACGTTGCGCTCCCATCCAACGTCTCTCCGGTCGTCATCTTGAACGTCGTCATCTGTTCCCGTCAACCCCCGCCTGTACCAACAGATAAGGGACACTTTATTTGTACGCACCACCATTTAAATCATCCCCTCACCCCCATCTTTCATTTTATGAATTGTTAAGTTAAAATATTGTGTACCTACGCGTATATTTTGTAGTTTTCTTGCCGTACCTTAGGGTATTGCGGCCATGAGGAGGAATTGTGGTCTCGCGTTGCCACGCTTCGGTGAAAGTTAGTTTTATTTACGGCGCTGAAACACATGATTGGTCCACGAAATACAGAGTCGGTAGGTTGCGCTATTCACTTTAGTATCACCCAGCATCGGCGATCCCTCTTCTTTCGAGACGTCGCGTGCCTGACGGAGGGCTTATTGTTGTACCTTTTTAAATTCAAAATAATTAGCATTTGCATGCGTGATATACAAGAATCGTGGGCCGCAAGGGGAGGGGTTATACACAAATACCCGAGTTTGTTTTACATGCGTTTCCACCCCCACCAGCTTACCTCTCTCCTAATTTCCCGATTTTTCCGAGGGCTTGTTACTCAGCCGTCTGGTTCCGTGGAGTAACTGGCGCCCTCCCCCTACATCTTCCAGCCAAAGGACCACGCCGTCTTCACTGAGGCTATGAACTGTTGATTAGTGGTTGCGGAGTTGTCGGTAGAGTACAGGTCAAACGTTCTAAGCTTCGAGAAGCACTTCGTGCTGAACGATCAGGTGAAGCTCCAGAGTATGCGGCTCTTCCATTTGCTCCCGATTCGGAACTAAAAATCTGCGGGCAAAAGCTGGACGAATTGAAAGGTTCTGTTGAAAAATTCGACTTTGACAATTACCAAAATAAATTCTCCCGTCTCGGATCACGTCTCACGCACGTGAAGCTACGGCTTGAGCGTGTCGACGCTCTTAACGAGGACGAGAAGGCAAGGAAATCTCAATTGAAGGAGTCGTGCGAGAAACTGGTGACGCAAATAAAGCTTAAGGGCAGAGCATGAGACGCCAATGAAGCAGACAGGAGAGACAAACGGTGAGGAGCAGGAGGACGGTCCCGAAGTAGAGCAACCTGGTGCATCGTCTAGTCCGCAGGCCAAGGGTTCAGAGTTAGACTCGCGTCTCACCCGGACTCTGACAGCAATTTCGTTAAGTCTAGCTACGCCACGTCAACCTTCATTTGACTTACCACCTAGGGAACTATCAGTCCACAAATGGAACATTACGTATGATGGCGGCCCTGGCCTCTCTAATTTTCTATAGCGTGTTGAGGAACTGCGTGTTGTGCGAGGTGTTTTGAAGCATCAATTATTTGGGGCAGCTACCGACCTAATTACAGGCGTGGTTTAGGGCCAAGCGACACGTAATGGGAGGAGTTGGTCATTTGTCTAAAGTTGACATTCTTGCCCAGTGATTACGACCTCAGTTTGTGGGATGAAATCCGGCATCGCACCCAAGGAAGCGAGGAGAAGTTCTCCATCTTTATAGCGAATATGGAAGGCCTCTTCAGTAGGTTGAGTGTGAGGCCTGTGGAGGCAGAGCGTGTCATATAATTTCGGCGGAATCTGCTGCCATATTTTCAGAAAGCGTTAGGTATACTTACTATAGAGACAGTGGATGCTATTGACACCACCTGCAGACAGCTAGAGGAGATACGCATCCGCACTCAACGTTTTCAGCCCCCTCCACCTGCCAACCGATCCCACGAGCCTGATCTTGCGTATCGTCGGGAGAGTGGTGGAAAATCAGCCCAAGCAGCTGCTCCGAGTGTGAGTTCGGGAAACGGTGCCACGAAGAGGTAGATCGCCGCGTGATTTCTTCGTTCCGTAACGTTGCGGCCAAAATACCTCGACCCAGCACGCAACTCAAGTCACAGAAATCGGCCATTTTAAACTACATATTGTCTCACCTAGGGCACGATCAGCGACCTTATTTGGAAGTTAGCATCTATGGGAAAAATTTTTTGGGCTTACTCGATTCTGGTGCGTCGAATTCAATTATTGGTAGCGCTGGTTGGAACCTCCTTCGTCCGCTTAACGTTAAGATCGACGCCACCGAGAAACCACACTGTACAGTAGCTAATGGGACTACGAATAATAGTTTAGGTTTTGTCACGTTGCCTGTAATGTTAATGGGCAAAGTAAAACTTATTAGATTTTTAGTTGTACCAGATGTACCTCAGATCATGATCCTCGGGATAGATTTCTAGTGTAGCATGGAGATAATCCCGGATTTACACCGAGACGTGTGGAAGTTTGCGTCCAGTACCGGTGTGGCCGTAAGTGCACTACTGCAGGCAAAAACCGACCTCACGCCGGCCGAGCAACAGCGTTTGACAGCATTCTTGGAGAAGAATTTTTCCCGGATGGCGAACTCCTTGGGCTGTACTACGCTGGTCGAGCATGATATTAGCTTGATCTCCGACGCGCCAATCAAGCAGCGCTATTACGCGGTCTCGCCTATTATGCAGCGGCACATCGATGCAGAATTGAATAAGATGCTCGCTGACAATATTGTTGAGCCCTCCAGCAGCTCGTGGTCGTCGCAGATCTTACTAGTTCCGAAGAAGGATGGGGAGTACCGGTTCTGCGTAGATTATCGCAAACTTAACGAGAGGACCAAGAAAGATGCATACCCAATTCCGTACGTATCAGCTATATTAGACAGATTGAGAGGTGCTAAGTACCTAAGTTCGTTGGACATAAAGTCAGCATATTGGCAGATCCCAATGTCAAGTAGGAGCAAGGAGTATACAGCATTTACCGTACCTGGTAGGGGCTTATACCACTTCAACCGCATGCCGTTTGGTCTGACTAACGCTCCAGCTACCTGGCAGCGGCTGATTGATCGTGTCCTCGGTGCCGACTTGGAGCCTTATGTCTTTGTCTACCTCGATGACATCATCGTAATATCCGAGACTCTTGAGCAACACCTCGTTATTCTGGAAAAAATTTCGATCGGTTAATCGCAGCTGGCTTAACCTTAAGTGCTGATAAATGTGCATTTTGCCGACCTGAGCTCAAATATTTAGGTTATGTGGTGAACCGCCAAGACTTACACGTAGACCCGGCCAAAGTACAAGACATCGTGGATATTCCCGTCCCTACTTACGTGTCGGACGCGCGCAGATGTAAGTAAGTAGGTATTCTAGGTATGATTAAAAAAAATTATTTAAAACACAAAAACCCTTACACCAATCGAAAGAAAAAACATAAGCATTTTTCTTGAAGTAAAAATCAAATATGGGTCCCATTTAAAAAAATGTAAGTTTGTATTATATCTCGAAAATTTATCGATAGAAAAGTTATTTTCGCATGTCACGGAATAAACAATAGAAATATCTTACTTTTATTTGAAACATTTTTCTCGATTACCGATTTGGAAGTAATTTTAAAATGAATAAATCGACCAAATTTAGTTTTCCGCCCATTATCTAGTAACCTATGAGAATTTTTGACAAAACAAAAGTACATCAAAGATGGTCCTCCAAAGGCGCACCACATGTCCCATTTAACCGAAGTCGTATCTCTTATAGTTTCCAGGATCTCAATGGTAGCCTTCGAAATCCGGACTTCCTGTATGTCATTGAAAAGCTTATATAACAAGAAAAAATCTGATGTGGACACCTCACGACTTCCTTGTACACAAGACCAATATAAAGTATAGACCCAAGTATAAAATTGCACGTATTTGACGTAATTTGACATTAGCATCTATTTTTTATTTTTTGTCCTAATCCATAGCAACCTTCATTACAAAAACCAAAAAGTAAAAAAGTTTTAAATATACATATCTCGCTTATACAAAGGGCTAATTTAATAATACTTGGTGTGCTAGACACAGAATTTAATTCTCTAAAAATTTTGTTTGAAGCATTTATTTCTAAAATCAAAATGAAACCATTTTATTGAAGAAAAACTGTCAACAACTTCAGGTAATATGTCACTTCCGGTTAGCCTGTTTTAACCAAAATCTACTATGTTATTCCAATTGACATAAAAGTCTTATATACTAAATTTAAAAAGTGTTAGATTATATTTTAAAATAGTTTTTCATTAAAATCTATTATAGGCTTCAAATAAAGTACCATTTCTAGAAATTATGTAATGATCAAAAAGGGAGGTGCACAACTAGATGTTATAGCAGTCCTAAATACAAAATTTCAACTTTCTACGGCTTACCGTTTTTGAGTTATGCGAGATACATACGCAAATTAGTCAAAATGGATTCAGGGATGGTCAAAATGGATATTTCCGTTGAAATCTGAAAACCGAAATTTTTCGCGATTACAATACTTCCTTTACTTCGTACAAGGAAGTAAAAAGAGTTACTATTTTCAAAGTTGGTTCTCAATTAAAAAAAAATCTGATGTTTCCAGCACATTACCTTCCGTCAGTTCTATGTATTTTGTACAAATTTCATACGGAAAGTTCCTTGCTAAATTAAATATTCTATTTCTTGTACATTACCTTCCGGCAGTTGCATGTATTTTATGCAAATTTCATACAGAAAATTATTATTTTGTGACGTTTTCTATATACAGTGTAATGTATCTGCAGAAATAAAAGATTTATTATTATTATTATTATTATTATTATTATTATTATTATTTCTTGTACATTACCTTAAAGCAGTTGTATGTATTTTATACAAATTCCATACAGAAAGCAAAAGATCCTATATTTCCAGTAAAATTATAAGACACTACGTCAATTTCACTTGACACTGACATGTTTCAATCATAATTTTCTTAATATAGTAACTGTTTCCATAGCTATGGCTACTTTATGAAATTTAATTTCTTTATAATTTTTTAACTCTATATCCATTTAATATTAAGTATAAAATGCAATCAAATCGTATAGAGAATAAAATATTCTTTAATATTTATAATAACATCAAATGTGAAAAAATTATATTTAACATAGTTTTTCAAGAAAAACTGTTAAAATCTTCAAATGATGGTACTTCCGGTTGACCAATTGTAACCAAAATCTAATCAGCTCTTCATATGGATGTAACAAAGAAGTATACGAAAAAATTATAATTTTTGTAACTGTAGTATTAAAGTTATCGCAGACGAAAATTTTGTTACACACACACACACACATCCACACACACACACATCCACACACACGCACACACACACACACACACACATACAGACATCATCGTAAAAATAGTAAATTCGTATTCTAGGGACCCTAAAACGTGCTTATTGATTAAAAACTCATCATCGAATTTTTTGACCAAAGACAATACCTTCCTTACCTAAAGGTGACGGAAGGTAAAAAACTGATGTGGCCAGCACATTACCTTCCGTCAATTCTATGTATTTTGTATAAATGCCATACAAAAAGTTCCATGCAAAAAATTCTATTTCTTGTGCATTACCTTAAGGCAGTTGTACGTATTTTATACAAATTGTAGCAAAAGATCCTATATTTCCAGTAAAATTATAATACAAACATACTGTCAACTGCACTTGACACTGACATCTTTCAATCAGAATTTTCTTAATATAGCAGCTGTTTCCAGAGTTGTAGCATAGCAGGCTAATATATGATATTTAATTTCTTTATAATTTTTTAACTCTATATCCATTTAATATAAACTATAAAATGCATTCAAATCGTATAGAGAATAAAATATTCTTTAATATTTATAATAACATTAAATGTGAAAAAATGATATTTAACATCGTTTTTTCAAGAAAAACTGTTAAAATCTTCAAATGAGGGTACTTCCGGTTGACCAATTATAATCAAAATCTAATCAGCTCTTCGCATGGATGTAACGAAGAGGTATACGAAAGAATTATAATTATTGGAATTGTAGTATTAAGATGCATTCACAAATGAAAATCAGGTTTATGGTTTTTGTTTAGGTTTAAGGAAGTCATTCATAAATGTAAGTTTAAATTACCTGAAAATTAGTTTTGATATGTGCAGGCATCTATGTAAATGCTTCAAAAACAGGATTAAAAGATCGGTAGAGCAGTACTCAACAAGACACCTGTGCGGCGTGTAACTGTCATTCGCTTGGCATTATTGGTTATATTCCAGCAATTAATTTATTACAGTCTCCATGTTCTTCTCGCATTTGTTTAAAAAGCCGAATCCACTAAATGGATACTATATAAAGATGGGTGTATATATCTATATCATTTCAGACTCGTTCTCATTGGTGAAGTTTGTGACGTCAAACTAAATCATAAACCTAAAGTTTGGACCTTGCAATGTTTAGCTTTATGATTTGGATTTAGAGACCCTAAATTCTGAAGTGTGAATGGAGTCATTATATAATATGCGACCAAAGTCTTTAAATCTAAAGTGTAAACTATAAACCTAAACCTAATTTTCATTTGTGAATGTTCCTTTAGAGTTATCGCATTAGAAAATTTTGTCACACGCACACACACACACACACACACACACGCACACACACACACACACACACACACACACACACACACACACACACACATACATACATACATACATACATACATACATACATACATACATACATACATACATACATACATACATACAGACATCATGGTAAAAATAGTAAAATTGTATTCTAGGGACCCTAAAACGTGCTTATTCACCAAAAACTCGCCACCGATTGTTTTGACCAAACACAATACCGTTTGTATGAACAAGTGATTAAGGGTGATTAGCGAGTAGCTGACTAGCTTTGTTTTTCTCTATTAATCGCTTATGGATTATTTTAGAGAGAAACACTTCTGTAACATTGAGAAATGTTGCGAAATATGAAGACACGCAATTCAACTTAGGCGAGACGTAAAAAGATGAGTTTTAGTGAAGTCAGCATTAATCGCTTAGGAACTCTCTCGCCGCTTTAGTACGCAGATATGCGGCTCCAGTGAGGTTGCACTCGCTTGTACAGATAACACGTAAACAAATATTCTTACAAACTTATCACGTAAGCTAAAGTTTAACGCTGTACAAATAATATGACGAAATTGTACGCTAAATGGCATTGTACGTTGTCATAATCGCTTATTAGTTATTTACAAATGTTTAATCAAAGTGTATTTGTAATTGTAATTCAACATGTTTAGATATTGCAATATATTTAACTTTAAATTACATGGCGTTGGTATTAATTGAAATGAACCCTAAATAACAGTGAAAATTAGTGGAGTCCAATGTAATGACTAAGAGGGTTCCAGTCAACAAGCTTAGCAGTTAGTGATGACAACTGGCACGAATAGTAAGTACCTTTATTTCAATGTAAAATCGCTCACAAAATAATGGCCACATATGTCCTGCAATTACGTGATTAGGGGTGTGTAAACATCTGCGTATTTACATACTCCCGGAAAGAGGGATTCGAATCATTTGAAACTTTCGATTAAAGGTTATATATCGATTGAGATACACGTTATATATAGACAAAGGGCTATTTGTATCGTCATCGATGTTAGATTCGGAAGTTCATAAGTTACAGTTGGCAGAAACTGTTGTATATAAATAAACGCTTAGTAGCCCGTCGAGAGGTATTGACAGTCGGTAGAAAACGGTGATAATAAACGTATGTTTAGCATCACATAAACAGGCCGTAAAAGAACACGAAACGTAAACGTTAGATTCGAATTAACGCCTGTTACACTTCAAATAACAGTTGTAGAAAAATTAATTGTATGTACGCAATTTTATTTGCAGTATTTTTCTCAACAATAATCTATAAACTGTAGACAGAGATAAAACAATGCTAATCTACTGGTCGCTAATCACCTTTAATCAGTTGTTCATACTAACGGTCATTATGTTTGTGTTATAACTTCGAGAATTATCAAATTTTATAATTCTTTATTTAAACAGCATTATTCTGTTTAAAAAACACAATATAAAAATGAGGTACATTAATATTTTTTTTCACTACTAGTCTACAAACATACCATTATTGACTTGTTATTGAGTTGTGAAATTGTTTTTCTCTACCGCTTCCTTAGCAACGCTTAACAACGGTCAATAATGAATTATTATTGACCATGGTAAATTATGCGAACTGTCACTTTTTAAAGAAATTCAAGCTTCTGAATTTATTTAACTTATTAAAGGAAAAGAAAACATTATATTTAAATTTGCCGCCTAATTTCAAGTTGGCAATAGTTAAATTTCAGATTAAAAATCTTAATATTCTACGATCTTATTTCTTATCAAATTTTTCGTGCGTTCACATTATATTTACAATGCGAAATGTTAATTTAGGTATTTATTTATTGTTAAATCTATGAAAAGGTAAGTGTTTATTGTAACATTATTTCAATTATCTTACATTGTACATTTTTTTAGGGTTATAATTACATTTCTATGTAAAAACACAAAACAGGCAACATTTATTTGCTATTTATAGTTGAAATTGATAGTGCAATTGTGACAAGTCAAATTTATTGCTGCAGAACCCGTATTCAATGACGTTTGAGTGTTTCCTATATTTATTGTCGCATTTTGAATTTCTGGCATCATTGATTGAGGTATGGGGCTTGGATAGTAAGTTGTTGAAGGACTCGTAGTCTCACATTCACTGGCTATGGGAACAATCGGTTCTGATGGGACTGAAAGAAGT
This sequence comes from Harpalus rubripes, assembly GCA_963082715.1. NCBI lineage: Eukaryota > Metazoa > Arthropoda > Insecta > Coleoptera > Carabidae > Harpalus > Harpalus rubripes. The sequence continues at coordinate 24,723,867 of OY720465.1, forward strand.
GATGCCCCTTGTACCGTGGCAGACCTCCACCCGCCATGACGTTTTAGAGATAATATGTCACCACCATTTTCAGCCAAAATGGTAGCGGAAGTACATCCCAATGAATGCCCCGTGTAAGTTTCATAATTTTCTAATTTCAAGAATGTTGCAACTATTTTTGGCATCTTGCTGATTGTATTGTGTCCTATATTTTGTCTCGTAGGTTTGCCGTGTCGGAAAGTAATGAACACCTTTGCCATGTTAGGAGTGGCCCTCTTACTTAGATATTTTTTAACTATTTCAACCTAGAAAGTTTCTACCAAGACAAATTTTCTCGAGGATCCATTTTTGCTTTTCGTTATATTTATGAAGATGATGTCATCCCGAACGTCGACATCTCTCATGTGCATATTGCAAAGCTCATCGGTTCTACAAGCGCCAGCCACTCCAATCACAAAAATAGCCTAAGAAAGTATGAATTAGTAAGTTTTTGGAATTTTATTACCACAACAGGATACCTTCGTTGATAGGAAGACTTCATCTGGCGCTTCTATGAGATATTTATTACTTTCTTTTTTAGAAAATACAGATGACTCTTATGGCTTATATGTAGCATTTTGGCGCTTTAAAAATGCAAGTAACTTAAAATATTTTGAAATGTCTATATTTTCTTTTAATGAAATAGTCGATTTCAGCATGGAAAATATGGCCCATAAACTTGAAGCCTTTTTATTGTGTGCTTGCTCCTGGAAATATACTAGGAGTACATTTTCCGAGATTTTAGTCACCTTTTTTGTTAGACACCATTCTTTAAAACTTGTATACACTTTCATATATATCGGTTTAGATTTTTGTGGCAGCAATGTATCAAACTGCACATTTTGTGCCTCTTCTTTAATTTTCGGAGGAGTACAATTTTCCGTATTACTTTCTTCCAACATGTTTACTTATTGTTACCAAAATGAAATGTCAGATATTAAAAACAATATTAAAAACAAAAGAATTTTATTTCTGCCTACTTAGTTTTTATAGATATTAAGAAATATTAATGTCAAAATTCTTATGTTATTATTAATATAAAATTCGTTAAATAGAATTTAGGAGCTAGTAGTGAAAAAAATAGTTTATAAACCACGGTTGAGAAGATCATTATTGACCAGGCGCCTTGTATCACTCGGGCTTCGCCCTCGTGTTACAATCTTGGCGCTGGGTCAATAATGATTATATTCTCAACCTTGGCGTATAATATACTATTTTTACCGCATAATATGCGAGATGGTATGGGGTATTTTTAAAATAAACCAAAAACAAGTTTTGTCTGTAGTCCAAAAACGAGTTTTATTAGTAGATTCTGTTCAATAGTGTAGTCTAACAGATCTGTAAATCTGTAAAAAATGTAACAAAACACATCTATTCTTGTTAATTAATATAAAATTATACATAAGAGTGGCAGCTTTCGTTGCAATTTTGTTCATTATTTACAGATCTGTAAGACTTAAGGTATGTTCACAAATGAAAATTTGGTTTAGATTTATGTTTTATACTTTAGATTTAAAGACCTTGGCCGCATTTTTGTTATGACTCCATTCACACTTCAGAATTTAGTGTCTCTAAATCCAAATCAAAGCTACACATTGCAAGGTCCAAACTTTAGCTTTATGATTTAGTTTAACGTCACAAACTTTACCAATGAGAACGAGTTTAAAACGATATAGAAATATACATCCATATTGTAACGTTTCTATTTATTTGGGTGAAGTGTAAATATTAGACAATTGTTATTAATGAAAATAAAAGTTTATTATAATGATAAATAGATATTAAATATAATTAAAAGATGATAAATATAACGAACACTACGATTAAACAAATATTAAACACTAATTAAGACTAAGAATATTATAAAACACTTAAACACTAAGATTATTTATTTAAACAATATATAGATCACTTATTTATTTATACAACTGTATTTATTTATATTCACCACTCGTCTACTATCTGTTTATATCACCAACTGTTTAACACTCAACGCTTATTTATATCAGACTGTCCAGTGCCTTCGCTAACGGTGCTTATATACTCTAACCAAATTTAGTTTTCCGCCCATTATCTAGTAACCTATGAGAATTTTTGACAAAACAAAAGTACATCAAAGATGGTCCTCCAAAGGCGCACCACATGTCCCATTTAACCGAAGTCGTATCTCTTATAGTTTCCAGGATCTCAATGGTAGCCTTCGAAATCCGGACTTCCTGTATGTCATTGAAAAGCTTATATAACAAGAAAAAATCTGATGTGGACACCTCACGACTTCCTTGTACACAAGACCAATATAAAGTATAGACCCAAGTATAAAATTGCACGTATTTGACGTAATTTGACATTAGCATCTATTTTTTATTTTTTGTCCTAATCCATAGCAACCTTCATTACAAAAACCAAAAAGTAAAAAAGTTTTAAATATACATATCTCGCTTATACAAAGGGCTAATTTAATAATACTTGGTGTGCTAGACACAGAATTTAATTCTCTAAAAATTTTGTTTGAAGCATTTATTTCTAAAATCAAAATGAAACCATTTTATTGAAGAAAAACTGTTAACAACTTCGGGTAATATGTCACTTCCGGTTAGCCTGTTTTAACCAAAATCTACTATGTTATTCCAATTGACATAAAAGTCTTATATACTAAATTTAAAAAGTGTTAGATTATATTTTAAAATAGTTTTTCATTAAAATCTATTATAGGCTTCAAATAAAGTACCATTTCTAGAAATTATGTAATGACCAAAAAGGGAGGTGCACAACTAGATGTTATAGCAGTCCTAAATACAAAATTTCAACTTTCTACGGCTTACCGTTTTTGAGTTATGCGAGATACATACGCAAATTAGTCAAAATGGATTCAGGGATGGTCAAAATGGATATTTCCGTTGAAATCTGAAAACCGAAATTTTTCGCGATTACAATACTTCCTTTACTTCGTACAAGGAAGTAAAAAGAGTTACTATTTTCAAAGTTGGTTCTCAATTAAAAAAAAATCTGATGTGGCCAGCACATTACCTTCCGTCAGTTCTATGTATTTTGTACAAATTTCATACGGAAAGTTCCTTGCTAAATTAAATATTCTATTTCTTGTACATTACCTTCCGGCAGTTGCATGTATTTTATGCAAATTTCATACAGAAAATTATTATTTTGTGACGTTTTCTATATACAGTGTAATGTATCTGCAGAAATAAAAGATTTATTATTATTATTATTTCTTGTACATTACCTTAAAGCAGTTGTATGTATTTTATACAAATTCCATACAGAAAGCAAAAGATCCTATATTTCCAGTAAAATTATAAGACACTACGTCAATTTCACTTGACACTGACATGTTTCAATCATAATTTTCTTAATATAGCAGCTGTTTCCAGACTTGTAGCATAGCAGGCTAATATATGATATTTAATTTCTTTATAATTTTTTAACTCTATATCCATTTAATATAAACTATAAAATGCATTCAAATCGTATAGAGAATAAAATATTCTTTAATATTTATAATAACATTAAATGTGAAAAAATGATATTTAACATCGTTTTTTCAAGAAAAACTTTTAAAATCTTCAAATGAGGGTACTTCCGGTTGACCAATTATAACCAAAATCTAATCAGCTCTTCGCATGGATGTAACGAAGAGGTATACGAAAGAATTATAATTATTGGAATTGTAGCATTAAGATGCATTCACAAATGAAAATCAGGTTTATGGTTTTTGTTTAGGTTTAAGGAAGTCATTCATAAATGTAAGTTTAAATTACCTGAAAATTAGTTTTGATATGTGCAGGCATCTATGTAAATGCTTCGAAAACAGGATTAAAAGATCGGTAGAGCAGTACTCAACAAGACACCTGTGCGGCGTGTAACTGTCATTCGCTTGGCATTATTGGTTATATTCCAGCAATTAATTTATTACAGTCTCCATGTTCTTCTCGCATTTGTTTAAAAAGCCGAATCCACTAAATGGATACTATATAAAGATGGGTGTATATATCTATATCATTTCAGACTCGTTCTCATTGGTGAAGTTTGTGACGTCAAACTAAATCATAAACCTAAAGTTTGGACCTTGCAATGTTTAGCTTTATGATTTGGATTTAGAGACCCTAAATTCTGAAGTGTGAATGGAGTCATTATATAATATGCGACCAAAGTCTTTAAATCTAAAGTGTAAACTATAAACCTAAACCTAATTTTCATTTGTGAATGTTCCTTTAGAGTTATCGCATTAGAAAATTTTGTCACACGCACACACACACACACACACACACACACACACACACACACACACACACACACACACACACACACACACACACATACATACATACATACATACATACATACATACATACATACATACATACATACATACATACAGACATCATGGTAAAAATAGTAAAATTGTATTCTAGGGACCCTAAAACGTGCTTATTCACCAAAAACTCGCCACCGATTGTTTTGACCAAACACAATACCGTTTGTATGAACAAGTGATTAAGGGTGATTAGCGAGTAGCTGACTAGCTTTGTTTTTCTCTATTAATCGCTTATGGATTATTTTAGAGAGAAACACTTCTGTAACATTGAGAAATGTTGCGAAATATGAAGACACGCAATTCAACTTAGGCGAGACGTAAAAAGATGAGTTTTAGTGAAGTCAGCATTAATCGCTTAGGAACTCTCTCGCCGCTTTAGTACGCAGATATGCGGCTCCAGTGAGGTTGCACTCGCTTGTACAGATAACACGTAAACAAATATTCTTACAAACTTATCACGTAAGCTAAAGTTTAACGCTGTACAAATAATATGACGAAATTGTACGCTAAATGGCATTGTACGTTGTCATAATCGCTTATTAGTTATTTACAAATGTTTAATCAAAGTGTATTTGTAATTGTAATTCAACATGTTTAGATATTTCAATATATTTAACTTTAAATTACATGGCGTTGGTATTAATTGAAATGAACCCTAAATAACAGTGAAAACTAGTGGAGTCCAATGTAATGACTAAGAGGGTTCCAGTCAACAAGCTTAGCAGTTAGTGATGACAACTGGCACGAATAGTAAGTACCTTTATTTCAATGTAAAATCGCTCACAAAATAATGGCCACATATGTCCTGCAATTACGTGATTAGGGGTGTGTAAACATCTGCGTATTTACATACTCCCGGAAAGAGGGATTCGAATCATTTGAAACTTTCGATTAAAGGTTATATATCGATTGAGATACACGTTATATATAGACAAAGGGCTATTTGTATCGTCATCGATGTTAGATTCGGAAGTTCATAAGTTACAGTTGGCAGAAACTGTTGTATATAAATAAACGCTTAGTAGCCCGTCGAGAGGTATTGACAGTCGGTAGAAAACGGTGATAATAAACGTATGTTTAGCATCACATAAACAGGCCGTAAAAGAACACGAAACGTAAACGTTAGATTCGAATTAACGCCTGTTACACTTCAAATAACAGTTGTAGAAAAATTAATTGTATGTACGCAATTTTATTTGCAGTATTTTTCTCAACAATAATCTATAAACTGTAGACAGAGATAAAACAATGCTAATCTACTGGTCGCTAATCACCTTTAATCAGTTGTTCATACTATCGGTCATTATGTTTGTGTTATAACTTCGAGAATTATCAAATTTTATAATCCTTTATTTAAACAGCATTATTCTGTTTAAAAAACACAATATAAAAATGAGGTACATTAATATTTTTTTTCACTACTAGTCTACAAACATACCATTATTGACTTGTTATTGAGTTGTGAAATTGTTTTTCTCTACCGCTTCCTTAGCAACGCTTAACAACGGTCAATAATGAATTATTATTGACCCTGGTAAATTATGCGAACTGTCACTTTTTAAAGAAATTCAAGCTTCTGAATTTATTTAACTTATTAAAGGAAAAGAAAACATTATATTTAAATTTGCCGCCTAATTTCAAGTTGGCAATAGTTAAATTTCAGATTAAAAATCTTAATATTCTACGATCTTATTTCTTATCAAATTTTTCGTGCGTTCACATTATATTTACAATGCGAAATGTTAATTTAGGTATTTATTTATTGTTAAATCTATGAAAAGGTAAGTGTTTATTGTAACATTATTTCAATTATCTTACATTGTACATTTTTTTAGGGTTATAATTACATTTCTATGTAAAAACACAAAACAGGCAACATTTATTTGCTATTTATAGTTGAAATTGATAGTGCAATTGTGACAAGTCAAATTTATTGCTGCAGAACCCGTATTCAATGACGTTTGAGTGTTTCCTATATTTATTGTCGCATTTTGAATTTCTGGCATCATTGATTGAGGTATGGGGCTTGGATAGTAAGTTGTTGAAGGACTCGTAGTCTCACATTCACTGGCTATGGGAACAATCGGTTCTGATGGGACTGAAAGAAGTGATGCCCCTTGTACCATTCCAGCAATCCACATTTTATCAGCGAGGGACTCTTCAATGTAGCCTTCCGCTACCGTGGCAGACCTCCACCCGCCATGACGTTTTAGAGATAATATGTCACCACCATTTTCAGCCAAAATGGTAGCGGAAGTACATCCCAATGAATGCCCCGTGTAAGTTTCATAATTTTCTAATTTCAAGAATGTTGCAACTATTTTTGGCACCTTGCTGATTGTATTGTGTCCTATATTTTGTCTCGTAGGTTTGCCGTGTCGGAAAGTAATGAACACCTTTGCCATGTTAGGAGTGGCCCTCTTACTTAGATATTTTTTAACTATTTCAACCTAGAAAGTTTCTACCAAGACAAATTTTCTCGAGGATCCATTTTTGCTTTTCGTTATATTTATGAAGATGATGTCATCCCGAACGTCGACATCTCTCATGTGCATATTGCAAAGCTCATCGGTTCTACAAGCGCCAGCCACTCCAATCACAAAAATAGCCTAAGAAAGTATGAATTAGTAAGTTTTTGGAATTTTATTACCACAACAGGATACCTTCGTTGATAGGAAGACTTCATCTGGCGCTTCTATGAGATATTTATTACTTTCTTTTTTAGAAAATACAGATGACTCTTATGGCTTATATGTAGCATTTTGGCGCTTTAAAAATGCAAGTAACTTAAAATATTTTGAAATGTCTATATTTTCTTTTAATGAAATAGTCGATTTCAGCATGGAAAATATGGCCCATAAACTTGAAGCCTTTTTATTGTGTGCTTGCTCCTGGAAATATACTAGGAGTACATTTTCCGAGATTTTAGTCACCTTTTTTGTTAGACACCATTCTTTAAAACTTGTATACACTTTCATATATATCGGTTTAGATTTTTGTGGCAGCAATGTATCAAACTGCACATTTTGTGCCGCTTCTTTAATTTTCGGAGGAGTACAATTTTCCGTATTACTTTCTTCCAACATGTTTACTTATTGTTACCAAAATGAAATGTCAGATATTAAAAACAATATTAAAAACAAAAGAATTTTATTTCTGCCTACTTAGTTTTTATAGATATTAAGAAATATTAATGTCAAAATTCTTATGTTATTATTAATATAAAATTCGTTAAAATAGAATTTAGGAGCTAGTAGTGAAAAAAATAGTTTATAAACCACGGTTGAGAAGATCATTATTGACCAGGCGCCTTGTATCACTCGGGCTTCGCCCTCGTGTTACAATCTTGGCGCTGGGTCAATAATGATTATATTCTCAACCTTGGCGTATAATATACTATTTTTACTGCATAATAAGCGAGATGGTATGAGGTATTTTTAAAATAAACCAAAAACAAGTTTTGTCTGTAGTCCAAAAACGAGTTTTATTAGTAGATTCTGTTCAATAGTGTAGTCTAACAGATCTGTAAAAAATGTAACAAAACACATCTATTCTTGTTAATTAATATAAAATTATACATAAGAGTGGCAGCTTTCGTTGCAATTTTGTTCATTATTTACAGATCTGTAAGACTTAAGGTATGTTCACAAATGAAAATTTGGTTTAGATTTATGTTTTATACTTTAGATTTAAAGACCTTGGCCGCATTTTTGTTATGACTCCATTCACACTTCAGAATTTAGTGTCTCTAAATCCAAATCATAAAGCTACACATTGCAAGGTCCAAACTTTAGCTTTATGATTTAGTTTAACGTCACAAACTTTACCAATGAGAACGAGTTTAAAACGATATAGAAATATACATCCATATTGTAACGTTTCTATTTATTTGGGTGAAGTGTAAATATTAGACAATTGTTATTAATGAAAATAAAAGTTTATTATAATGATAAATAGATATTAAATATAATTAAAAGATGATAAATATAACGAACACTACGATTAAACAAATATTAAACACTAATTAAGACTAAGAATATTATAAAACACTTAAACACTAAGATTATTTATTTAAACAATATATAGATCACTTATTTATTTATACAACTGTATTTATTTATATTCACCACTCGTCTACTATCTGTTTATATCACCAACTGTTTAACACTCAACGCTTATTTATATCAAACTGTCCAGTGCCTTCGCTAACGGTGCTTATATACTCTAGCCGAAAATTCGAGAACTCACTGGAAGACTTCTAGATAAAAACACAATAGGTTACATCAACCGCGTAATTAAGCAGGCGCCGACCAGTCTGTTGCGTCATCGCTAACAGTAGACGCTCGCTCGACCCCGCGAAAGTGGCGGCGATAGCGACTGGGACAGCGGCGGTGACAGTGGCGGCGACGGCGGGCCCTGCTCATTTTATTTATTTAGTCACTTGGTAGATTCAGCCTTTATACCAAATGCGAGAAGAACAAGGAGAATGGCAAAACTTAATTGTTGAAATATAACCAATAATTCCAAACGAATGACAGTTTCACGGCGTAAGGGTATCTAAGTATTGCTCTACCGATATTTTAATCTTGTTTTTGCAGCATTTACATAGATGTCAGTACAATCAAAACTAAATTAGTTACATTAAACTTGCATTTATGAATGACTTACTTAAATCTAAACAAAAACCATAAACCTAATTCTCATTTGTGAATGCATCTTTGCCACATTTGAGATGTGGACTGTGATGTGGACATAGCCTGTAGCCCACAGACAAAAGACGATAGAAAATTCTAGTAGTTACTATTAAATTTATTTTTTTAAATGACCCTTGAATGTTCAAAGAGTTTTGTTTTATTATTAATATTTCTCCCTAAAAAAATGAAACACCGTTACTAGCCGTACCTTCCCGATGCCCCCAAGGCCACACAACACGACCAAACGCCTCCTGTTGCCCCCGTGCGGCTCTTGTAGGGCCCCATGCACCTGTCCCAGCACACCGTCGCGACCGTAGAACGAGAACACCGGCTCCGACACTTGAACCTCCAAACCATCTGTTTTCACCTGAGTTGCACTCAGAGGGATTGTATTATTGTGCCCACAAATATTATATTGTGCTCCAAATGAACTATTTGAATTATCCACATTTCGTCCTATTGTGTCTTGCTTGCTAAAGTCAAATAATCCATGTTTGGATGTGCTAGGTTGATTTCATTGATTCAATTAATTCCACATTTTCTGAAATAAATAAATATATATATATATATATATATATATATATATATATATATATATATATATATATATATATATATATATATATATTAATAAATGGATAAATTTATATTGGGGTAGGTAAGTGACCAAATGTTTTTTTTAATTCATCTAATTTTATAGTTTGTTTAGTAATAATATATCCGTTGTCCAAATTAATAGAATTCGAGGAAAATGTATGTATGACGTCACCACTGGAGTAAATATACAAATGTCCGGATTTCGAAGGCTACCATTGAGATCTCGGAAACTATAAGAGATTTTTCTATATTTCTTATTTATTTGGAAGAATCTGTAGTATTTACATGTCATATTATTTATTTAATTTAAATATATTATTTTATTGTGCCTAAAAGCACTTTGGTCAATAAAATTCATTTGTTTCAAAATATTTTTTTAAATCCTGGTGAGGGATACACATTATAAAATACAATAACCTTTATATACCAATCAAAAGAGAGAAAAATAAGTATTTTTTGCAGTAAAAATCAAATACTTGTGTCATTTAAAAAAATAAGGCAGTTTGGTAGATTCGAACCTACCACCTTTGGCATAAGAAGCAAAAACCTTACCACCATACTATAAAATCTCTTGTCTTAAACTTTCTGTATATAATGGCAATAAAGTATGTTGTCAAACGCCACCTATATAATTTAAGAATGTCAAACTGTTTTTGCAGCATAAGCAAAAATATGTAATCAATTACTTAAAATTATTTTTCTTATAAATTTCTTAAGTTTTTTGGTAATAGTAGATAAGATCAATTAAATATGTTTTATTTTCTATCTTTTTCAATACTTACTGAATACCTTCTCGAAACCCGTGAACCACTGATTGCACACCGCTGGTACTGTACAACTAGTACGTCGCTATCACGTGACACAACAAAATCAAATTTTAAAAATTAATATCTCGTTTATTAAAAGGAATTTTTAACTCGGGTTTTCAGATGTGCTCTTAGATATACTTGTTCCTTAATAAAAAAAATATATGGGAGAACTCTACTAGATAGACAATAAAAATATCTAACTTTTTTATATGATACATTTTTCTCGATTACTGACAGTTTAGCAGTAATTTCAAAATTAAAAACTCTACCAAATTCAGTTTTCCGCCATTATCTAGTACCTAATCTATGAGAATTTTTGACAAAACAAAAGCACATCTTAGTTGTCCATCCAACGCACCACATGTGCCATTTACCCCTCGTATCTCTTATAGTTTACGAGATCTCGATGGTGGCGGTGGCCTCCGAAATCTGGACAGCTTGTATAAGAGCGAAAGATATCTTAGTACAGCCGGAGCCTTCGATATTCTAACAACCATAATACTTAGAACATTAAAAAAAATTTAGTATTTATTTCGTAAATAATATCTCATATAAAAAAATGTTTCCAACAAAAGTTGGTTGTTTTTCGAATACACATCTTCCGGTAACTTCCGGAAATCGAGACTACCCTACCATTCAATTTTTCAGATAGGATTATTTTATGCTAGTTTTTTCCTGAACTTCTAGGACGTCGTAGTTCTAAAAAATGTCTGAGACGGGTGATCAACACCCTGAATAGGAGGTCCCATTTGAAATATGAAAGTTCCTGTTAAACCGGAAGCGCTACCATCATGCCAAATAATTATAATATATATATATATATATATATATATATATATATATATATATATATATATATATATATATATATATATATATATATATATATTGTGACACAAGAGGATGATTAAAAAATCAAAAAGAAGCAAAATCCTCCTAACTGTAAGTGTACACTCATAAAATTTGCACCGGCTAGCTGTAAAAGTAAAGCGGCGGCTGGGTCTAGGGTATGTAATTTATTTCGAGATACAGGTATTCGCGACAATGAAAATTTAATAAAAAGTTACAACTTAATTTTGAAAACAAACAAAACGAGCGGGTCTCGAAAAAAATTATTGGGCGCTAGACTCTATAAAAAGGAAAGGGAGTTAGAGTAGAGTCCACTCTAATAAAGTTAAGTAAAGTATAGTAAAAATATTTAATAAAAAAAAGTTATTCACGCTGGAGCTAGTATAACAAATAAATTAATCAAACAAAGGAAAGGACCGTACGGCCTTTCCAGAGCCCGAATCTGGAAGGACGGGGGTCTGCGCTCTGGCTATCGGCCACCGGTAACGTCGAAGAAAAAACAAATAGCGGCTTAAGTAGTGGGTAAGACAGCTCTGGCACATCCGATCAAAGGTCGCACCGGCGCCAGACTTGATAAGGTGTTATCAGTAAACATTGATAAGGTGTTATCAGTAAACATTGATAAGGTGATATCAGTAAACATGGATAAGGTGTTATCGAGGTTAAACAGGTTGTTTATTAAATAAGATTATCAATGTATAATAAATAAGATAAAGTGTTTGTGTTTGAAATGATTAGATGTTTTTGTTTCCCAAAGTTTAACTAGTTTGGAAAAGGTCATTGCGTTGAAGATTGGTAAGTGGAAATAATAATATTATCCGTGTTTAATGAGTAATTAGATAAAGTAGTGTTATCTGTAATATTTTCAAAATATGTTTGTGTGGTTGTAATATCTGTGTTCTGTGTTCGTCATCTGTTTTCAACATAGCAAAATTAGATAAGGGGAGATTTCAATTATTTTTAGAAACAATGTTATCAATTATATGATCATTTGTACTTGTGAAATATATTAATTTCATAGTCGACATCAGTTTGTGAATCCTCGATATATAATTTATCTAATATGAATAATTTATTTATTATTAATAATTTAAAATTTGTTTATAGAGAATAGTAATAACTTTATTATTCATATTTGGTTTAGAAATGGATTTTAACAAGTTAAATGATATAGGCTCTTTGAAGAATATATATTTTGTATGAAAATAACCAACATGGAAATTAATACCGATTACAAATTGTTTAATATTAAAGACAGATAATAATTACTTTATTTAATGCATGAATTTTATTTATTATTAATAATTTTAAATTTGTTTAAAGGGAATAGTAATAACTTTATTATTCATATTTGGTTTAGAAATGGATTTCAAGTTAAATGAAATAGGTTCTTTGAAGAAAATAAAACTTTGTATGAAAATAACCAGCATGGAAATTAATACGATTACAAATTATTTAATATTAAAGAAAGATAATAATTTACCTGTCCGGTTATTTTGATCGATTTAATCAAATAAACTCGCTAGCACAGAAAACAATTGTCCCGAATGGACTAGAACTATACTGAGGGAATTTGGCTTGTAATTAGATAAGACATGTTTGTAAGATCAAAGCTCAAATTTTGATAAAAGTGATGATTCATCGTCGACATCAGTTTGTGAATCCTCGATATATAATTTATTTAATTCGTGAATTTTATCTACTATTAATAATTTATTTATTATTAATAATTTAAAATTTGTTTATAGAGAATAGTAATAACTTTATTATTCATATTTGGTTTAGAAATGGATTTCAACAAGTTAAATGAAATAGGCTCTTTGAAGAATATAAATTTTGTATGCAAATAACCAACATGGAAATTAATACCGATTACAAATTGTTTAATATTAAAGAAAGATAATAATTACTTTGACATAGATATAATTTCTATGAAGAAAACAATCTTCTAATCTCTTATTTTAAAAAGAAACGTTTCCACTGAAATTTGAGCTTAGATCTTACAAACATGTCATCTAATTCCAAGCCTAATTCCCTCAGTATAGTTCCAGTCACTTCGGGACAATTGTTTTCTGTGCTAGCGAGTTTATTTGATTAAATCGATCAAAATAACCGGACAGGTAAATTATTATCTTTCTTTAATATTAAATAATTTGTAATCGTTATTAATTTCCATGTTGGTTATTTTCATACAAAATTTATATTCTTCAAAGAACCTATTTCATTTAACTTGAAATCCATTTCTAAACCAAATATGAATAATAAAATTATTACTATTCTCTATAAACAAATTTTAAATTATTAATAATAAATAAATAATTAATAGTAGATAAAATTCACGCATTAAATAAATTATATATCGAGGATTCACAAACTGAAGTCGACGATGAAATTAATATATTTCACACGCATAAATGTTCATATAATTGATAACATTTTTCTTATTTATATTTTTTTGTTTAGAAAGGGATTTCAACAAGCTGAACGAAATTGGCTGTTTGCAGAATATAAAACCATGTATGAAAATTATAGATATGGAGATGAGTAAGGCGTACAAATTAGCGAATATCAAAGCTGTCAAGACTAGGTTTTGTGTTTGTAATGATTAGATGTTTTTGTTTTCTAAATTTTAGCTAGATTGGGAAAGGTCATTGCGTTGAAGATTGGTAAGTGGAAATAATAATATTATCAGTATTTAATGAGTAATTAGATAAAGTAGTGAATATTTTCAAAATATGTTTGTGTGGTTGTAATATCTGTGTTCTGTGTTCGTCATCTGTTTTCAAACTAGGAAAATTAGATAACGGGAGAATTTAATTATTTTTAGAATATTGTTATCAATTACATGAACATTTGTAAGTATGAATATTAATTTCGTCGTCGACATCAGTGAATCTTCGATATATTATAATTTATTTTATATATTATTAATAATTTAAAATTTGTTTAAAGATAATAGTAAAAATAAATATATCATTTGCTTTGTACGCAGATATCGGTAATGATGATGACATATTTGTCGGGCGTTTACCAGGCGTCACCTCACGAACACTCATTGCTGGTGTGGAGAGTAATAACTATATTATTCATATTTGGTTTAGAAATGGATTTCAACAAGTTACATGAAATAGGTTCTTTGAAGAAAATAAAACTTTGTGTGAAAATAACCAGCATGGAAATTAATACCGATTACAAATTATTTAATATTAAAGAAAGATAATAATTTACCTGTCCGGTTATTTTGATTGATTTAATCAAATAAACTCGCTAGCACAGAAAACCGTTGTCCCCAAATGGAATATCAAGTATACTGACGAAATTAGGCTTGGAATTAGATAAGACATGTTTGTAAGATTAAAGCTCAAATTTCAGTGTGACTTACAACGTAAACTTATTTTTCGGAAACTTCCCGAAAAATATTTGTCAGAAATAAATAGATAAAAGTGTTTATGTCTTCTGTGTTCAAAATAGAAATTGGTATGAATCAGAAATATTTTGATAAAACTGTTTGTGTATTTTCAAATAAGATAATGGGTATCTCTTATTCTAAATACAGACAATTGTCATGACTTACAAAATAAATGAATAATACACTATTTCCCTTATATCAAAATAAACTAATTTATCGGAAACTTCCCGAAAAATATTTGTCAGAAATAAAATAGATAAAAGTGTTTATGTCTTCTGTGTTCAAAATAGAAATTGGTATGAATCAGAAATTCCAAGGCGATATGATATTATATTATACCCGAAAAAAATATTTTACAGAAAAATTGTTATAAATAACAAAACGGGTATATATAGCTGGAAAATAATAAATTATTATTCAGTATTGCTCTTACTTGAGTACTAGTTCAGCACGACAATGATGAATTTTGAAGACTGTGAAAAGTTCCTGTTTCTGCATCCCAAGTGGTAAGTTAACATTAATTTAATCTCCTTCGTTGTTTAAAACATATATTTTTTTCTCACAGCCGCCATAATCTGCGGTCCCGGGGTCCATCAACGGAAACGTCTTTGGATATACCCCACCCCGCCGTAGATCCAGAACAACCGATGGTGATGGCGTCCGACGTATCCCTGCTCCAGGTCAATCCAGGAGTCGACAACCGATCGCCAAGGAAAAGGCGGAGTGAATCGTCTTCTTCTCAGGCTCTGAAGAAACGTCGGGTCTTCTCGTTGGAGGACATCCTTGCCATTTCATCCTCAGAAGATGACGAACCGGGGTGTCCAGATACAACACCAGAAGCCGACAACGGGTCAACATCACCATCTGAAGCAGGCGTGCCCCAACCATCATCTATGGTATTTGAGGAATTCGCACAAAGATGGACAGAAGACTTCGAGGATGAGACTCAAATTATAGAGCCTGAAATCCTCTTCGAAGATGACTTCGTTGTGGACGATGACCTAGCCGTGTTGACGGGGTCAGCAGATGTGGGGTTTTTCACTCTACCCAATAATCGCGATTTTCGCGACAATTGGGATCGTTTGCTCGACTGCCGAATGTTCCCTTTAGATCCGTCATTGAAAAGATGCTTAGCGGTAGGTGTTTGCGGGAATACTCTAAACATTACAGTGCGGCTGTATAGTGACGTCAGAAAGAAGCAGTATTTTGACATAAACAACTTTCAGGAGTTCTCCAATTTTATAAAAAATATAAATTTTAGTGATAGTAATAAGGATTATAATATAGATGGTGTAGATTATAAGGTGCAAAACAATATAGTAGAGTGTAGGTTAGGTTTTAATAACTTTATAGTTTTAAGTAAATTAAATATATGGACAATTAAGGAAATAAGTTGTGACATAAAGAATATTATTAAAAATTATTTAATAAAATACAACAATTTTAATAATATTTATAAAAAAATGTTACAGGATGTGGTAGTCCACGAGTTTAGATTTAAGTTAGGTATTTTAGGTTTATATAAATATGTTATGTGTGTAAATAATAGCCATAAGGATTTTTTTTATCGAATTTTACATTTATTATAATTATAAGTTTAATAGAGATTATAAAAATGTATATGAATTTATAGAAAAACAAAAAAAATATATAATATAGTTGTAAAATTGACTAAATACATACTTTATATTACACTTTCACGTATTTCATTTATTTTTGATTAATTAGATATAAAATGATTGAGTGTTTCTTTCTACTAAATCGATCAGAGAACAACAATTCCAGATGATTCATTCTTATCAAAAATATATATTTATTTATTCCCTTTAAAACTTTCCATAATCAAAGCATGAGTGGGGATGTCAACATCTACAGAGTATTGTATATATACATTGATCATCGATAGAACAGGGTGTGTAAGTGTGAGCGCGCATAATGGACTTCCAAGAGAATTTCGAATATTTTTTTCAAATTTGTAATGACATCATCGATTCTTCGCTGAATCAGAATAATGACATTGAAAACCAGGACGAGAATCATCATGAAGATGCTATTCCCAATCACCAGTTTGGAGAAGGCATCAGAAGATATGAAACAGTACAAGACGCCGAACATAATGTGAAACGATTTGGGATAAAAGGAAGACGGCTTACATTTGAACTAACAGATCCACCAGGCCAAGAGAATCCTATAGAATGGTTTCAAGAAAGCATTCAGCAGGTATGGATTATATGTATAACAACGATTTACATATTCATATAACAATAAATCATGCTAGATGTTAATTATTTTAATTTAACAGGTTTTGAATGATGTGCTGAAAGACATGAATCCCGGAGATGTTGTTGGATTCACATTTCACACCCCTCGTTTTGAAAATGGACCCGCCTGGGTGAGTTTTCGCCGCGTGGACCAAATCCACATCGATGTACTGTGGGACGCCATCGACAAAATTCTGCAGAGCAATGCGGAAATTTTTTCTGACGGGCAATTTACCATGGAAGTTACCCAAGTCTGTATGCCCCGAGGTAATGGTAAACCGCTCAAAGGTCACGGTCTCAGCTATGCAGAATTATGACGACGGAAACACGGTATCATCGAGGTAAATAACACAGATAATCTTTGTCTTCCTCGTGCCCTTGTTATAGCGGAAGCTTTTGCTAAGAAAGACCCCCATTTAAAATGTATACGTAAAGACAACAATATAATTCAGTGGGAGAGAGTACGGGCTTTATTAAATACAACCGGGGTCAAAATTAATGAAAATGGGGCTGGTATACCCGAACTGACAGAATTTCAACGGTATTATAATCAATACAATATATGTGTGTATGAATATAATACACGTGGTGAAGTGATTTTTGAGGGTGCAAGAGGTCAAAATTTTCCGAGATTAAATCTCTTGCACTATCAAAATCATTATTCGGTCATAAAGAGCTTAACAGCTGCATTTTGAGCCAAATATTTTTGCGAGCAGTGTCATATCCCGTATAATAATGCACTCGGCCATAATTGCGAAAATATTTGCATGTTTTGTAAAACATCTCCCGCTTGTAATTATACACGACAACTATTATCATGTGACGACTGCAACAGAAAATTTAGAGGACAAGACTGTTATAACAATCATAAACCGGCAGTATGTAATTTATTAAAAACATGTAAAAAATGTTTGAAGACGTTTAATTTTCAAAAAAACAAGAACCACGTATGTGGTGAAATATACTGCAGGCTTTGTGATTGTTACCAAAAACCCGGACACGAATGTTATATTCAACCAGACAAAACAGCCATGAAAGACAAGAACTTATTTATTTATTACGACTTTGAGACGCGACAAGAAAAAATTGTAAATGGACATAACGAACATGAAGTAAATTTGTGTGTGACTCAACAATCTTGCTCTACTTGTTGTAATATAGACGATTTAAAAATTTTATGCAATGCATGTGGTGTTCGGCAGCAAATATTTAGGAACGACCCGGTTAAAAATTTTATTTTGTATGTTTTGGCTCCACGGACTTCATTTTCTTCAGTGACATGCATTGCTCATAATGCGAAATCTTTTGATGCGCAATTTATTTTGAAATACCTTGTCGAAATTATGAATTTAACGCCTAAATTAATATTGAATGGAAATAAAATTTTGTTAATTGAAATTAATAAAAATATTCGATTTATTGATTCGATAAATTATTTATCGATGTCTTTATCTGCTTTACCCAAAGCAATGGGTTTATCAGCTTCAATTAAAAAAGGTTATTTCCCCCATTTGTTTAATACTTTGGATAATGTAGATTATGTAGGACCTCTACCTAGACCTAAATATTATGGTGTGGACTCTATGAATTCTTCTGCGCGACAAAATTTTCTGGATTGGTACGATGAACAGTTACAAAACAACGCAATTTTTGACATGAAAAAAGAATTAGTGGAGTATTGCGTGTCGGACGTTGATATTTTGCGTCGCGCTTGTACGAAATTTCGACAAACTTTCATTAATGATTGCAAAGTTTGTCCATTTTCGGAGTCCGTAACTATTGCTTCAGCTTGTAACAAAGCGTTCCGTCGCTTATTTTTAAAACCAAATATGGTTGGTATTATTCCACTCAACGGTTATAGATTGAAAGATAACCAATCTAAAATTGCATTGCAGTGGTTAATAATGCAAGAAAATGAGCGAGGGATACGTATACAACATGCGGGGCATGGTTCGGAAGCGGTAATTGGCACTAATTTAAAAGTTGATGGCTTTTACGCACAGGACAAATTAGTATTTGAATTTTTTGGTTGTTTTTGGCATGGATGTAAATCTTGTTATAGATCTAACCGCGATAAATCAATTTATAGTAGTACAAAAGAAACAATGGAATTTCGGCTTCAAAATACATTAGGTAAATTAGAAAAAATTCAAAATTTGGGTTATAGAGTAATTAGTATATGGGAATGTGAATTTAGAAATTATTTAAAACAAAACAAATTATTAGAAAAAGAATTGAAAAGCCATCAGCTTTTAAACAATTTACCGTTACAAGCTCGCGACGCTTTGTATGGAGGTCGGACAGGCAATACACATTTATATAAAAAAGTTAATAACGATCATGACAGAATAAAATATGTCGACGTATGCTCGCTATACCCGTACATATGTAAATATGGCAAATTTCGCATCGGTCATCCAGAAATTTTTGTTGGCTCAGAATGTGATGCATTATGTCCTAACAATAATATAGATCAGGTAGAAGGTTTAATAAAATGCACTGTTTTACCTCCTACTACTCTACATCATCCGGTATTACCGTTAAAAGCTCACGGTAAGCTTATGTTCGTTTTATGTCGGGTATGTTGCGACAAGCTAGAGCAAAGCGACTGTACTCATAACGATGACGAGAGACAATTTTCCGGGACATGGGTGGTCGACGAAGTAAAAGTGGCCGTAAAATATAATTATAAAATAATTAAAGTGCACGAGGTTTGGCAATATAAGATGACACAATACAACAAAATTTCAAAAACGGGGGGTTTGTTTGTGGAGTATATCAACAACTTCTTAAAAATCAAGCAAGAAGCGTCGGGTTTTCCCGAAGAATGTACCACGGATGAGTCCAAAGATAAATTCTTAAGAGAATTCCAAGAAAAGGAATTCAGCTTGATGCAAATTTGATGGAAAAGAATCCTGGAAAACGGGCCGTTGCGAAAATTTCGCTGAATTCTTTATGGGGTAAGATAACAATGAAATATGTTTATCAGAATATTTAATTAATTTGTTTGTATGTTAACAGGTAAATTTGCACAAGCTGAAAACCGCCCACGTACAACAACTGTGTCATCGGCTGGAGAACTCTATGAGTTGCTGGCCAACCCAGCCGTCATCGTCAATAGGATTATTCCGGCAGGTGACAAGATGGTGTACGTGAATTGGAAATATCAAGACGAATCCGTGGAACAACTTCCAACCGTGAATGTGGTGATCGCGGCATATACAACTGCCCAAGCCCGCCTCGAACTTTTTAATTATTTGCACCGGTTAGATGATAGAGTTCTTTATTACGATACAGACTCTATTATTTACTATCATTCTCCAGGACAATATGAACCAAGTACAGGTAATTTTTTGGGTGATCTAACCGACGAATTAGCTTGTTTCGGTCCCGGAACGTTTATAAGGGAATTTGTTTGTGGAGGTCCAAAAAATTATGCGTATAAAACATATTGCCCTGAGAATGATAGTAGTAATGAAGTTTGTAAAGTTAAAGGGTTCACATTAAATTATAAAAATTCAAAAAAAAAATAATTTTAATTGTATAAAGGACTTAGTATTAGGAAATAGTAATAGAAAACCAGTGATTAGTAGTAATAATATAAAGTGTACTTTAGATCATAGCGTAATAACAAAAAAAGAAAAAAAGAAATTTTCCATTAATTTTATGAAACGTAGGTTAGTTGATAATTTTAGTTCTGTACCCTATGGTACAAAACGAATTAGATTAGATGATAATTAGATTTAGCTGTAATTATATTATTTATTTTTTTATTTATGTATTTATTTATTATTAATCACTCAACAGGAACGAACTTGTTTAAGAAATAAAACTATTATACTTATTTAAACAAAAACTATTCTTTTATTAACCTAAAAATATACAAATGTTAAAAACTATTATTAAAATAATAATTTGACATATATCTTACAAAGCTATCGTTTTCATATTTATTACATTTATTAAATAATGATATAAAATTATTATAGGTCCATGTTTTCGTGTTGCGTTTTATAAATTCTTCATGATTCTTGACCAAGGGTGCTCTTCCGAAACTATCAAAATACATTCCATGACCGTAACGATCAATAAAAATAGCGACCCAATGATATCCAGGTTTGGTGTCAGGGTCCGTGTTGACAAAAGTACTCTCGCCTCGTCGTGCATCAGTAAAAATAATGACGTCGTTTTGTCGAAATTTCGTACAAGCGCGACGCAAAATATCAACGTCCGACACGCAATACTCCACTAATTCTTTTTTCATGTCAAAAATTGCGTTGTTTTGTAACTGTTCATCGTACCAATCCAGAAAATTTTGTCGCGCAGAAGAATTCATAGAGTCCACACCATAATATTTAGGTCTAGGTAGAGGTCCTACATAATCTACATTATCCAAAGTATTAAACAAATGGGGGAAATAACCTTTTTTAATTGAAGCTGATAAACCCATTGCTTTGGGTAAAGCAGATAAAGACATCGATAAATAATTTATCGAATCAATAAATCGAATGTTTTTATTAACTTCAATTAACAAAATTTTATTTCCATTCAATATTAATTTAGGCGTTAAATTCATAATTTCGACAAGGTATTTCAAAATAAATTGCGCATCAAAAGATTTCGCATTATGAGCAATGCATGTCACTGAAGAAAATGAAGTCCGTGGAGCCAAAACATACAAAATAAAAATTTTAACCGGGTCGTTCCTAAATATTTGCTGCCGAACACCACATGCATTGCATAAAATTTTTAAATCGTCTATATTACAACAAGTAGAGCAAGATTGTTGAGTCACACACAAATTTACTTCATGTTCGTTATGTCCATTTACAATTTTTTCTTGTCGCGTCTCAAAGTCGTAATAAATTAATAAGTTCTTGTCTTTCATGGCTGTTTTGTCTGGTTGAATATAACATTCGTGTCCGGGTTTTTGGTAACAATCACAAAGCCTGCAGTATATTTCACCACATACGTGGTTCTTGTTTTTTTTGAAAATTAAACGTCTTCAAACATTTTTTACATGTTTTTAATAAATTACATACTGCCGGTTTATGATTGTTATAACAGTCTTGTCCTCTAAATTTTCTGTTGCAGTCGTCACATGATAATAGTTGTCGTGTATAATTACAAGCGGGAGATGTTTTACAAAACATGCAAATATTTTCGCAAGTATGGCCGAGTGCATTATTATACGGGATATGACACTGCTCGCAAAAATATTTGGCTCAAAATGCAGCTGTTAAGCTCTTTATGACCGAATAATGATTTTGATAGTGCAAGAGATTTAATCTCGGAAAATTTTGACCTCTTGCACCCTCAAAAATCACTTCACCACGTGTATTATATTCATACACACATATATTGTATTGATTATAATACCGTTGAAATTCTGTCAGTTCGGGTATACCAGCCCCATTTTCATTAATTTTGACCCCGGTTGTATTTAATAAAGCCCGTACTCTCTCCCACTGAATTATATTGTTGTCTTTACGTATACATTTTAAATGGGGGTCTTTCTTAGCAAAAGCTTCCGCTATAACAAGGGCACGAGGAAGACAAAGATTATCTGTGTTATTTACCTCGATGATACCGTGTTTCCGTCGACATAATTCTGCATAGCTGAGACCGTGACCTTTGAGCGGTTCACCATTACCTCGGGGCATACAGACTTGGGTAACTTCCATGGTAAATTGCCCGTCAGAAAAAATTTCCGCATTGCTCTGCAGAATTTTGTCGATGGCGTCCCACAGTACATCGATGTGGATTTGGTCCACGCGGCGAAAACTCACCCAGGCAGGTCCATTTTCAAAACGAGGGGTGTGAAATGTGAATCCAACAACATCTCCGGGATTCATGTCTTTCAGCACATCATTCAAAACCTGTTAAATTAAAATAATTAACATCTAGCATGATTTATTGTTATATGAATATGTAAATCGTTGTTATACATATAATCCATACCTGCTGAATGCTTTCTTGAAACCATTCTATAGGATTCTCTTGGCCTGGTGGATCTGTTAGTTCAAATGTAAGCCGTCTTCCTTTTATCCCAAATAGTTTCACATTATGTTCGGCGTCTTGTACTATTTCATATCTTCTGATGCCTTCTCCAAACTGGTGATTGGGAATAGCATCTTCATGATGATTCTCGTCCTGGTTTTCAATGTCATTATTCTGATTCAGCGAAGAATCGATGATGTCATTACAAATTTGAAAAAAATATTCGAAATTCTCTTGGAAGTCCATTATGCGCGCTCACACTTACACACCCTGTTCTATCGATGATCAATGTATATATACAATACTCTGTAGATGTTGACATCCCCACTCATGCTTTGATTATGGAAAGTTTTAAAGGGAATAAATAAATATATATTTTTGATAAGAATGAATCATCTGGAATTGTTGTTCTCTGATCGATTTAGTAGAAAGAAACACTCAATCATTAATTAATCAAAAATAAATGAAATACGTGAATGTGTAATATAAAGTATGTATTTAGTCAATTTTACAACTATATTATATATTTTTTTTTGTTTTTCTATAAATTCATATACATTTTTATAATCTCTATTAAACTTATATTTATAATAAATGTAAAATTCGATAAAAAAATCCTTATGGCTATTATTTACACACATAACATATTTATATAAACCTAAAATACCTAACTTAAATCTAAACTCGTGGACTACCACATCCTGTAACATTTTTTTATAAATATTATTAAAATTGTTGTATTTTATTAAATAATTTTTAATAATATTCTTTATGTCACAACTTATTTCCTTAATTGTCCATATATTTAATTTACTTAAAACTATAAAGTTATTAAAACCTAACCTACACTCTACTATATTGTTTTGCACCTTATAATCTACACCATCTATATTATAATCCTTATTACTATCACTAAAATTTATATTTTTTATAAAATTGGAGAACTCCTGAAAGTTGTTTATGTCAAAATACTGCTTCTTTCTGACGTCACTATACAGCCGCACTGTAATGTTTAGAGTATTCCCGCAAACACCTACCGCTAAGCATCTTTTCAATGACGGATCTAAAGGGAACATTCGGCAGTCGAGCAAACGATCCCAATTGTCGCGAAAATCGCGATTATTGGGTAGAGTGAAGAACCCCACATCTGCTGACCCCGTCAACACGGCTAGGTCATCGTCCACAACGAAGTCATCTTCGAAGAGGATTTCAGGCTCTATAATTTGAGTCTCATCCTCGAAGTCTTCTGTCCATCTTTGTGCGAATTCCTCAAATACCATAGATGATGGTTGGGGCACGCCTGCTTCAGATGGTGATGTTGACCCGTTGTCGGCTTCTGGTGTTGTATCTGGACACCCCGGTTCGTCATCTTCTGAGGATGAAATGGCAAGGATGTCCTCCAACGAGAAGACCCGACGTTTCTTCAGAGCCTGAGAAGAAGACGATTCACTCCGCCTTTTCCTTGGCGATCGGTTGTCGACTCCTGGATTGACCTGGAGCAGGGATACGTCGGACGCCATCACCATCGGTTGTTCTGGATCTACGGCGGGGTGGGGTATATCCAAAGACGTTTCCGTTGATGGACCCCGGGACCGCAGATTATGGCGGCTGTGAGAAAAAAATATATGTTTTAAACAACGAAGGAGATTAAATTAATGTTAACTTACCACTTGGGATGCAGAAACAGGAACTTTTCACAGTCTTCAAAATTCATCATTGTCGTGCTGAACTAGTACTCAAGTAAGAGCAATACTGAATAATAATTTATTATTTTCCAGCTATATATACCCGTTTTGTTATTTATAACAATTTTTCTGTAAAATATTTTTTTCGGGTATAATATAATATCATATCGCCTTGGAATTTCTGATTCATACCAATTTCTATTTTGAACACAGAAGACATAAACACTTTTATCTATTTTATTTCTGACAAATATTTTTCGGGAAGTTTCCGATAAATTAGTTTATTTTGATATAAGGGAAATAGTGTATTATTCATTTATTTTGTAAGTCATGACAATTGTCTGTATTTAGAATAAGAGATACCCATTATCTTATTTGAAAATACACAAACAGTTTTATCAAAATATTTCTGATTCATACCAATTTCTATTTTGAACACAGAAGACATAAACACTTTTATCTATTTATTTCTGACAAATATTTTTCGGGAAGTTTCCGAAAAATAAGTTTACGTTGTAAGTCACACTGAAATTTGAGCTTTAATCTTACAAACATGTCTTATCTAATTCCAAGCCTAATTTCGTCAGTATACTTGATATTCCATTTGGGGACAACGGTTTTCTGTGCTAGCGAGTTTATTTGATTAAATCAATCAAAATAACCGGACAGGTAAATTATTATCTTTCTTTAATATTAAATAATTTGTAATCGGTATTAATTTCCATGCTGGTTATTTTCACACAAAGTTTTATTTTCTTCAAAGAACCTATTTCATGTAACTTGTTGAAATCCATTTCTAAACCAAATATGAATAATATAGTTATTACTCTCCACACCAGCAATGAGTGTTCGTGAGGTGACGCCTGGTAAACGCCCGACAAATATGTCATCATCATTACCGATATCTGCGTACAAAGCAAATGATATATTTATTTTTACTATTATCTTTAAACAAATTTTAAATTATTAATAATATATAAAATAAATTATAATATATCGAAGATTCACTGATGTCGACGACGAAATTAATATTCATACTTACAAATGTTCATGTAATTGATAACAATATTCTAAAAATAATTAAATTCTCCCGTTATCTAATTTTCCTAGTTTGAAAACAGATGACGAACACAGAACACAGATATTACAACCACACAAACATATTTTGAAAATATTCACTACTTTATCTAATTACTCATTAAATACTGATAATATTATTATTTCCACTTACCAATCTTCAACGCAATGACCTTTCCCAATCTAGCTAAAATTTAGAAAACAAAAACATCTAATCATTACAAACACAAAACCTAGTCTTGACAGCTTTGATATTCGCTAATTTGTACGCCTTATTCATCTCCATATCTATAATTTTCATACATGGTTTTATATTCTGCAAACAGCCAATTTCGTTCAGCTTGTTGAAATCCCTTTCTAAACAAAAAAATATAAATAAGAAAAATGTTATCAATTATATGAACATTTATGCGTGTGAAATATATTAATTTCATCGTCGACATCAGTTTGTGAATCCTCGATATATAATTTATTTAATGCGTGAATTTTATCTACTATTAATTATTTATTTATTATTAATAATTTAAAATTTGTTTATAGAGAATAGTAATAATTTTATTATTCATATTTGGTTTAGAAATGGATTTCAAGTTAAATGAAATAGGTTCTTTGAAGAATATAAATTTTGTATGAAAATAACCAACATGGATATTAATAACGATTACAAATTATTTAATATTAAAGAAAGATAATAATTTACCTGTCCGGTTATTTTGATCGATTTAATCAAATAAACTCGCTAGCACAGAAAACAATTGTCCCGAATTGACTGGAACTATACTGAGGGAATTAGGCTTGGAATTAGATGACATGTTTGTAAGATCTAAGCTCAAATTTCAGTGGAAACGTTTCTTTTTAAAATAAGAGATTAGAAGATTGTTTTCTTCATAGAAATTATATCTATGTCAAAGTAATTATTATCTTTCTTTAATATTAAACAATTTGTAATCGGTATTAATTTCCATGTTGGTTATTTGCATACAAAATTTATATTCTTCAAAGAGCCTATTTCATTTAACTTGTTGAAATCCATTTCTAAACCAAATATGAATAATAAAGTTATTACTATTCTCTATAAACAAATTTTAAATTATTAATAATAAATAAATTATTAATAGTAGATAAAATTCACGAATTAAATAAATTATATATCGAGGATTCACAAACTGATGTCGACGATGAATCATCACTTTTATCAAAATTTGAGCTTTGATCTTACAAACATGTCTTATCTAATTACAAGCCAAATTCCCTCAGTATAGTTCTAGTCCATTCGGGACAATTGTTTTCTGTGCTAGCGAGTTTATTTGATTAAATCGATCAAAATAACCGGACAGGTAAATTATTATCTTTCTTTAATATTAAATAATTTGTAATCGTATTAATTTCCATGCTCGTTATTTTCATACAAAGTTTTATTTTCTTCAAAGAACCTATTTCATTTAACTTGAAATCCATTTCTAAACCAAATATGAATAATAAAGTTATTACTATTCCCTTTAAACAAATTTAAAATTATTAATAATAAATAAAATTCATGCATTAAATAAAGTAATTATTATCTGTCTTTAATATTAAACAATTTGTAATCGGTATTAATTTCCATGTTGGTTATTTTCATACAAAATTTATATTCTTCAAAGAGCCTATATCATTTAACTTGTTAAAATCCATTTCTAAACCAAATATGAATAATAAAGTTATTACTATTCTCTATAAACAAATTTTAAATTATTAATAATAAATAAATTATTCATATTAGATAAATTATATATCGAGGATTCACAAACTGATGTCGACTATGAAATTAATATATTTCACAAGTACAAATGATCATATAATTGATAACATTTTTTCTAAAAATAATTGAAATCTCCCCTTATCTAATTTTGCTATGTTGAAAACAGATGACGAACACAGAACACAGATATTACAACCACACAAACATATTTTGAAAATATTACAGATAACACTACTTTATCTAATTACTCATTAAACACGGATAATATTATTATTTCCACTTACCAATCTTCAACGCAATGACCTTTTCCAAACTAGTTAAACTTTGGGAAACAAAAACATCTAATCATTTCAAACACAAACACTTTATCTTATTTATTATACATTGATAATCTTATTTAATAAACAACCTGTTTAACCTCGATAACACCTTATCCTTGTTTACTGATAACACCTTATCAATGTTTACTGATAACACCTTATCAATGTTTACTGATAACACCTTATCAAGTCTGGCGCCGGTGCGACCTTTGATCGGATGTGCCAGAGCTGTCTTACCCACTACTGGCTTATACCTGCCCTGGTAACGGCGGGAAAAGTCTTCCAGCTGTATCGGGGGACTGCTCGCAAGCTGGCGGAGAGTACAAACGGAGGGCTTGAGGTAACTTCTCCTGTCCGGCACTCGTAGAGAGAGAGCCGTTCGAGCCACTCCACCTAGGCCTTAAGGCTGGCTAGGATGCAGCCCCGAATAAACTGGGTTTCCTCAGGAGTTGTTGCAAAATATACCACGGCGCAGGTCTCGTGTGGTCCAACGGCGAAACTGCAGCCAGAGCTAACCTCGCCCAGCCACTTTCAAATTCAGGGCCCCAAAAATAAACCATACGAATCCGGCTAACCTGGAAAAATACTCGCCAGTACCAAATCACTCAAGATTTACATAAGGCCTGAAGGGCGATACACAGTACAATAATATAATAACTGGCGGTCCCTAGAGGTGCTCCAGACGCGAATAATCAACAAAAAAAATGTTTATAAAAAATTTACAAAAACTAGGTGTACACCAAAAAAGTTATATAAAACAAAAATTTTAGAAAGCACGAAGAACGGCCGTATGAAAAAGAAGAAACATACAAAGTAGAGAGATCGTAAGGTGGTAAGTCGGGCTAAACTGTAATCTTAACTGCGCCACGAAATAATACCGCTAAAATAAGTCATTCGGACTTAAAGATACGCCACGCAGTAAGAAAAATAACCAAGCAATACTCCGTCGAGTCACAGGGTGAAGCGCCACAAAAATAAACAAAAAAAAAACGGTAAAGCGCCGCTACAAAAAAAAAATCGACTCTAAGAAGTCGACTATAAAAGCGGCAATAAAAACCGAGCCGAAAAATTGCCTAGCAAAAAAAATCTAGCCACGCTAGAACCACGTTACTAACACGCGAACACACGAGTGCGACTCAAAATGGAGGTCGAGGGAGACCGGGTAAATGAAACACAAAAAAACGAGACACGGGAACAGAAAATGGAAATGCTCTTCAAGACTGGGCTCATGAAACAAAACAATAGCCTTTTAAATTGAAATAAGTCGCTGGAACTAAAGTAAGAGCTTCACTAATCCCACGGACAAAACCGCGTAGTACGGAACATGACTACTTTTAACGTGAGAAAAGGCTAATAAAAAGCCGCACAAAATAATCACAAAAAAAAACAATGTAAAAGCTCTTACCTAAATCCCAGTCGCTAGTGTCGAGTACCAAGACTCGAACCCATATTTCAATCAGAAAAAAAAGTACTTTAAGCAATAACTCACAAAAATAAAAAAACACAAGTCAGTACCAAGAGAGCGAGATGAATCTACGTGTCTCCGGTAAACGAAACAAGCAGTGGTCCCATCAAAAGATAATAAAAAATCTCTTAATAATTTCGTAGTAATACGAGAAATTTCCAAAACTATTTATAATAAAATTAGTACAGTGTAGCTAATGAAAAATTTAAACATAGGAGAGATATTAAAATAAGTTTCCAAATTTAATCAAATTTAAAAATAAATTTAGTATTAAACAATTATTTTTTTTTTATTTATTGTTACACACTTTTTGATACATTTCATGTATATAAGTGGTGATACTATGGCGATGAAACAGTTTTTCTCATTACTTTTCATAAATTTACATTTGTAATTCGAGGCTGATGAAGATGAAATTATGAAAGACGCACACAACAACCATGCCTTATCCGGGATTCGAACCCAGGACCCTTGGAGCGTGAAGCGAAAGCGCTACCGCTACTCCACCGGGGTCGGCTATTAAACAATTACATTTCTAGTTACTTTCTTGAAATAATTCGCGAGAAGACAGCTGTCACAAATAAACAATTTCCTAACCACAAAATAAAATGAATCCAACTGAATGGAAAAATAGAAAAAAAAGGTGATTAGGGAATATGAATAGAGAAATAGATCGCACAAGGTAGGCTGTAACTAGATCAGTACTGTGAATTGATACTCAAATTTTAGGGGTAGTAATAAAAATTTGGCGACAGGATGGGAACCAGAATATTTATAAAAAAAATAAGCGTAACAAACTACGTTTTTGTTACAATATATATATATATATATATATATATATATATATATATATATATATATATATATATATATATATATATACCGGGTGGAACATCATACCTGTGTTCATAGGCGATTCATATGAGAAAAACAGATTTTTCGTGCCCATTGCTCCCCAAATTATTTTAGACAAAAATGCTTCAAATAAATGTTGTAGAGCATAAAATTCTGCATCTAAATCAATAAACAGAATTACTTTTACATGCTTTGTAACGACACAAATTAAATAAGAAAATATTGAAAATTACGTTGAAAATATCAAATAGCCATGGAATTGAAACAAAAATAGAAACAAATAAATGTCTGACGTTTGACAGATAAATAACTAATTTGACGGTAAAATATCAAAATGAATTCAGTTTATTCTAACGAAGAAAGGGTTTTTATAATAAAAACTTTTTATAGTGGAAATTGTTTACGTATAGTTAGAGATTTATTCGCCGTGAAATTAAAGATAAATATATTCACTTTTAATTTGTAATAGGTATAAATAGAAACATATGTAAAATGTTTGTCAACATTTGTATAAGATTAATTTTTCTTACAACAAATAAATATTTATTATTATTATTATATTTAACATTGTTTTTTCAAGAAAAACTGTTAAAATTTTCAAATGAGGGTACTTGCGGTTGACCAATTATAACCAAAATCTAACCAGCTCTTCATATGGAACTAACGAAGGGGTATACGAAAGAATTATAATTTTTGGAATTGTAGTATTAGAGTTATCGCATTAAAAAAAATTGTCACACACACATGCACACGCACACACACACATACAGACATCATCGTAAAATTAGTAAAATCGTATTCTAGGGACCCTAAAACGTGCTTATTCATCAAAAACTCACCACCGATTTTTTTGACCCAAGACAATACCTTCCTTACCTAAAGGTGACGGAAGGTAAAAATGTTTAATGAAAGCGGTAATGAAGATGAAGTATTGGCGTTAGCTTTGAATTTATTTATTATTCCGATGGGTTTTTTCAGATTTCTTCTTTCCGTATTATACCTCGTTCTAAGTACATTCCACCTTTGCTCACATTCAGTTCATATATTTTTTTATATTAAATATAATTTATATTGCATTGATAACTGTACCCGTTCTTTGCATTTCTGCTCCAATCAAATCCCAAACATTTCTTCTTGCGTCCTTACTTTTAAAAAGAAGATCTGTTTTGTCATAAATTAGTGCATTTGGTCGTGATTTGGTCTCACTAAATCAACCAACAACCGTCGTCAAAATTAATTTTTGTTGATTTGTTTTTGACAAAATTCCAGTCAAAAATTTTGACGTTTTAAAACATCGGAGGTGCAGTGAATTTTCATTTATATTCAAAAGTTGAAAGTTGGTTATCTTATAAATTAAATGAAAATGATAGATAAATGAGAACATAAATTAAAATGATGCATGCATGCCTACATTGGTTTATATACATTTAACTTTTAAATTAAATGTAAATTAAACATAAATATAAATGGCTGCATGAATACGCCTTTAGACCATATTTAGAATACAAATCACTTATTTCGAACCCATCTTACAAATTCAATATAAATACTATAGAATTTAAAAAAAAAATCAGAAGAATATTATATTACAGACTACTGATTCCATATGAGTCATATGCATTCAGAATAAAAGTTCTTAATATGACATCTGTAGTAAAGCGAAGAAAAATTTATGATCAAATATTTTTATACAAAATAATACATAATAAAATTGTTATCAGCGATTTATTAAAATATATAAAATTATTTGTACCATCTAGATGTACTGCTCAAATCATGCTTCAAGTCGAAAACTCTGCCACAAATAGTTTACTATTGCACACAATAATGTTGGTGCATTAATTGACGTATTTAATGTTAGCTTTATACATTTTAAGAAAATGTTAAATGTTTACATAACCGAATCTCACGTTTAGCTTGGGAACTCCCAGTTTTAATGTAGAAAAATAATTGTATTATATTATTAAAGTTAAAATATATTGGGAACTTCGAGTTACAATGTAGGAAAAGAATTGAAGGCCTTAAAGTTCCTTAGGTTTTTATTACAACAGTTGTGTTGTATAGTACACAAATGGACGTTTCGTGCGACATCCGCATATCATTAGCTTAAAAAGTATAATCCATAATAAATATAAAGTTAAGATATTAAAAAAAACTTAAGTAAGTCACTAAGAATAAAATTTGAAGTTTTACATCAATATTACAATTTGCAAATATACAATGTTAAATTATAATACATTTCTAATACTGAGCCCATTACTTATTGGTAACCGCTGCAAAGAACGTGTTTGAAGCTAGGCAGCTGGCGAAGTTCTGCATAATTGCAAAATTGATTTATACCTTTTATAAAAGGTATGTAGATGATTGTTTGGTCATAGCACCGAGAGATACTTCTATATATCAATACCACTAAACCACTGTTCACTAATCTCAAAGACAAAATTGACACTACAGCACAGATCAACGTCGTATATCAGATCAAATGTAATACTTGTAACAAAGTATATACAGACAGGCGAAACCTCTCAGCATCATTATCACTGCACACGCAGTAATCCAGATCACAGCGCAAACATTTTTGCCAAACAAACCATTACATCAATTTTGATGTCAAAATTATTGATAAATTTAGTAACAAAAATACTAGACTACTTTATCAGACATGCCACATAACTTTAAATAAGAATAATGTTATTAATCATCAAACAGATTTTAAAAAAAATGTGAAACATCTAAAAAAATTATTGAAAATTTATAATTTGCATCAAAGCATTAAAAAAATCTGATGTGGCCAGCACATATCCTCTCGCCAGATAATTTACCTGGTTGGACGCATAAAACGAAAAATATTTTTAAATACAAATACATATATTCATGTCTCACTACAAAATAATTCTCACATATATTTGCAAAATCTATGGGATATTTTAATATAAATTGTGTACAATACATACATTTTCTTTATATTCGATATCCTGAAATTTTCTTTTTCTACTTTCTTTTTCTTTATATTCGTCATTTTTTCGCAAATTCCTTTTGTATTCTTTTGTACGTATATTCTTTTGCGTTTTTGACTTTTTTTATTTTCATAATCTTCATAATGATGTACAAATATTTTTGACAATGGCATACAAATATTTTTGACAGTGTCATTTATGTGTCAATTACAAACATTTGAATTTTTTGTCTTCAAGTAGTTTGATCTCAGATTTTTTTACATCAAATTATTTTATATGTATTTCTTTATCTCTAAATCTATAGAAGATATAATAATAAATTTATATTTATCGAATAAAGAATTTAACGTTCTTTAAGTATTTACATAAATTTTCGATAAATAATATTTAGATGATTTTTTTTCTTGTATCTACTACTTCCGGTTGTTCAATTGTTACCAAAACTTAGTCAACTCTTCCTATTATTGTCAGATTCGTAGTTAAAAATGCCTTATAGTATTTGAGAAATCGTGGATCCAACATCCACACACACATACGGACATCATCGTCAAATGTTATAATCGGATTCTAGGGACCTTAAAACGTGCTTATTCACTAAAATCTGGATATGCGATTTTTAGCATGAATCCAATACCTCTCTTAGGGAGAGGTAAAAATGTTTATAGTTTTTTTCTTCTTCTTTCAATTGTTATTTTAGTTTTTTTTTTTTTTTATAAAATTCATAAAGATAATTGTTATTATATGTTATATTCTTCTACGCATACACATTTGTCAATGTATGTCTCATTTCAATTTTGCAATTATTCAGAACTTCGCCAGCTGCCTAGCTTCAAACACGTTCTTTACAGCGGTTCCCAAGAAGTACCTACTCAGTGTTAGAAATGTATTATAATTTAACATCTTTCAATTGTTATTTTAGTTTTTTTTTTATAAAATTCATAAAGATAATTGTTATTATCCCTCCCTTTTATTCTTCTACGCATACACATTTGTCAATGTATGTCTCATTTCAATTTTGCAATTATTCAGAACTTCGCCAGCTGCCTAGCTTCAAACACGTTCTTTACAGCGGTTCCCAAGAAGTACTCAGTGTTAGAAATGTATTATAATTTAACATTGTATATTTGCAAATTGTAATATTGTTGTTAAACTTCGAATTTTATTTTTGGTTAGTTACTTATTTAAGTTTTTTTTATATCTTAACTTTATATTTATTTTGTATTATACTTATTAAGCTGATGATGTGCGGATGTCGCACGAAACGTCCATTTGTGCATTATACAGCACAACTGTTGTAATAAAGACCTAAGCAACTTTAAGGCCTTCAATTCTTTTCCTGTATTATATTATTGTAAATTTCTTATCTGTAAATAACTATGTTTTCTTATGCATATGCATGCGTTGTATACATTTTTGTAAATTCGCAGGGACCTGTCTGGCTTAGGCTGTTGGTTCTCCTAAATAAAATATATAAATAAATTCTATTATGAAAACGGCTCGAAGTTTTTATATTTCAATGTCTAACGAAAATACCAGTTTATGTTTGTTTGATTATGAATTTATTATTGCTGAGATAAAAAAAAACAAAGTCATAAGTCGATTTTTTCAATTATTGCGTTTGGATTAAAAAGTCCCCACATACATAATTATGTCTTGTGTAAAAAGAAGGCTATAAATCTTTTGAGATTTACGCTCCTTTTTTAATAGTTGTTGTCCTTGATTCTGCACATCATCATACAGCTACAGCTTGACCGCTGCTGAGTCGTAAGTCGTAAGCTGTGGCGCTGTACGGATGAATAGTGCAAGACCGCAGAGAGGGAACGCACTGCTGGCAGTGGCAAGGGATTGAAGTCCCCACCACAATTTGAAGGCAAGGCTACTGCATCCAAGCTGGTCGGCCACGACTCACCGGCGGTCAAGCTGTACTACGTATTTCAAAAATGTGTACAAGTGCAACAAACAGAATTCGTCAGTCGTTGTGTTGTTCCTATTAAGTTCATATATTGATAGGTATATTCAAAATAGTGCTACAATAATTTTATGTATGTATTAATATAATATATTGACATCCACAAAATAATGGCAAGTCTTGCAAGTGTAACATATGAAATATATATTTACTTTAAAATTGTCGTAAGTTCGGAATACGATAATTCATTTCATCCTCGTAATACACGACAATCGTTAAGGTAAGAATAACCATATTTATTACACACTTATTCTGTAAGAATGTCGTTATACCAAACGTATCGTTATGAGGAAAAAGTTGTTAAATTATTACGATAATTTTCAAAAAGCGTATTTTGTAAAACCAATGTCTTTATATTGAAATCGTTTTGTCGTTATTTTCATTAGTTCGTGACCGTTAAGTATTTACTTGGAATACAATCCGTTAATGTTAAATGTTAGGAATTGAAATTGAAAATAGGTAGGTACATAACAAAACATTTATTTATGCATCAGATATATAAATACTAACAATAATTACATTTTAGAAGAAATGTTTGTGGTCGTCAAAGTCTTTCATGGGATAATAATAATCTATTTGATATTTTTTACATATATTCTTTACTCAATAAAGAATTAATAATTTCAATATATTTTTTGAAAATGACAGGAAAATGTTACCTAATTTAACTTTCAGTGATAGTTACTATAGGAAAGATATAAAAAAATTGCTAATGTCGTTGTGACATACGGTATGAGGACGTTTATAACGATATTACTTAGTGAATAGGTACGATTTTTACAAAATATTCAGGATCACATTGTTAGGTATATTTATAAATAACGATAGTTGTTATATGACGATATTTTTACAGAATAATGCCCGGTTTCATGAAAGAAATGATTAAATTTTAATCGCCTTGTAAAATACGTTATTTTGTTTTATCGGATCGGAGTGTTAAAATGTCGATTCATTTTATCAGTAAAATTTTGATGCTTACATTTTGACAAGTTAATTAATTACACTTTGAAGTAGCTACATTTATCATTTAATTTGTAAATTTCAAATTTAATGAATTGTTAATATTGTTATTATTATATATATTAGATTTTTTAATAAATGCTATAATGGTAAATAATATCTCGAAAATCAATTCAAGTTAACAATTGGATTAATTTCATGAAATGCACAACTACTTTAATCAATGATTACAGTTAACAGCGGAATTACTGTCCATTTCAGTATTATAGTCAGTTGTGTTTGAATCTCAATAACTTGCTTAAAAAAATTAAAAAATTTGAAACACTCTTTCAATTATGGACTATACATTTCTATGTAGTTATATTAATTTTCATATATTTAAATTAATATAAAAATAATGACAATAATATATATATATATATATATATATATATATATATATATATATATATATATATATATATATATATATATATATATATATATATATATATATATATATATATATACGAGTATATACAGGTGTTATATTTTAATGGACCCATCAAATATCTCGCTTATTTATTAAGTTGGTAATTTCATTCATATAACATGATTTATACAGCAAAATGTAAGCTACTTGATGACGGATGTACATTCCTGATACCACTTCCGGTTTATTAGTAATTAATACCTACTTTGAAATTTCAAATGGAACATACTATATTTTTTACAAATTTGAAAAATACATCAAATTTGCTTTACAATCATGTAAAATAGTCCATATGTTACATTATTAAAAATTAAAATGGCGAGCACTTTTTTATACACCTAATTGGAAAGAGAATAGTGAGCCATGACTGTGAAATAAAACAATTAACTAAAACAATTGTAACACGGTAAATGTCAACCTGTAAATACTCAGTAATAATAATAAATATTATTTCGTTTAATTATAATAGTTATAATTGTTTTAGTTAATTGTTTTATTTCAAGTCACAGTCATGGCTCACTATTTTCTTTCCAATTAGGTGTACAAAAAAGTGCCCGCCATTTTACTTTTTAATAATGTTAATTACTAATAAACCGGAAGTAGTATCAGGAATGTACATCTGTCATCAAGTAGCTTACATGTTGCTGTATAAATCATGTTATATGAAAGAAATTAATATATATATATATATATATATATATATATATATATATATATATATATATATATATATACCGTGTGTCTGGCTTAAAGGTGTACATAGGAGATTAACATGGGAAATCAGTTTTTTGCAATTTCCTGCTCGCCTAATTATTTTAAGCAAAAATACTTCAAATAAAAGTTTTAGAGCATAAAATTCTACATCCAAATCAATAAAGATAATTACCTTTCCATGCATTGTAACGGCAGAAATTAAATATGAAAATATCGAAAATTACGTTGAAAATATCAACAGCCATGGAATTGAACAAAAAATAAATAAATGCTTGACGTTTTATCTGTCACAACGTACGTTAACTTATTTGACGTTTCTGACAATTTGATTTTGTCTCTAGTTTTATTGTCTGAAATGATTAAAAAATTAACATTTATACGAATGAAGAGCTAAATTCTGACAAAATTTGAAAAGACTGCTATGTGTCTTTAAAATATACACTTGAGCCGCATAATCAGAATATAGGACGAGCAGAATATTCGTTAGTTAGTGTTAGGAATGATAAGTGTAGACCCCTTCTGTAGTACTAAGGCAGATGTATTGGAAATGAGTTGAGCGTACATAACAGCATCATACATAATTTTGTTAGGCAATGTTGAATTTTTGATATATTCATATTATTTGAACAAAACTGTATTTTCTTAACTTTATTTATTAATTTTATATTTCTATTATTGCCATAATTAACGATATTTGTTCAAATCAAATTGTCAGACGCGTCAAATAACTTACGTTTTGACAGATAAAACGTCAAGCATTTATTTATTTTTTGTTCAGTTCCATGGCTGTCGATATTTTTAACGTAATTTTCGACATTTTCATATTTAATTTCTGTCGTTATAAAGCATGTAAAGGTAATTCTGTTTATTGTTTTAGATGTAGAATTTTATACCCTAAAACTTTTATTTGACGCATTTTTGCTTAAAATAATTAGGCGAGCAAGAAATTGCAAAAAACTGATTTCCCATGTTAATCTCCTATGTACACCTTTAAAATAGACACACGGTATTTATATATATATATATATATATATATATATATATATATATATATATATATATATATATATATATATATATATATATATATATATATATAGTGTGAACACTGAAAACCGTGACATAGGCGTTTAACACGGGAAAACAGTTTTTTCTTTCAAATATCATCTGTCGCGCAACACTATACTGGGAATTTTTTTATATGGTTAGAAAGATTATTTAATTTAGCATAGAAGAGTATCTAAATACTCCTAATTTAATGGCTTATTATTGATATATTTGCAGAAGTATAATGCAATTTGACAATTATTACTTTCGGTGAGAAAATGTTTTGCAATTTTAAATAAATTTACAAAGAATTTGTATTTAGCAAAAATTTTATTATAAAATCACCCAATAGATGTCAGTAGTAGCTATGAATATGTTTAGCGTCAAGTGTGACGACAGTAAGACTGACATTGACACGAGAAGACAAGACACGTCCAGTTTTATTATACAAACGTTTATTAGTAATAATTTTATTAATTGAATCGTTATTTTCACTGCTATACCGTTCAAATTAAAA
Organism: Harpalus rubripes; assembly: GCA_963082715.1. Taxonomy (NCBI): domain Eukaryota; kingdom Metazoa; phylum Arthropoda; class Insecta; order Coleoptera; family Carabidae; genus Harpalus; species Harpalus rubripes. The sequence goes on from OY720465.1 coordinate 24,762,616, forward strand.
CAATTAATCTTTAATTATCTGTCAAAAAGTGTTTGTTACTTAGCAACTTAGTGACATAAGTGATCATTGTCTTAGGATAATTATCAATGTAAGTTTGTTTTGATTGGTTACTTTCATACACGTGATCAGAAATAAAGGGATTCAATTGGATAATTTTTTAACCAAAAAATTTTCATGGAAACCTATTCAGTACTGAATTCGTTAGATCGGGGCACCGTAATAATTATTCAGAAGTTCAAATCCTGCCCGCCTTATATTTTTATTTTTTATTTTATAAAATGTATTATTAAATATGTTATAAAATTAAAATCTAAATTGTTTGGTAAATCAAGTATTTTATAGACTAAATCTATGAGAAAAGAAATAATAAAATTATTGTACCTAAAGTACCTTATAAAATTAAAATTAATAAAAAAAATCTAATGTGGCCAGCACATAACCTCTCGCCAGATATTTTTTCTTTTTCTTTATATTCGTCATTTTTTCGCAAATTACTCTTATTTTCTTTTTTACGTAGGTATATTCTTTTGTATTGTTGACTTTTTTTATTTTCATAATGATGTACAAATATTTTTGACAGTGGCATATAAATATTTTTGACAGTGACAGGTATGTGTCAATAACAAACATTTGAATTTCTTGTCTTGAAGTAGTTTGATCTGAGATTTATTATATCAAATTATAGTCTATAGGCGATGTGCACATTTTGAGCGCCAGTGCCTCTAACGGCTACATTGGCATTTTTGGTTACTGTATCAATTGTGACATTTCGAGAAAGTGGTACAATTTAAAATTTTATTTTCAGTTGTTGCTATTGTGTATGAATATTATACATCATAGTATATTGAAATGAATAAATAAAATATCTAAAATGCTATATATGTGATATGACAATCAAAAAAGTCAAAATACCAGCGAAGGTACTGTGGCAGAAAATATAATTTTTCTCATAATATGTGTGATTTCTGTAAACTATTTTATCATATTTAAATTTATAATACTAGTTAAATGTTACAAGATGTACAATACATGGAAATTGAGATAAAAAGTTGGAAATCTTGAATGATTGGAAAGAAGAAAATTTCTTCATATGACGTTATCAGTGTATGATGTTAGCATCTTTCTTTTATATTCGCAATAAATAAAGAAGATTCTTCATTGGAAATATACCAGGCTCCAAGTGGAACCAGTTGCACTAGCTCGGAAAAGAAAATACACGAAAAATACGAACCATGTAAATTTCTACCTTTAACATTAACATTACAAGTACAAAATCTATAATAAATAGACGAATTGTGTCAAAAATAGACTTATCTTTTATACAAATGCAAGTATTATACAATGTTAAGACAATTTTCTGCTTCTTGTATTA
>OY720465.1:24764187-24794187 GCA_963082715.1 Harpalus rubripes
ATATATTATATATTATACATTATATATTATTATATATTATATATATATTATATATATATATTATATATTATATATTATATATTATATATTATATATTATATATTATATATTATATATTATATATTATATATTATATATTATATTATATATTATATATTATATATTATATATTATATATTATATATTATATATTATATATTATATATTATATATTATATATTATATATTATATATTATATATTATATATTATATATTATATATTATATATTATATATTATATATTATATATTATATATTATATATTATATATTATATATTATATATTATATATTATATATTATATATTATATATTATATATTATATATTATATATTATATATTATATATTATATATTATATATTATATATTATATATTATATATTATATATTATATATTATATATTATATATTATATATTATATATTATATATTATATATTATATATTATATATTATATATTATATATTATATATTATATATTATATATTATATATTATATATTATATATTATATATTATATATTATATATTATATATTATATATTATATATTATATATTATATATTATATATTATATATTATATATTATATATTATATATTATATATTATATATTATATATTATATATTATATATTATATATTATATATTATATATTATATATTATATATTATATATTATATATTATATATTATATATTATATATTATATATTATATATTATATATTATATATTATATATTATATATTATATATTATATATTATATATTATATATTATATATTATATATTATATATTATATATTATATATTATATATTATATATTATATATTATATATTATATATTATATATTATATATTATATATTATATATTATATATTATATATTATATATTATATATTATATATTATATATTATATATTATATATTATATATTATATATTATATATTATATATTATATATTATATATTATATATTATATATTATATATTATATATTATATATTATATATTATATATTATATATTATATATTATATATTATATATTATATATTATATATTATATATTATATATTATATATTATATATTATATATTATATATTATATATTATATATTATATATTATATATTATATATTATATATTATATATTATATATTATATATTATATATTATATATTATATATTATATATTATATATTATATATTATATAGTATATATTATATATTATATATTTAAAAATTTTGGCAAATATTTCAATAATGAGCCATTAAATTAGTAGTATTTAGGTACTCTTGGATGCCAAATTAAATATTCTATCTAACCATATCAAAAACCGGAGCCTCCGAGATACTACGAGCCTACAACTGGCGCGCGCGACGTCACACTAGTGGCCCAACTTTTGTACAGTGTTTAATGGGAGATACACAGTTTTTTCAAAGTATTGCGAAAACTGTGGCAGATATGAAAAAATGTATATAAACAATATCATAGATCATAAAATTATTTATCAAAGTGCGTTAACAGAACATATTTATGTTCTGTAGTTTAGCTGTAGGAAGCGTATAAAATAACAAGGTCAGATGACACATCTTAACTTTTTTCAAAATTTTGCGAAAACTGTGACAGATATAAAAAAATGTATATAATAGTATATTATGATATAAGTGTATAAGCCGGCCATTAAAGCACGCGTGACAAGTTTAAAAGCGCGACGCGAAACGGAGCGCTTTTAAAGGCACGAGTGCTTTAATGGCTCTTATACACATGTATCATACGTTATTTTTTATTATACCTGCACAATATGTTGGAAAAAAGAATCTAAAATTTTGATTTTGACGTTTTATAATTGTTTATGATATATGACATAACATCGTTTACACGGAGATTGTTTAGCATTTGTTGTTTACGTTACTATGCGGATTTGCCATTTCGCAATTTGTTGTTTATTTATTATAAACAAGATTATAAACATCAAAACTATCAAGATCCTTCTTAATTTAGACGGAAAACAAGGATAAAATGGAGAAGCATTCATCTAGTATACAAGAATTGGCTGAACAAGCTGAATTAAGATTGGATGGACGAATATGCAAACAGTAAATGTTGCGAATGTACAAACACTAAATGAAAGCAATGAACTTCAACTGCCGAATATAAAAATATCTAATAACACAAACTGTACTTTCAATTTTTATTTAAAAGAGTATTAAATACCATAAATAAAAAACTTACAAACATATTTCTATGCTGTCTATAACTCCATATGTAAAATGATGTACTGTTAGCGAAATACCAAAGAACTTTCTGCTAGTGGCTTCCTATTCTTCATCGTATACTTTCCCCATTAATAAATCCCAAAATTGTTCATTTGGGCGATGGAATATTTCTTGTATTGTCTTGTTCTCATTCTCATATGTCCCGTAGCCATTGTTGAGTGATTCTGGCAAAGAGGCACGATGCTAAATCAGGCCAAAATAGAACGTGGTTATTCCTATGTTACCAATAAATGAATAATTATTCCAATTTATGAAGACAATTTCCTTTGTAGGTGTTATACATGATTAATTATATTCTAACCTACAAACAGTGGCTTCACGCCTGGTGAATTTTGTTCAAAAATACTGCGCATGTCCCAAGCATATGATGTGAAATGTGTTACATTTTAATAGTGTACAAATGGTGGAATAGAAAATATATTATTTAAAATTCATCACACATTTATATGAATAATTGAAGTAAATCAGTAGGTATTGCTTATTTTCATTGACAATTATAAATAAACAAATTGTTAACGTTTGTTGTTGCTTAGCGACTTTAAAGCACGGCGTGTTTTAATCTTGAGATTAAGCACGCTTTTTAGTACGATGATCAGTGATTATGATGCAGGTATAATAAAAACAATATTATAGAACATAAAATTCTCTAACAAAGTTTGTTAATATAAAATATTTATGTTAAGTCATTTAGCCGTAGGAAGCGCATAAAATAATATATGTATTGACTCTTTGTTTAATTACTCTAAAGTAAAAAATCTGATGTGGCCAGCACATTACCTTCCGTCAGTTCTATGTATTTTGTACAAATTTCATACGGAAAGTTCCGTGCTAAATTAAATATTCTGTTTCTTGTACATTACCTTCCGGCAGTTGCATGTATTTTATGCAAATTTCATACAGAAAATTATCATTTTGTGACGTTTTCTATATACAGTGTAATGTATCTGCAGAAATAAAAGATTTATTATTATTATTATTATTTCTTGTACATTACCTTAAAGCAGTTGTATGTATTTTATACAAATTCCATACAGAAAGCAAAAGATCCTATATTTACAGTAAAATTATAAGATAAACACACTATGTCAATTTCACTTGACACTGACATCTTTCAATCAAAATTTTCGTAATATAGTAGCTGTTTCCATAGCTATGGCTACTTTATGAAATTTAATTTCTTTATAATTTTTACCTTCCGTCACCTTTAGGTAAGGAAGGTATTGTCTTTGGTCAAAAAATTCGATGATGAGTTTTTAATCAATAAGCACGTTTTAGGGTCCCTAGAATACGAATTTACTATTTTTACGATGATGTCTGTATGTGTGTGTGTGTGTGTGTAACAAAAATTTCGTCTGCGATAACTCTAATACTACAGTTACAAAAATTATAATTTTTTCGTATACTTCTTCGTTACATCCATATGAAGAGCTGATTAGATTTTGGTTACAATTGGTCAACCGGAAGTACCATCATTTGAAGATTTTAATAGTTTTTCTTGAAAAAACTATGTTAAATATAATTTTTTCACATTTGATGTTATTATAAATATTAAAGAATATTTTATTCTCTATACGATTTGACTGCATTTTATACTTAATATTGAATGGATATAGAGTTAAAAAATTATAAAGAAATTAAATTTCATAAAGTAGCCATACCTATGGAAACAACTACTATATTAAGAAAATTCTGATTGAAAGATGTCAGTGTCAAGTGAAATTGACATAGTGTGTTTGTCTTATAATTTACTGGAAATAGGATCTTTTGCTTTCTGTATGGAATTTGTATAAAATAAATACAACTGCTTTAAGGTAATGTACAAGAAATAATAATAATAAATCTTTTATTACTGCAGATACATTACACTGTATATAGAAAACGTCACAAAATAATAATTTTCTGTATGAAATTTGCATAAAATACATGCAACTGCCGGAAGGTAACGTACAAGAAATAGAATATTTAAATTAACAAGGAACTTTCCGTATGAAATTTGTACAAAATACATAGAACTGACGGAAGGTAATGCGCTGGCCACATCAGATTTTTTAATTCTATATCCATTTAATATTAAGTATAAAATGTAGTCAAATCGTATAGAGAATAAAATATTCTTTAATAATTATAATAACATTAAACGTGAAAAAATGATATTTAACATAGTTTTTTCAAGAAAAACTTTTAAAATCTTCAAATGGAGGTACTTCCGGTTGTCCAATTCTAACCAAAATCTAATCAGCTTTTCACATGGATGTAACGAAGAGAAATACGAAAGACTTATAATTTTTAGAATTGTAGTATGGAAGTTATCGTAGACGAAAATTTTGTTACATACACACACACACACACGGACACACATACACACACACGCGCGCACACACACACACACACACACACACACACACACACACACACACACACACACATACAGACATCATCGTAAAAATAGTAAAATCGTATTGTAGGGACCCTAAAACGTGCTTATTCATCAAAAACTCACCATCGAATTTTTTGACCAAAGACAATACCTTCCTTACCTTGGTCAACCGGAAGTACCATTATTTGACGAATTTAACAGTTTTTCTTGAAAAAACTATGTTAAATATAATTTTTTCACATTTGATGTTATTATAAATATTAAAGAATATTTTATTCTCTATACGATTTGACTGCATTTTATACTTAATATTGAATGGATATAGAGTTAAAAAATTATAAAGAAATTAAATTTCATAAAGTAGCCATAGCTTTGGAAACAGCTACTATATTAAGAAAATTCTGATTGAAAGATGTCAGTGTCAAGTGAAATTGAGATAGTGTGTTTGTCTTATAATTTTACGGGAAATATAGGATCATTTGCTTTCTGTATGGAATTTGTATAAAATACATACAACTGCTTTAAGGTAATGTACAAGAAATAATAATAATATTAAATCTTTTATTTCTGCAGATACATTACGCTGTATATAGAAAACGTCACAAAATAATAATTTTCTGTATGAAATTTGCATAAAATACATGCAACTGCCGGAAGGTAATGTACAAGAAATAGAATATTTAATTTAGCAAGGAACTTTCTATATGAAATTTGTACAAAATACATAGAACTGACGGAAGGTAATGTGCTGGCCACATCAGATTTTTTCATATCTGCCACAGTTTTCGCAATACTTTGAAAAAACTGTGTATCTCCCATTAAACACTGTACAAAAGTTGGGCCACTAGTGTGACGTCACGCGCGCCAGTTGTAGGCTCGTAGTATCTCGGAGGCTCCGGTTGTACGCATAAAACGAAAAATATTTTTAAATACAAAAACATATATTCATGTCTCACTACAAAATAATTCTCACATATATTTGCAAAATCTATGGGATATTTTAAAATAAATTATGTACAATACATAGATTTTCTTTATATTCAATATCCTGCAATTTTCTTTTTCTACTTTCCTTTTCTTTTTCTTTATATTCGTCATTTTTTCGCAATTTCCTTTTATATTCTTTTTTACGTATATTCTTTTGCGTTGTTGTCTTTTTTTTATTTTCATAATCTTCATAATAATGTACAACTATTTTTGACAGAGGCATACAAATATTTTTGACAGTGACATTTATGTGTCAATTACAAACATTTGAATTTCTTGCCTTGTAGTAGTTTGATCTGAGATTTTTTACATCAAACTATTTTATATGCCTTTCTTTATCTCTAAATCTATAGAAGATATAATAATGAATTTATATTTATCGAATAAAGAATTTAACGTTCTTTAATATAAGTATTTACATAAATTTTCGATAAATAATATTTAGATGATTTTTTTCTTGTAACTACTACTTCCGGTTGTCCAATTGTTACCAAAACTGACTGGACTCTTCCCATTATTGCTAGATTGAGGAATCCGTAGTTAAAAATGTCTTAAGTCTTATAGTATTTGAGATATAGTGAATCCAACATCCACACACACACACACACACACACACACACACACACACACACACACACACACACACACACACACACACATCCACACACAAATACGGACATCATCGTAAAAATGTTATAATCGGATTCTGGGGACCTTAAAGCGTGCTTATTCATTAAAATCTGGATATGCGATTTTTAGCATGAATACAATACCTCTCTTAGCGAGAGGTAAAAAGTATTAATGTAAATCTGTAGAAAATTTAATAATCTTTAATTTTTATAATAACATTAATATCGAAAAAATAACATTTAAAGGTATTTTTCGAAGAAAAACTATTTTGAGCTTCTAGTAAAGTACCATTTCCGGTTATCCAATTTACACCAAAATCTAATGGGCTCTTTCCATTACAGAAAAAGTTCGAAATACAAGGTTTCAAAATTTTCTGAATGATAGTATTTGAGTTAGAGTGGAGGATCCACACACACATACACACAGACATCATCGTGAAAATGTTAAAATTGGATTAAAACGTGGTCATTTACCAAAATCTCGATATGCGATTTTTAGCACGATCCCTATACCTCCCTTACCAAGGGTAGCGGGAATGTAAAAATCTGATGTGACTAGCACATAACCTCCCGTCAATTCCATGTTTAAAACAGCAATGAGTTTTAAGTAAAGTAGGTATCACTTCCGATTGATCGTTTGTAAACAAAATCTAATTTGTTGTTCCAATAAATAGAAAAGTCTGTAATACGAAATTTTGGATTATATTTTATTATGGTTTTCCTCGAAAATCTGTTAAGAGCTCCAAATTAAGTACCACTTCAGGTTTATCACACAAGTATAGTCAAAATCTAGTATGTTGTTTCAAATTATACAAGAGTTTTAAATATTAAATTTGAATCATGTTTTAATATATTTTTTCAAGAAAATCTGTTTATAGCTTTCTGTAAATTACTACTTCCAGTTTATCACGCATGCACGCACGCAAGCACGCACACACGCACACACACACACACACACACACACACGCGCACGCACGCACGCACGCACGCACGCACACACACACACACACACACACACACACGCACGCACGCACCCACGCACGCACTCACCATCTAATTTTTGGGCCGATATCATTACCTCCCTATGACGGGAGGTAATAGTAATTTTAAGACATCTAAAGCTTGTTATGATTCATAACATCCGAGGTTTGTTCAATAGTTTATCGGTTTCAAAAAAAGAAGACATTATTATCCAATATTATTTTTTTAAATTCTTTTATTAATGCTGCATTTAGAATGCTATGATAAACATAAAAATTATTGTGACATATGTCAATATGACAAATAAGTTATGTGTTTTATTCATTATGTTTATTATCTTAGAATAAAGTAAATCGCAAGAAACCGTGTTAAGAACAATACACTAATGTTCTCTGTATGCATTAATGGACAGCATTATACTTTAATTTCATTTTATTTTCGTTTTGTTGACTGTTGTTGACAAGTCTGTATTGTAATAATATTACCGTACAGATACAGTTATTACTTAGTTGCCAGCCTGCTTTTGTACATGTAATCAAAGATTTAACCTCCTGAAACCGGTAAAAATTATATAGAAATTAAATTTCATAAAGTAGCCAGCTTTGGAAACAGCTACAATATTAAAAAAGATGTCAGTGTCAAGTGCAATTGACATAGTATGTTTGTCTTATGATTTTACTGGAAATATAGGATTTTTTGATACAAATTTTATGTATGGAATTTATATAAAATACATACAACTGCAGGAAGGTATAGTACAAGAAATATAATCTTTTAGAATAAACTTCTTGTATGAAATTTGTACAAAATTCATAGAACTAGGTAATGTGCTGGCCACATCAGATTTTTTATATATGTTATTATTATTTTTATATTAATTAATTTAAAAATATTAAAATTAAAATAATTACGGAGAAATGTATAGTCCATAATTGAGAGATTGTTTCATAATTTTTGAATATTTTTTGAGTTTTTTTCATATTTGATTTAACATGCTTTCATGAAACCGGGCAGAAGCCTGTGCCTGTTAGTTTGCTTCTTACACTTTTGTTTCACACTGATAGTTGTTCTCCTCTGCCTCGGACGATTAAAAATGGAAGGATTGAAGTAAGAGTTGCCAATTATGAACAAGGATCACCGATACCAGATACAACGTCAGTGAAATTTACCTGCAAAGAAAATTACGTCTTATATCCTAAAAGAAATTTTATCAATTGCAATGAAGGTTCTTGGTCTAATTCTATACCTGAGTGCAAACGTAGGTTTTGAAAGGCTTAAGCCCGTGTGACACTATCATAAATTATTATCAAATTTGGTAATAATTTTGGTAATAAATGATTTCGTTGGAAATGAATGTTTTGATAAATAGGATGTTATCTTCCATCGCCGCCGCCCTAAGATATTTGGCGCTCGCGGGCTACATAACAATAATGCGTCCTTCTTCATAAGAAAATACAAAAGTTTCAGAACTAGAAAAAGTCAATATATTACCAATAAACAAATAAAAATATATCTCATGCAAAATTCAAATAAACTACATTTATGTAGGTATATGAACAAAAAAAAAAACTATATAAACAAAAAACATGAGGACAAGTAAAATTGCCGCTTCAAAAGACTGACCCTCCGGGGCTATAATTCATTATTTAGCTCTGTGGTTAGGGTTGCGTGGCTTTGCATAAATTTCATTATAAATCTGTCATATGGGCTTTAAATTTTAAGCTACGTTGAAACAAAAAAATGCAAATCGAATTCTTAACAGGACAGTAGGTAATTCATTTGACATTCCATACCTGATAGTTATACAGGGTGTTAAAAAAAGGATAAAATTTCAATGTACTGATTCTCAATCAAAAATAATTTTTCTAAAATTCCTAAAATATTTCATATTATTTATTTAATTCTTTAATGGCCAGTTTTATAAACAAAATTTAATCTCGGATTTCAAAATCCGGAATTATATATACACGGTGTTCATTTTATTTTGTCCACTATTGCTATCTCGAGAACTATAAGAGCTACGAGTTCGGTTAAATTAGGAAACAATCTCTATATCATGAAACTGTCAAAATAAACGAAACAATTTTTTAAAAACCAGTGGTTCTCAAAATACAGCATACAACTTTCTTATTTCAAATGGAACACCTTATATATTTTATATATTTGCAATCTACGTAAAATTACAAATTCAACGATATATTTGAAGTGAATTTTTATAGAAGAAATAAATTACAAAAACGCAAGGTAAAATTATGAATAATTAACCTGCTAAGCTATGATATCACGCAGGATGTAAAAACATTTGAGATAATATTGAAGTTAATTGTTTAAATAGTAAGTTATTTTTGTAAAATTATATATTTTGTGACAAAAAATAATCAATTTGTTAATACAGCCCCATTACAATAATGTCGTAGCACATACAGTTTCCGAGATACCAATAGTGGCCCTGATAAAACAACACACACTAGTTCCGAGAAAGAGGCCATTTTGTATTATAATCGAAGGAAAACTCACAGATAGCGATCGAACAAAATTGTGTCTGTCAGTAGATAGATAATAAAAAAAACAATAAAATTTTTCTCAATGCTAAAGCCTATGGCACACTTGTCGATGAGCATCAAAAAGCATCGATCTCATCGATGAAACAACAGTACGCACCCGTCATCGATGGTTTTCTATTTCATCGATGACAAATACAACGATTTTTTGTGACGCAAAAAAGTTAAGTTGGTAATAATACCAGTGAAATGTTCCTACGCTGTCGGTTTTTAAATTGATGTCCCTAGTTGATATTTAAATGAGCTTTGTAAAAACAAAGAAAACAAACGAAAAACGAACAAAATTATATACTAAATATTAAAATGAAAATGAAACACTAAAGATTTGACACTTATTGACATGAAGGAGAATCGCCCACATATGAAAAACAAAAATAGATTCCCACGCTAACGATTAAAATGAAACACAAAAGATACGTCTGAAATGAGATACGTTCGTTTCATCGATGCTCTTCGATGAAAATAGCGGCGCCGTATTTTTCATCGATGACGGGTGCGTACTGTTGTTTCATCGATGAGCCCATCAATGCTCCTTGATGCTCATCGACAAGTGTGCCATAGGCTTAATAGTTACGAAATTATTTGAAAATTAAATATTGTTCAAGGTCATCATCACATTTATAAATAAATAAAAATAAATATAAATATATCATCACAGCATATTACCCATTGCTGGGTGAGCCAATGTGCTTTGTACGCAGATATCGGTAATAATGATGACATATTTGTACCGTGCGGGCGTTTACCAGGCGTCGCCTCACGGGCACTCATTGCTGGCGTGGAGAGTGCACCACAGGGGTCAATTTTGTGCCATTTAAAATTGGAAATATTTGGCGTCGGTCGGGATCGAACCCGGTTCCCCAGATTCGCGACCTGACACTCAGGCATGCGGCCACGAGACCCCATACCATCACATTTATATAATAGTATATTATGTTATTAGGAGAAAGCGGTCTTTTTGTGTTGAACCCAGCTATTGCGGCCGAGGCGCTAGCCGAGGCTATGCAAGCTGGGTAAAACACACAAAGGGTGTTCTACTCCGAATGACATATATAATTTTTTATTAAAGTGTTTCAAAGGTTTTTTTGACATTTTTTTTAGAATTTTTTAATTGTAGTGTTTGCAGTTTCAGCCAAAGCTGGCTGTGAACACTACAAAACAAAAACGATACAACTGTCAAATTACAATTTTCAATATAATCTGTGTTGCTGTGACGAATGCCGCTACTAGCGGTGAACAAAGACACTAACATTTTTTTACTAGTACAACAATAACAACATTTTTGTACTAGTAAGACAATGAATGTCTTCTATAGTGTGTGTACAGTAGCATAATATGAATATTATAATACGCTTGAAGAAAAATAAAATTATGAATAAGACATTATGGTTGCTGTTCACAGCTTTGTAAATAAAACGTAAAATAATGTCAGCTGTCATTTAGTAAATACATAATTCACAAGCAATAATATCAACTTTATACCTTTTAACGCACTTTACGTAATCATATATGTGACTATTTTTCTTAATACGGTTTTTTTTATTTATAATTCATTTTAAATTCTTTTTCCAGAATGTAAATTGACAGCTCAAATGACAGTTTTATGCATGTACTTATGTTTGTGTAATATATTTAACATTTGCAAATCCTTGTGCTTATGTCTTAGGTTTATTTTTATTTTCGAGAACTGTGAACATTTTCAAAAGAATCTATTGTTTATATCGTTATTTTTATGTATAATATTATTTTTATTTTCGTAGCTGTGAATGAGCCTGTAAAACTGGCTCTGTTAAGCACACATGACGACGACGTCGAACAAATTTCTTCAAAAGATCATAAGCTCATAAAAACTATAATTTTATAATTAATTTTTACGTTTATATGAAGAGCTAAAATAATCGTTTCACATGATTTAGATGCAGAATTTAAATCTCTAAACTTTTGATTTATAGTAATTAACGTATCAAGGGTGTTATAAGGAAAATAACGCCTGAGGTCAACAGTGTACTTTTCGAGGGCCTCTGGCCCGAGATGTGTACGTTGACCGAAGGCATTATTGTTCGTATAACTCCCATGGTACGTTTAACGTCCGACTATAATTTTTAATATTCTACGGATTACGGATCAGAAAGTTTGAATAAAATTTACGGATTAGGTAGGCTATGAATGCTTTTGCTTGTTTTTTTTAGTCTTTATTCCAATATCAATATCATTTTATTGAAAACATTACCATAGCAACAACTCATTACACGCTCTAGGGTGTTATTTAGTATATAACAACCATTGGCGTAGCTAGGAATTTTTTCTAGGGGGGGCAGCCGTCCACCTGAACTAAGCACAGTCATTTAATGAGAGATCATAAATGACGTCTAGTGATAAATAATAATGCAGTTCATTCACTCTCCTTATTACTATGTGGCGTCTTTCTTAACTCTTTATACTTTTTACCGCAGGAAAATATCTCATTCCCAAGCGAAAATCTAATATATTGTTTTTAATTAGAATAGTTGATATTTATAAAAACGAAATTGTAAAGCAAAAAAAAAAACGTGTTTATTACTTAATTTACTTACTACATTAAACACACATTTTCATTACCTTATATCTTAAATAAGCTTTAGCTTCCTACGTTTTTTGCTAAAGCGATTTAACATAGCATCAGGGCTGATCGCACTCTTCATCATTTCATTTTCTATGTACAGCAAAGACATATTTGAAAAACAATTTTGTAGCATACTTGTCCTTATCCAGGTTTTTATTCGCCGCATCGCAGAGAAACTCCTTTCGCAACCGGCGGAGCTCACTGGGAGCGCTATTGCTGCCTGGAGCAGTTTATACGAGTATATGTTGGGGCAGAACTCTTTTCTGATATGATCACCCTTGCCCCCCCTAGCTACGCCCATGATAACAACAAGCAGGGTTGTTATGATAATAATAACATATCAGTCGGACGTTAACGTATTTTTTCATAAAATAATTAGGTAACGTTTGCGCAAACAAAAACTGATTTCCCATGTTATAACGCCTATGCTTCGATTTGATTTACATCCTATGTATAAGTAAATATTCACTCACAGAATTACGAAATAAAATTAAATTAGTTTCTAAAAATAGAAAATTCCAAAAACAGAAAAATAGTACCCAATTTAAGAAAGTGTAATGTAAAATATTTTATAGTTTAAATAATTATATGTATAGGCACAATGTTCTAATGAGCCCCTTATTAATATTATTTTATATTGATTATAACAAATATTATTTAGATTATTGCTCAAGAATACTCATTGCACAAATGAATTTAACAAAAAAATATCATTATATTAATACTAATATTTGCGAAGAATATTTATGATTTACTAATACCTCGACTAACACATATTTTTTTCATGTGTCTTGTTTTCTACCAATATTTCCCTGATTCTTCAAAGGAAATTTCATCGATATTTTAATAACAGCATTTTGTGAAAGTACAAAAAAAATTGCAATAAAATTGTGGTGGAAACTTAAATGCATAGCTTCGAAGTAACCGCGCGTGCCTGTGTCATGTGTCATTATTTCTCTGGGGCCATGGCCCGGATGTCACTCTGCTACCATTTCGCAGATGAGGCTTGAGTGTTTATGACTAAATATTGGGCGAGTTCTCGGATTACCTAAAAGATTTGTTTAAAATTTTCATCGGGTAAGGAAAACGGGTCACTGTTAGAGTTGCAAGTGTATTCGACTTAGAGCCGAATACACTATTCTTATTTTTATTGAAATGGTTGCTAGATATTATTTAAATTTGTAGTTGCAACTTTGACTTAAAACAATAATAATTTACATTAGCGGTACAATGACGGTACAGTAACGGTGGGTTTGCATGAAACATACGAATACTTTTACATAGCCCTCTTCAAATCACGACTTATGCTTGTTTCGACTCCGCAAATCTAGTCCATGAAGTTACATAACCTCAGAGTAAGGAAATATATATAGAGGGAGCGTAACGCCAGCTTGTAGGAAATCACCTTGAAACGATGGAACGGAAGGGGAGAGTAGCTGGCGGCCATCTGTGTATGTTCCACATTTCAATACGTGTAATAAAGTAATGTAGATAACTATGAAAACCTAGACGAAGAAAGTTAAATATTTTTGTAATAAATGTAAAAATAAATCAACGGACAATGAAAATATGACTTCTGGTTATATTTATGATTATAATGAATAACTAAATGATATTATTACATTATATTATTACACAAGACATAACTATAAGGAACTAAAACAATTCATTTAGAAATAAACAGAAAATATTTTTTTAATAAAAGAGCAAATAATAATTTAATAACCCTGAAATAATGTTAATTTATTATATTGTTGTCGTCGACTTTTAGCTTCATCTGTATTACTTCTGGCGATATAATGAAACCTTATATTAATATATTTTTCAGCTATAGCCCTAATTAAATGAACTATGTGATTTTCAAATGGATTTTGATTATTAATATGTTCTAATAAATTACTAAATATGTTAAGATTTCTATAATATTTTAGCACAGACGTTACCAATAATAAAATAGAGATTTTTTTCTTTATATGTACTCCACCACTTTCTGCAAGAACTTGTTTAATTATTTTCTCAGTCGTTCTGCAAATATTTATTACATCGGTAGAAGGATAAATAAGTCCACCTTTATTTTTAATATTAATAAAATTTAAGTAATTACTACGACCATCAATGAAATCTTCTTCTAAAGAATTAATACATTCTTCGCAGTGAAGTACTTTTTTCAGAAATCTAACTACAAAACCACTAATATAACTTATGATATTTTCTGTATATTCACTATGTTCCTGTACATTTCTTAAATATATATGATCAGAATCATCTAAAACTGATATACATTCTTATTCTGTGAAAGGTAAATCTGTGGATTTATTAATTACATCTACAGCATTTGTTTTATTAATTAAACTGGACACGTAATATATTTATATTTTCTAGTGGGATACAATTTCCTGTGCTACTAGTTTGTAACTCCATATGAATTAGGATTTTTTTATAAGCTGCAGCAAACTGTCGAGACGTCGGGTTATTGTTATATCCTCCTTGTGCTCTTATAACCGAAAATAATATCTCCAAATGATCTTGATTAAATTTGTAAGTGGGAATATATTTCAGAAGTGATTCATTCTCTACTAAGTCTTTATACATATTTTTTAAACTATTAATGCAAATTAAAAATCCGATGAAACCAGTCTTTCTGTTTGATGATATAATAGATGTATTGTCACTACATTTTAAATAGTTCTCACTCTCATCCAAATGTTTAACGATGTGCTCAAAATTTTTATTACATATTGGTATTTTAAAACCATATTGTCTAAAATTCTTTGTGTTAAAAATATCAAATAAATTGTTGAACATTCTTATAAAATCAACAGTTCCTGAACAATCTTCAAATTCAGATAATTGCAAACTATTTGCACAAAATTCTAGAGCACAAGCAACAGATTTACTCAAAAGTTGAGCTGCCAACCGCACTTTCATCACTTGCTTCCGAAACTGAACATGTATACTCTTTAACTTATTAGCTAAATGCAGTTTTTCTTTGTCTTGTAGTTGTTGTAATTGAATAACAAATTTCCAATTAAGTGTTTTGTTGTTTACGTCATATAAAATTTTTTTGTCTCCAAATGTATTTCTTACATTTTTTAACATGTGACACGGGTCGGGATAAAAATATATTCTTTCTTTTGTATCTGGGTGAATAAACCAAGTTACATGACTTTTAAAATCACATCCTAAACGTGACATCATTGACATGTTAGATGCGGCGCCATCAAATGTTACTGATATTACACGAATTCCTGCATCGTGACATTTGGATAAACAAATATTCAAGAGGCTGCATCGCTGTTCTGCAGAAACGCCATCCACAAGGAAATATGCAACTGGAAGTTTTCAGGAATCATTAATGGAGACCACCATAAATACTAAAGCATTTTTCGCTTCCGCTAAGGTATCATCATTATTATTTGTACCATACGCTACATATCCATGATATTTCTTTGCGTCAAATTCAATTTTTCTTCGAATAGCCATTTCATCAATACGAAGGCTGCACAACAAAGGACGATCGGAAAATTCGCATCTAAATTTGATGGCTCGAAAAGCTTCAGTTGTAAAACCTGGTGCACCGTTTACTGAACTATACCATTTTGATATTGTTTTTGGATGTGGCAAACATGAATTAAACGCATTGCGCACATAATTATATGCGCTTGGCGAATAATAATGAAGGGCGACTGCAAATTTTCTCAATTCCTCATTATACTGTCGTGGAATTTATGATTCGCTACTTTTTGCCAATTGTCGTTTTAAAATTTCAGAATTTGGCCCTGGTATACTTTTTAAAACAAGCAACTGATCTTCTTGAAAATATTTTTCAGTTTTTAAACTGCGAAGAATTGCTGACAGTGTAGCAATTTTTTTACTATATCGCCTTTTTGTTTGCTGGAGTTGACGTAGTTTTTTTCTGTATGCCATATCCTTCAGGTGCATTTTATTTATTAATAAAGCTTTAGTTGGAGACATAGCACGAGTCATTCTTCGTAGAGGCGAAAAAGATGTTCTCGATGTCAAAGTTCTAATTCGTTTCTGTTCTTCCTGTTGCACTGGTATAAAAGGTAATGGCAGTTCGGTGGAAGAGGTGGAAGGGCCACCTAAAACACCATCGTCAATGTCCATACTCTTAGAACCTGTTGTTATAGGAGTAATTCCAGATACTTCAATTTGCCGTCGTCGTGGTGGTTGTCGTGATACTTTTGGTTTATAGAAAAAATCTAATATTTCAGTATATGTATAACAACAAAAAAATATTGGGATTAACATTCAATACAAAACAATAATACACACCTGTTGTAAGTATGATGGAAATGATTTAAAAATAGTAGGTATCGCTGTTTCACGCAATCGAACGCAAGGCAACGATGTCCGATCGAAACAATCTTCACTAAAATGATTGGAACAAAGAACGCTAGACCCCGATGGAATCCACCCAACTCTTCTAACTGCTTTTATCCACGCTTGTCTTCTGTCTGGATTTTTCGGAAATCTAAATATAAAATTAAATGAAAACATATTTCAGTTAACAACCTTTAAATATTGATATAAAGTATATTAAACTAGCATATTTAATAATACTCACCTGTGAAAAGTTAGTTTTGAATCTTTTACACATTCTTTCTGTTTGGATGATTTTCCTAATCCAAATCGATTACTACATCCAAAAGCACAACATACTGTCATGTTTATGCCTCAAAAATCAGTTCAAATGGTTTAAAACAATAAAAATAATCAACAAAATGGTAGAAATTTATAAAACTCGGCGTCAACAATAACAAAATTAATAACATGCAACGGATGCTACAAATTCTCAAAATCAACAATGAAACATAAACGTCAAATATAGAGTGGACATACAAAGATGGCGGACACGAATACCCTGAATACCCCGCTTGGCTTCACAGCTGTGCGATGAGACTCCATCTATATAGTTATTCTTTTATCTGAGTACATAACCTTCTTCAAATCACGACTTATGCATATCTCGACTCCGCAAATCTAGTCCATGAAGTTGGCGCGTACCGAAATGCTCAAATCTTGACTTATGCACCATTCGACAAAGATGGCTGACAATCTGTAATGGTTCGTTCGTTTGGTCCTCAAAATTCCATTTTGATCCTGTCTAGTAACTTTTATTATTTTCAAAAGTGAAAAATTATAATTTTGAAAATGAATTATTAATAACTGATATAAATATATCTACTTAACAATAATTAATATAATATATAAAATAAAAGAATATCAGTTAACATTAACCCCTATATATCTTAAGAGTGCCGGTTCGAAATTATTATAAATAATTAGTATGTATTATAACAAATAACCATTGTTATAGCTCATAGCTGTTTACAATAGGTTACGTCAAAAGAAGTGGCCACTAGAATTATTCTGGTGCAAATAAATCTATGTTTGAAGATCATATAAATTTTATTATTATTTTACTACTTATTTATCCTTTCATCAAGTTTAATATAATTGTATTGCAAAATATTGGATGCCCTTCTTTTACATATTCCTTAAAACCTTTTTCATTGTTTTACCATACTTTTCCTAAAATAAGTAATGTATTGAATGCTAAATATTTATAAATACAAATAGTAATTGAAATACAGAATGATAAATTTGATCATTTACCAACATTGTTTATTAAATTCATAACAGGTTGTTAATGTTAACTGATATTCTTTTATTTTATATATTATATTAATTATTGTTAAGTAGATATATTTGTATCAATTATTAATAATTCATTTTCAAAATTATATATTTTTTTTTACTTTTAAAAATAATAAAAGTTACTAAGGCAGGATCAAAATGAAATCTTCAAGACCAAACGAACGAACCATTACAGATTGTCAGCCATCTTCGTCGAACGGTGCATAAGTCAAGATTTGAGCATTTCGGTACGCGCCAACTTCATTCAAATTTGCGGAGTCGAGATATGCATAAGTCGTGATTTGAAGAAGGTTATGTAACTTCATGGACTAGATTTGCGGAGTCGAAACAAGCATAAGTCGTGATTTGAAGAGGGCTATGTAAAAGTTTTCATGTGTTGAGACCCTAGCCGTTACGGTACGATACTTCTTGCTGCAATGTATTTTAATGGACCCATTTACATCTACGTTCTTGGTACGACGACGGTACAATGACGGCACATTGATATTCACTGATTTACATTAGCGATACGATCACGGTACAGTATAGTTTTGTTTCTATCGAAAAAATATTGTATCATAGTGACAGCGCAGTATTTGCATGCAAGGGGGAATGAAAGGTTGCATTTGAAGAGTACGTGCACGTCACGTTGACGTTCATGCCAAAATCATGTTTTTGACTTTTTGATGTTTGTCTTTAATTAAACCAAAATATAGTTAAAATGAGCTAGAAATGGGAAATTATTGTACACATTATTGAACAAAAGTTCTCTGCTTATGTCAAAAACGTAAAATGTACACTTCAGTTTAAGTTCATGAAAATAGTAACGTTTTGTAAAATTTTCTGGATTTTCTTCATTTTCTTCTTCGTCAAGAGTATAAAAAATTAGCCAAATCTGTATCTGACACATTCTTAAACATTGCACGATATTTTCTACTTTTGATTTAATTATGTTCATACCGTCGTGGTATCGTCTACTGTAAATGCCCTTGCAATTGACATACCATCATTGTACCGTTATTGTATCGACATCGTACCGTCATTGTACCGCTAATGTAAATCAAGCCTAACACTATCACATAATCTTTCAGAAACGTAAATTCTACCATATGACACGAAACAATACGTGACAATACCGTCTTAAGGTTCAAAATTTTTTGACATGAGCGCTGGCTGACATTTAACATGGGCCAATACTCATTTGAAAATATTTACAATAATTTAGTTCAATATAAATTATAATAAAAAAATTATATTGGCAAAATTAATACAGAAAGCTTTAATAAACAGCAAAACGTGACAGATGTTTGATATGCAGGACAAATGATAACAAAATGCATTACTTGCATGCAACAAAATCGTTTATTTTATAATTACATGAAAATTGTTAAAGATTTTGCGTGTTTGCATCGATATCTCTAGAACGGAGAAGAATTGATCCATACTTTATATGAGCTTTTAACTTAGAATGTTCCCTAGAATATACATGGTTATGGTTAAAGTTTTCAGTTTCCCCAGGGGACAATTTGTATGTAACTATAACTATTACTTCTGGTTTCCGTTTGTTCATTTGAGTGTCTTTTTTCAGTGGCCTGTCCACCATTAACGTCATCTTCAGTGGATATCGAGTGTAAATATAATAATGTACCAGTGAATTGCAGTAATCCCATGGTAGACGGAACAATAGCAAGATGCAAATGTAAAGATTTTTATGTATCATTAAATACATATCAAGTTCCCACAATCAGATGTACAAGAGGAAGTTGGGACAAACCTTTAATAGAATGTGTTGCAGGTTGGTGACATAGACATTATTAAAATCATTTTTTTCTGTAGCAGATTTTAAAGTTTGCTTTTATCTACTCAATATAATAGTGTAGGTATCACTACATTTACTTTTTGAACTAAAAGTTAGTGCCGTTGAATGGCGGCATTTCAAATTTATATGCGATCCCGGCTCCGCGGCATATACCTAGTTATAGATTTTAAAACTACATAGAAGTTGTTACAATGTATTTGAGCATGGTTTAAATTCTTATTTTATAAATAAAAACTTATTTTATTATGTGAAAAAGTGAAGTGACAAAACATTTCCAATGGCAGTATTTGGGGACCAGAAGTTTAATACTCATCATAATTATTTGAAAAACAAAACCGACTAAAAAAACAAACTGTGAAACAGACAGAACTGTCACATGAACAAGGACGGGTATACGGCACTAATATTTTGTCGCAGTTTAATACTTGACGCATGCGCTTTGAATTTCTGAAATTGTCTATTTTGATTTGTTTGAAAAAATATTGTGCACGTTAAATTCTGGACATTTAAGGTTAAACGGAACCCCTAGTGGCGCGCGTTCAAACGTTGATCAGAACGCTGACAAATGATTTTAATTATTTTAACAACAAAATTATAAAATTTATATTCTTTTTTGTTAAAATGATGAAGAGGATAGTTTATGTTTATTGTTGAAAATGCGTCATATATGATAGTTTCAGTAAAATTGTAGATATATGGGTAAACATATATTTTTTTAAATTTTAATTAATTACTCGAAAACCAAACCTACGATTTTTAATTGTTTTTTGTATGTTGTGTAAGTATCCCACTAACCCACATATAAAATTTAATTAGAATTGAACACGAAAATCCCCAGTGTCATGCCATGATCTGAGGGGTAAGTGAGGCGTGCGAGGGGACGGCTGAAGGGGTTTCAATATCCCACACCAGTACAGTTTGTAACAAAATAATTTTATTAGTATAAAAGTGGAGAGAAGAGTAGCGTATTTCTTGTAGTTGATTCTTCACAAGAATATTTCAATTTTGTATGTTTTCCTCAGCTATTACAGATCTGTTATTTAACTTTCAAAGAATAAAAATGTTTATACTTATTTCAAAAATTGAAACAAAGTTGCTCTCCCCTTTTATAGGTATCTAATTAAGGGAAATAAAAATAGATATTTTTGGCTATTTGTAATTTTATAATTTGTAAGTTTACTGTTGTATACGAGTATTTACAACAGGTCTATTTGTAAGAATGTTATGCACCTGTGGTACAAAAAAGCTAGTCATTAAATTATTCAAAAAATACAGCCATACAAGTTTTATAGCAGTGTTTAATAAACATAATAAACAAAATTATATATATATATATATATATATATATATATATATATATATATATATATATATATATAACTTTTAAAGGACAAAAATTATAGAAGCAGGTAATATTAATTACAAAGAAATTGATTTTTGCTCTATTTGAATTCCAAGATATTTTTGGCTATTTGTAAGTTTACTGTTGTATACGAGTATTTACAACAGGTCTATTTGTAAGAATCTTATGCACCTGTGGTACAAAAAAGCTACTCATTAAATAATTTTAAAAATATAGGCATACAAGTTTTATAGCAGTGTTTAATAAACATAATGAACAAATAAAATTAAAAATATATATAAAAAAATCTTTTACAGGACAAAAATCATAGAAGCAGGTAATATTAACCAGTGTTTAAGATATCGGGTATAATACATTTTTAATTGTGTTTTACTTTTCTTTTATTTTCAATAGCCTGCTCTATATAGCTAGGATTTCTAATGTTCATATTCTGCTTATACCTTGAATCTACCAACTCAGGCAATAAACAATCCATATAAAATTTGACCAATTTATCTTCCATCTTGCATATTTTCACACCAGAAAACATCGTCTCTAGTTATTATTTGTCTTCAATTCACTAGGTGATGTACAAACAGCTAATATACATTTATTGCGTCTTGTTGTTCTTAACTGGCCCTGAATTTGATAATACCAGCTGTGGTGTTTATTAATACACAGTTTATTGGATCGTTTATCTTTCTTCCAAAAAGTTACTTTTTTATTATTTATAAGTTCATCTAAACTTAAATTTCGGGAATTATAAGGACACTTTATTTCTACGACTGTATCGTTCCCTACTAATATCCGTCTGGTGTAGCTGCCAGAAAAGGAAATTCATTATCAACGAACATGCCGCACTTTATAATAGGCTCATTGATTTGTTTATGGAGAATTTCCAGAGCTATTGGCTCGAAAGATTTTCCATGTTTAATTAATGCAGCAAGGGAAATATCTTTCCCGTATAACAATTTTTTTACTAATGTTACACAACTAGTAGTTGGTAACCTGCGGCAAGCACTAAAAAAATTTGATGCAGTCAAAATTTTCTTCGTTCTTCTAACCAAACTGAACTTTCAGACTGCAAAATAGTATTTTGTTAAAATTCTTTTGCGCTTCTGTTCAGTACTTATCAATCCCTGCAAGAATATTTTCTTTTCCCTTTCAAATTCTTCTACATCCATATCCGGTTTTTGACAATGAATTCCGTAATTTTCGTCTTCTTTACATATTTTTTTTCTAGCTGGTTTTTTGAATTTCAAAGACTTTTTCACTTTTTCACCTCTTTTTATTTCAAATTTGGATTTGATTTTACTTGGACTTTTACCTACTATTGATTTATGAAATGAATAATGAGCTCTATTTTTTGTATTGAAAGAAACAACTGCTCCATAACACCTTGACTGATAAGATCTACTTTTAGCAAAATTAATTCTCTTCCCTCCAACAAATTTTGCTACAATAGAGTGAAATTGTTCCACAATATTACTGTCAACATCAAATAATAAACTGCGTGCATGTCTAGAAACTAATTTCACAGTGACAAGTAGTCAGTCAGTTATACATTGCTGGGTACTTTTTCAAATCACAAATTAAGTTTTCTTGTTTTCTTTTTGCAAAAGTAATTATCACAATTAATATGATCTCCAAAGACATGATTCAAACTATTCTCAATGTCTTCCATTAAATATTTAATTTTGTTTGATGTCATATCAATGGACTTCCTATATTTTACTGCACTTACAACAGCTGTGCGTAGTCGTAATATTCTTGCAGTTAACAATTTCCTTAAATGTATAGGAAACCGTGTGTCAGAGCTAATTGTTCTCAATTTATTAGAATAATTACGTAAAATATGATTTTGGCATTCAATTTTCTCAACTACATGGTCTTCATAAGGAATAGAATCTAATATTTTTTTATAGGTACTACTGTCCCCATCAGCAATCATTTTGATGTATTTTAAACCATACATGTCCATACTGCTATTAAATCCTTGGAGTAGAATATTAGATTCCATACCAGTTGAAGATCCGTCATAATTCTTATAATATATGTGTGGTGTTACATTAGTATTATTTTGTTTAGCATGGTTGCATACTGCACAATATTTATTTTTTATGCCGATATATAATATCTGTCCAAATTGGTGACCGACAATTGCCGCTGCGCCAGATAAAGCATTATAATTTGATTTGTAACTGCTCTTCGACCAACATGCATCAGCTACAACGGTAATGCAAGGTATGCCATTCTTGTCTACAATTCCTATATCAATAGCGTGTTCTGGTTCT
Organism: Harpalus rubripes; assembly: GCA_963082715.1. Lineage (NCBI taxonomy): Eukaryota > Metazoa > Arthropoda > Insecta > Coleoptera > Carabidae > Harpalus > Harpalus rubripes. The sequence continues at coordinate 24,787,762 of OY720465.1, forward strand.
TTTCTGGCAGCTTCTCGCATTTCCCAAGCATCGCTAACAATATTATGGTATTTAGTGTAAGTGTTCTTATTCATACAAGGAATTTCTAATCCAGAAAGAAATTCTTCAAGATTATAAAATCCTGCCCCAATGCTCATTATCCCCTCAACTGCTGCCGTATTCACATCTACAGTTTGCATATCAGGATTTTTTGTTTCATTTGTTGTTATCAAAAATGTAGAATTACACATTGAATACTTTATATTTAACATTGAATTTAATCCTTGTTGTACTTCTTGGACTATATTCAAGTTACTAAAAGTACACCCAAATTTTTCTCCATGTTCACTTATTAATTTTAGTGATTGAAAAAAATGCTCGAATTGAATTATTCGTCTACCGTCAACATTAAAATTAGCAGATGTATTAAAAGTATTATTTCCCGGATCAGTGTGGTCGTCAACATAATTCGTTGAATTTTCCGGATTTGTGTCTGTGTCATTCAATACAGAATTGGATTCTGTAATATCCTTCCTAAAATGATACATTTATTTGCATATAGTCAGTCAATGGAGACCAAAAAATACCGTTGCCTTACAAAATGCGGGGTAGAAACGATTTTAACATATGATATTTGTCGGGACTTGGATCAAAGGTGCAAAAAATAACATTTTTCAGGTTTGGTTAAATTACTCAAAAAATAAATAATATTAAATAGTAGGTATTTAATACAGTATAATAGGTTTTACTATTTATAAAAGTTTACATTCGTCGTGGCATCGCAAGTAAATTATCAATGATTTTTAAATGATTTTTTTTCAACTCCTACAAATTCATCCACCATTCTGACTCGGTTAAAGATACGGTAACGTGGTTTGAAAATTTGAATTCAACATGAAATTCTCCTTCATGCTATGTATTACTAGATTTTTACCGATGAGCGGTTCGCGAGTTACTAACTAATTTTTTATTCTTTTAAAATTTTGATACGGGTCACTGTTCTCGAGAAAATAGCCAAAACCCGAAAAAACTTATTTTTTGCACTTATGATTCAAGATGGCGGCTCGCGCCGAGCTACCCCAAGGTCGAAAACTTGAATTTGTCATCCACGTCACAACCTAAATAACATTTTAAAATCCTTTCTAATGAAAGTAAGTGTTACTATTCTGCTAATTTGGTATTGATTACAGTTATTGTTAAAAAAATAGACAGATTTTATTTATTATAAGCTTTTTAAACGTACATCGAATTGTCGGATTTAGTTGTTCCAGAATCTGTTAATTTTCCAATTTTTGATGAATATGGAAGATCAAATTTTCTGCATCTATTAATAAATAAACAAACGATAATAAGTTGTACTCTAAGTAAAGTGGCTTGGTGGTGTACGTATAAAATTATAACAAATCAGTATGTTTATACTTACCTATTGTATTCTTGTAAGTTTTTACGCTTTTCTCGTCTGGCAGACAAATTAAGTCTTGATTTATTTCCTTTTCGGTTGCCCATTATTATAAAAATATTTTACGTATAATACAGAATAGAAAAGCAAGTGAATATCTTTCACAGACTGTACTAGGCGTGGCTTATGGTCGATACTAATAAATTCCACTTGTGGCGCTAGCTAGCAGTAGCAACTTTATCATAGAAAATGGGTTTTATTTAACCAATGAAATAGACACTAATTTTAAAGAAAAATATATATATATATATATATTTTTTACTCGAAAGATAAAAGTCTGTACTAGGTCTGGATAGTAACATTTTTTTTATTTTCATTATAGTTTTTATAATATATGATAGTCAAAGTACACTAAATTCAAAGCCTTATAAAACGAGTACAAAAAAAAAATGGCGCTATCCAGTCTTGAAGGCAACCTTTATCTTTATATTAAAACAAAGTAGTCAATTCGGACCAAAATTAGTGTAAACTTCGTGGCCCTGACAAGAACATATTTTTGCTTTATTTAGCACGGGTGGGTATTCCTCTTAACGTAACTTTTAAAATAATGTACCTAGATCTCTCAGCGCTTAAAATACAACCAAAGTATCGCTATTTATATTTCTATACCGTAATTTATATCAAATGTTTAACAAAAAAAAGCACCTAAACAAGGAGATGCTCACAAAATAATTCTGTACACTTGGCAACATATTTTAAATTTGGTTTTCCAAGAACTTGCATAACTATTGTTTACAGAAGTCTAGTCCATAATGTGAGGTCTTTTGAAGTAGGTACGTTTAACAACAAGACAACTTGAAAGTGGCGTAAATTACGGGCCATTAATTTGTAAGACGGATAGAAAAGTTGTAAGAAATTTTGAAAAAATCAATATCATTTTGTGCAGTAGTGCTTCAAAAAGTGGATATGTCCTGTTCCTAAGTGCGGAAAGTAAAGAAACAATCTGATGTGGCCAGCATATAACCTCCTGCCAATTCCATGTTTAAAATAGCAATGAGCTTTAAGTAACGTATCACTTCCGGTTGATTCTTTGTAAACAAAAACTAACTTATTGTTCCAATAAATAGAAACGTCTGTACGTAATTTTGGATTATATATTATTATGTTTTTCCTCGAAAATCTTTTAAGAGCTCCAAATTATGTACTACTTCCGGTTTATCCTATAGGTATAGTCAAAATCTAATATATTGTTTCAAATTATATACGAGTTTTAAATACCTACCAAATTTGAGAAGTTTAGGATCATATTTGAATATACTTTTTCAAAAAAAAAAAATAATTGTTTCTAGCTTTAAGTAAAGTACTATTTCCGGTTTATCAATTTTAAGAAAAATCTAATATGTCGTTTTCATTAATATAAAAAAACTTAAATATCAAAGTTGAAAAGTTTTGGATTATATCATAATATATTTTTTTACGAAAATCTGTTCAGAACTTCAAATAAAGTATCACTTCCGGTTTATCAATTTTAGTCAAAATTTAATGTTATTCCCGTTCATATAGACGTCTTGTCTTAAATATTAAATTTGAAAAGTTTTGGAATATATCATAATATATATTTTACGAAAATCTGTTCAAAGCTTCAAGTAAAGTAATACTTCCGGTTAATGTGATCATCATCATTGTAAAAATAGTAAAAACATGTTGTGGGGAGTCTAATTTGTGCTTTTTCACTGAAAACTCACTATCGAATTTTTGGGCCAAAATCATTACCCCTCATCTGCGGTATAGGGCGCGAGCAGAAACGTGAGTCGAGCAACCTTGAAGTGCTTGAAATCAGCTGATTTGCATGCGCTTGTCATTTTGACAAGAACAATGTCACTTTAACAAGACTAATTTTGAACTGTTGAGAAATTATTATTTTTAATTAGATGTGTTTTACTGCCTGAAAATTGTATAATAATAACATTTTAGCAGTTCAAAATCAAAATAAGTCAAAACATTGGTCTTGTCAAAGTGACATTGCCCAAGTAACACTGACCGACGGTCGACCAAAAAGTGACGTCGATTATAGGTTGAATTTAAGTCATATGCTGCCGTCTATTTTGACGTGGATGCGACTGCGACGTTGATTTTTGGTCTGAAATACGACTATTTAGACGTCTAATTTGACTTCTATGCGACGACACCGCGACGTTGATTTTTGGTCTGAAATAGGACTATTTAGACGTCAGATTAGTGGTCGCTATGACGACCATGTGACGACTTTATATGGTCATAATTAGGTCTATTTAAATCTTCATCACACGTCTAATTTGACGTCTTTGCGACGATTATTTTTACTTTATTTTTAATATTAAAAATTCATATTCAGTTTTTAAATTTATTTAATTTGGTAACTTATAATTGTTTATAACACACGAAGGTGTATATTATTTTTATTTAAATGTCAAATTGATATTTTATTTTTTCTTAATGCAATATTATAAACAATAATTTTTAAAATTTGAATAAAAATGTAATATAAATCAAATTTAATATACATTTTTATTTAATTATGATTATCCGTCATCCTCACCGAAATGGATAGGCCGTGATGATATTTATGTTTTATTTATTTAAAACATATTTACATTTATATACATACGATTGTGAAAAAGAAACAATTTATATCTGTTATATTTGTGGTACAAAAATCAAAGTATATATACTTTGATTTCCAATATATATATATATATATATATATATATATATATATATATATATATATATATATATATATATATATATATATATATATATTTTGGAAATTTTAATATTTAACATTTTAAACAAAATCTAATAGTGCTTAAGTAAATTTTAAATCTTACAAGAAATGTTATTAAAAGAAAATGTATTAAGGGATCTTTGAGTTTTGTATTTACAACTTTCCTCTGAAATTAAAAGGTCGTAAAATAAAGAAAAAAATAAATTGTATTTTCTACATGACAGATTTCCAAACAACCGATTTCCAATAATACAATGCAGCATGTCACCAAGATGGCTACTGTTGCTCTGTTGCCTAGTGTAGGCAAACATTGGCAAACATAGCGATTGATGTAAAAATGCTGCGGTTTGTTATTGTGTTTTTGTTTTATTAATATATTTTCATTGGTTGGTAACACTGACTAAGAAAAGTAAGACGTGAAATTTTTTTACCGTTAACAATTTTTCTAAAGAAAGTATAATAGTTAAATTTAAATAGTGATCCAGTTTGCACAACTTCCAAAAGTTTTGTGTAAATAGTTTTTAGCAACATATTATACCATTATCCGATTCGACTGCCCACATAACCTTATTTTTAAAACGACCACATGGATGAAGTTTTGAAAAAATTGGCTTCAATTGAAGCTAAAGTAGATGAAACCAAAGCTGAAGTGGTTAAAATAAACAATTCCTTAGAGAATGTCAAAATACACCACAAAAAACTGGAAGAAGTAGTACTCAAACAACAAAGTATAATTTATAATTTAGAACGGCAAATAAAGAAGAAAAATTTAATCTTCTCAGGAATACAAGAAAGCGAAGCAGCGAATAGTGATAATTTAGAACAAATTATACTACGTATTATCACCGAAATAGTGAAAGTTCATGTTACAAAGGACAATTTGGAAGAAGTTTTCTATCTGGGCAAAGCTAGAGAAAATCATAATAGACCTATTTTAGTGTCATTTTCATCCACCAAAATCAGAAAAGAAGTGTTAAATAATAGACGAAATCTTAAAGGCAGCCATATCTTTATCAACGAGGATTTAACAACACAACAACAACTCGAAAAGAAGCATCTCTTGCAAGTAAGGAAAAAATTGAAGGAAGAAGGAAAAGCAGTTAAACTAATCGGAAACAAGTTAATAGTAGAAAATGAATTATATAATAATAAGCTCCAGGAAACCTCCAAAAGAAAACAACGGGCAAGCATCTCATCAGAAGACACCCCCACCAAACCTACTGCAAAACTCCAAAAACCAGGCACAATCGACTCGTTTTTTCGTCCCTCAAGTAAATCCGCAAATAGTACTGCATAATGATAAGTAGTTCAGACTTTAATTTTTCTGCAAACTTAACTCAAAAAAATGTTAATATTTTGTTTTGGAATGTCAATGGATACAATAGCTTATTTAATTTAAACTCTGATACAATGAAGTTTTTACTTCAAGCACAAATTATATGTTTATGTGAAACCTGGCTAACACAAGAGATAAAAACCCTACCCTTATTTTTAAAGGAGTACGAAAATAATATATACCAAGTAAAAGCAGACAAAGATAAAAATAAGGGTCGGGCTAGTGGTGGCCTACTAGTCTTATGTAAAAATAACTTATTTTCAAATATTTGCATAATTGAAGCATGCAATCTGTGGATAATTTTAAAGGTTACTATAAACTCAGAGTGTTTTGTATTTGCAACTGTTTATTTAAAGCCCTCCATAGATAGTAATACTGCATTATCATTATTAGAAGACTCATTATATTCTGTTTCAGGAAATTATAACCCAAACACCAAGATTGCTATCTTAGGTGATTTTAACGCCAAAATTGGCCAACTAAATCAGCTGCCAGAAAACTGTATAATAAACCCGGTCATTTACGAACAAAGAAGCTCCAAGCTGGATGCAACAGATTATAGAGGTAGAAAGCTAACTAATATGATGGAAAATTTAGGTTTATACACCCTCAATGGTCGGACACACGGGGATTATCCTGGTGAGCATACTTTTTTTGGTAATAAGGGCCGCAGTATAATAGATTTAGTGTGGGTGGATACTTTCACAATGGAATATGTTACTAACTTTGAAATTTTCCATATTTTGGAACCGTCAGGCCATAGCATATGTAGTCTATCACTTATCTCTGATTTGCGCTATGATAATGACAAAAACACACAAAAGAAACATACTTATATTACTAAATTCGAATTTGATGACGCTAAAGCCATTTTATTTTCAAAATCGTTAAATATGTCTAATTTAATTTACTACAGCAGCCATAGCACGTCAGAACTAAACCACA
>OY720465.1:24799187-24804187 GCA_963082715.1 Harpalus rubripes
TTTTATTGGCTATTTTTTTTAATTCATTACGGTAAGTTGTTTTTCGTTTTAGTCCAGAGACGGATGAACGTTTTGGTGAAACTGAGTTATTGAGTTCAGTAGATTGTGATTGTGACGGTTCATCTTGCTCGTTTACAAAATTAGCATGACTTTCAGTGTCAATTATCCCAGTGTCACTTGAATCTACAATGGTAATATATAATTGATTTTTTCAATAAATGCTATTTATATAATTGCAAATAATACCTCCACAATATGCCGCTGCGTCATCGTATTGGTTCGTAAGAGGTTCAAATTGGTCGGAAAACATTGCTATCACACGAGCTCCAGATTCGGTTAATTTATTTTTAAAGATACCTCCTCCAGTTTTTTTAGTCTCTTCCTTCAATATAAAACATTTTAATAAAAAAATACATACAATGTAATTTGATGATACAACCTTATCTGATTTAGCATCGTTTTTAGCTTGTATATATACATTTTCAAGTGTATCGTTTTCAGTTACAATATCAAAATTTATTTGTAAATCCCGTTGGCCTTCGTTTAAAATAGTATGTTGTACAGGCATAGTTGCTAAATTACTGCCACTCCCATTAATTTGGCTAAGGAATTTGTTTTCCTGGAAAATTATGAATCTTTAAATTAATTTAATTCTGTATTCACATAACCAAATATAAATATTTTACCCTTTCTTTAGCCTTATCTTTTCTCGCTTTTCTTTTAATATTTTCGTAACATATTTTCAAACTATCTGATTTTCTCTTCGCAATCACAACCGCATTATATTCTTTAGTAATTAAATCCCATACTTCTTGTTTATTTTTACACGTTAAACCATCCGTCTTTTTATTTTCGACAATATGTTTATATTTGTTGATAATATTTAATAATTCTTGCTTGTCTTGTTCAGAAAAATTTGGTCCTCTTTCGTTTTTCGACATTATTATCAATTATTATTAATGAAATATGATATAATGAAATTTTTTGACTTTGTCAAACACCGATAACAATTGTTGGTTTTTTTGTTAGAGTACTAGATACCAAAAAATCTCCAGGTCTTAATTTAACGGGTCGATTATTTAATCGACCCAAGTTAACAAATGGATTAATTTCATGAAACGCCCAAGTACTTTAATCATTGATTAGAGTTAACAAGGCGATTAGTTAATCAGTGATTTAACATGCTTTCATGAAACCGGGCATTAGGGATTTATATTTAGTTCTTATTGTTAAATGTAACTAACCTTTAACATAACTATTCTACTTTTTATGTTTTGGATATAATTATATTTTGGTAAGGCCAACCCATTGTTAAAGAAATGTAATTTCTTATAAACAATAAATTATTCTATTCTATTATTTTTAATTAGAAGTGTTTTACTGCCTGAAAATTGTATAATAATAACATTTTAGCAGTTCAAAATCAAAATAAGTCAAAACATTGGTCTTGTCAAAGTGACATTGCCCAAGTAACACTGACCGACGGTCGACCAAAAAGTGACGTCGATTATAGGTTGAATTTAAGTCATATGCTGCCGTCTATTTTGACGTGGATGCGACGGCACTGCGACGTTGATTTTTGGTCTGAAATACGACTATTTAGACGTCTAATTTGACTTCTATGCGACGACACCGCGACGATTTTTGGTCTGAAATAGGACTATTTAGACGTCAGATTAGTGGTCGCTATGACGACCATGTGACGACTTTATATGGTCATAATTAGGTCTATTTAAATCTTCATCACACGTCTAATTTGACGTCTTTGCGACGATTATTTTTACTTTATTTTTAATATTAAAAATTCATATTCAGTTTTTAAATTTATTTAATTTGGTAACTTATAATTGTTTATAACACACGAAGGTGTATATTATTTTTATTTAAATGTCAAATTGATATTTTATTTTTTCTTAATGCAATATTATAAACAATAATTTTTAAAATTTGAATAAAAATGTAATATAAATCAAATTTAATATACATTTTTATTTAATTATGATTATCCGTCATCCTCACCGAAATGGATAGGCCGTGATGATATTTATGTTTTATTTATTTAAAACATATTTACATTTATATACATACGATTGTGAAAAAGAAACAATTTATATCTGTTATATTTGTGGTACAAAAATCAAAGTATATATACTTTGATTTCCAATATATATATATATATATATATATATATTTTGGAAATTTTAATATTTAACATTTTAAACAAAATCTAATAGTGCTTAAGTAAATTTTAAATCTTACAAGAAATGTTATTAAAAGAAATGTATTAAGGGATCTTTGAGTTTTGTATTTACAACTTTCCTCTGAAATTAAAAGGTCGTAAAATAAAGAAAAAAATAAATTGTATTTTCTACATGACAGATTTCCAAACAACCGATTTCCAATAATACAATGCAGCATGTCACCAAGATGGCTACTGTTGCTCTGTTGCCTAGTGTAGGCAAACATTGGCAAACATAGCGATTGATGTAAAAATGCTGCGGTTTGTTATTGTGTTTTTGTTTTATTAATATATTTTCATTGGTTGGTAACACTGACTAAGAAAAGTAAGACGTGAAATTTTTTTACCGTTAACAATTTTTCTAAAGAAAGTATAATAGTTAAATTTAAATAGTGATCCAGTTTGCACAACTTCCAAAAGTTTTGTGTAAATAGTTTTTAGCAACATATTATACCATTATCCGATTCGACTGCCCACATAACCTTATTTTTAAAACGACCACATGGATGAAGTTTTGAAAAAATTGGCTTCAATTGAAGCTAAAGTAGATGAAACCAAAGCTGAAGTGGTTAAAATAAACAATTCCTTAGAGAATGTCAAAATACACCACAAAAAACTGGAAGAAGTAGTACTCAAACAACAAAGTATAATTTATAATTTAGAACGGCAAATAAAGAAGAAAAATTTAATCTTCTCAGGAATACAAGAAAGCGAAGCAGCGAATAGTGATAATTTAGAACAAATTATACTACGTATTATCACCGAAATAGTGAAAGTTCATGTTACAAAGGACAATTTGGAAGAAGTTTTCTATCTGGGCAAAGCTAGAGAAAATCATAATAGACCTATTTTAGTGTCATTTTCATCCACCAAAATCAGAAAAGAAGTGTTAAATAATAGACGAAATCTTAAAGGCAGCCATATCTTTATCAACGAGGATTTAACAACACAACAACAACTCGAAAAGAAGCATCTCTTGCAAGTAAGGAAAAAATTGAAGGAAGAAGGAAAAGCAGTTAAACTAATCGGAAACAAGTTAATAGTAGAAAATGAATTATATAATAATAAGCTCCAGGAAACCTCCAAAAGAAAACAACGGGCAAGCATCTCATCAGAAGACACCCCCACCAAACCTACTGCAAAACTCCAAAAACCAGGCACAATCGACTCGTTTTTTCGTCCCTCAAGTAAATCCGCAAATAGTACTGCATAATGATAAGTAGTTCAGACTTTAATTTTTCTGCAAACTTAACTCAAAAAAATGTTAATATTTTGTTTTGGAATGTCAATGGATACAATAGCTTATTTAATTTAAACTCTGATACAATGAAGTTTTTACTTCAAGCACAAATTATATGTTTATGTGAAACCTGGCTAACACAAGAGATAAAAACCCTACCCTTATTTTTAAAGGAGTACGAAAATAATATATACCAAGTAAAAGCAGACAAAGATAAAAATAAGGGTCGGGCTAGTGGTGGCCTACTAGTCTTATGTAAAAATAACTTATTTTCAAATATTTGCATAATTGAAGCATGCAATCTGTGGATAATTTTAAAGGTTACTATAAACTCAGAGTGTTTTGTATTTGCAACTGTTTATTTAAAGCCCTCCATAGATAGTAATACTGCATTATCATTATTAGAAGACTCATTATATTCTGTTTCAGGAAATTATAACCCAAACACCAAGATTGCTATCTTAGGTGATTTTAACGCCAAAATTGGCCAACTAAATCAGCTGCCAGAAAACTGTATAATAAACCCGGTCATTTACGAACAAAGAAGCTCCAAGCTGGATGCAACAGATTATAGAGGTAGAAAGCTAACTAATATGATGGAAAATTTAGGTTTATACACCCTCAATGGTCGGACACACGGGGATTATCCTGGTGAGCATACTTTTTTTGGTAATAAGGGCCGCAGTATAATAGATTTAGTGTGGGTGGATACTTTCACAATGGAATATGTTACTAACTTTGAAATTTTCCATATTTTGGAACCGTCAGGCCATAGCATATGTAGTCTATCACTTATCTCTGATTTGCGCTATGATAATGACAAAAACACACAAAAGAAACATACTTATATTACTAAATTCGAATTTGATGACGCTAAAGCCATTTTATTTTCAAAATCGTTAAATATGTCTAATTTAATTTACTACAGCAGCCATAGCACGTCAGAACTAAACCACAATTTAGTGGTAGCTATTAAAGACGCGGCATCATCGGCAGGAATGTTGAAAGTAAAAACTTTGAGCAATGCATCTAAAAACGGTTCCATTTCTGACAATCACTGGTTCAATAAAGACTGCTTAGCTCTCAAAAAACAAACAAAAACCTTACTAAAAAGTTATAAAAGAGAACCCACGAGCTCTAATATGTCAATTTTTTTAGAAAGTAAACGTGTATACTTAACGCGGATCAAAAATTGTAAAAAAGAGTGGCAATGCTCTGTCACTGAAAAACTTTCAAACATAAAAAATAATAACGAATTTTGGAAGGTTGTAAAGCAACTTAAACCTAAATTACAATCTGCGACTGAGAATGAAAATATAGATTGGAAAATTTTTTATAGCGAACTGTATCCCAAAATTGATAAAAATTATTTCCAGTTTTACGACAGTTTCAACCCTAATTTTGACTCTAAGATTACGTTAGATGAGCTGGCAGCAGCTGTCAATGGTTCTAAGGCAGGAAAAGCACCCGGGGCAGATGAAATAAATAATGACTTTTATAAATGTATGCCGGACAACTGGT
>OY720465.1:24809187-24814187 GCA_963082715.1 Harpalus rubripes
GAAAATTATGAATCTTTAAATTAATTTAATTCTGTATTCACATAACCAAATATAAATATTTTACCCTTTCTTTAGCCTTATCTTTTCTCGCTTTTCTTTTAATATTTTCGTAACATATTTTCAAACTATCTGATTTTCTCTTCGCAATCACAACCGCATTATATTCTTTAGTAATTAAATCCCATACTTCTTGTTTATTTTTACACGTTACACCATCCGTCTTTTTATTTTCGACAATATGTTTATATTTGTTGATAATATTTAATAATTCTTGCTTGTCTTGTTCAGAAAAATTTGGTCCTCTTTCGTTTTTCGACATTATTATCAATTATTATTAATGAAATATGATATAATGAAATTTTTTGACTTTGTCAAACACCGATAACAATTGTTGGTTTTTTTGTTAGAGTACTAGATACCAAAAAATCTCCAGGTCTTAATTTAACGGGTCGATTATTTAATCGACCCAAGTTAACAAATGGATTAATTTCATGAAACGCCCAAGTACTTTAATCATTGATTAGAGTTAACAAGGCGATTAGTTAATCAGTGATTTAACATGCTTTCATGAAACCGGGCATTAGGGATTTATATTTAGTTCTTATTGTTAAATGTAACTAACCTTTAACATAACTATTCTACTTTTTATGTTTTGGATATAATTATATTTTGGTAAGGCCAACCCATTGTTAAAGAAATGTAATTTCTTATAAACAATAAATTATTCTATTCTATTATTTTTAATTAGAAGTGTTTTACTGCCTGAAAATTGTATAATAATAACATTTTAGCAGTTCAAAATCAAAATAAGTCAAAACATTGGTCTTGTCAAAGTGACATTGCCCAAGTAACACTGACCGACGGTCGACCAAAAAGTGACGTCGATTATAGGTTGAATTTAAGTCATATGCTGCCGTCTATTTTGACGTGGATGCGACGGCACTGCGACGTTGATTTTTGGTCTGAAATACGACTATTTAGACGTCTAATTTGACTTCTATGCGACGACACCGCGACGATTTTTGGTCTGAAATAGGACTATTTAGACGTCAGATTAGTGGTCGCTATGACGACCATGTGACGACTTTATATGGTCATAATTAGGTCTATTTAAATCTTCATCACACGTCTAATTTGACGTCTTTGCGACGATTATTTTTACTTTATTTTTAATATTAAAAATTCATATTCAGTTTTTAAATTTATTTAATTTGGTAACTTATAATTGTTTATAACACACGAAGGTGTATATTATTTTTATTTAAATGTCAAATTGATATTTTATTTTTTCTTAATGCAATATTATAAACAATAATTTTTAAAATTTGAATAAAAATGTAATATAAATCAAATTTAATATACATTTTTATTTAATTATGATTATCCGTCATCCTCACCGAAATGGATAGGCCGTGATGATATTTATGTTTTATTTATTTAAAACATATTTACATTTATATACATACGATTGTGAAAAAGAAACAATTTATATCTGTTATATTTGTGGTACAAAAATCAAAGTATATATACTTTGATTTCCAATATATATATATATATATATATATATATATATATATATATATATATATATATATATATATATATATATATATATATATATATATATATTTTGGAAATTTTAATATTTAACATTTTAAACAAAATCTAATAGTGCTTAAGTAAATTTTAAATCTTACAAGAAATGTTATTAAAAGAAATGTATTAAGGGATCTTTGAGTTTTGTATTTACAACTTTCCTCTGAAATTAAAAGGTCGTAAAATAAAGAAAAAAATAAATTGTATTTTCTACATGACAGATTTCCAAACAACCGATTTCCAATAATACAATGCAGCATGTCACCAAGATGGCTACTGTTGCTCTGTTGCCTAGTGTAGGCAAACATTGGCAAACATAGCGATTGATGTAAAAATGCTGCGGTTTGTTATTGTGTTTTTGTTTTATTAATATATTTTCATTGGTTGGTAACACTGACTAAGAAAAGTAAGACGTGAAATTTTTTTACCGTTAACAATTTTTCTAAAGAAAGTATAATAGTTAAATTTAAATAGTGATCCAGTTTGCACAACTTCCAAAAGTTTTGTGTAAATAGTTTTTAGCAACATATTATACCATTATCCGATTCGACTGCCCACATAACCTTATTTTTAAAACGACCACATGGATGAAGTTTTGAAAAAATTGGCTTCAATTGAAGCTAAAGTAGATGAAACCAAAGCTGAAGTGGTTAAAATAAACAATTCCTTAGAGAATGTCAAAATACACCACAAAAAACTGGAAGAAGTAGTACTCAAACAACAAAGTATAATTTATAATTTAGAACGGCAAATAAAGAAGAAAAATTTAATCTTCTCAGGAATACAAGAAAGCGAAGCAGCGAATAGTGATAATTTAGAACAAATTATACTACGTATTATCACCGAAATAGTGAAAGTTCATGTTACAAAGGACAATTTGGAAGAAGTTTTCTATCTGGGCAAAGCTAGAGAAAATCATAATAGACCTATTTTAGTGTCATTTTCATCCACCAAAATCAGAAAAGAAGTGTTAAATAATAGACGAAATCTTAAAGGCAGCCATATCTTTATCAACGAGGATTTAACAACACAACAACAACTCGAAAAGAAGCATCTCTTGCAAGTAAGGAAAAAATTGAAGGAAGAAGGAAAAGCAGTTAAACTAATCGGAAACAAGTTAATAGTAGAAAATGAATTATATAATAATAAGCTCCAGGAAACCTCCAAAAGAAAACAACGGGCAAGCATCTCATCAGAAGACACCCCCACCAAACCTACTGCAAAACTCCAAAAACCAGGCACAATCGACTCGTTTTTTCGTCCCTCAAGTAAATCCGCAAATAGTACTGCATAATGATAAGTAGTTCAGACTTTAATTTTTCTGCAAACTTAACTCAAAAAAATGTTAATATTTTGTTTTGGAATGTCAATGGATACAATAGCTTATTTAATTTAAACTCTGATACAATGAAGTTTTTACTTCAAGCACAAATTATATGTTTATGTGAAACCTGGCTAACACAAGAGATAAAAACCCTACCCTTATTTTTAAAGGAGTACGAAAATAATATATACCAAGTAAAAGCAGACAAAGATAAAAATAAGGGTCGGGCTAGTGGTGGCCTACTAGTCTTATGTAAAAATAACTTATTTTCAAATATTTGCATAATTGAAGCATGCAATCTGTGGATAATTTTAAAGGTTACTATAAACTCAGAGTGTTTTGTATTTGCAACTGTTTATTTAAAGCCCTCCATAGATAGTAATACTGCATTATCATTATTAGAAGACTCATTATATTCTGTTTCAGGAAATTATAACCCAAACACCAAGATTGCTATCTTAGGTGATTTTAACGCCAAAATTGGCCAACTAAATCAGCTGCCAGAAAACTGTATAATAAACCCGGTCATTTACGAACAAAGAAGCTCCAAGCTGGATGCAACAGATTATAGAGGTAGAAAGCTAACTAATATGATGGAAAATTTAGGTTTATACACCCTCAATGGTCGGACACACGGGGATTATCCTGGTGAGCATACTTTTTTTGGTAATAAGGGCCGCAGTATAATAGATTTAGTGTGGGTGGATACTTTCACAATGGAATATGTTACTAACTTTGAAATTTTCCATACTTTGGAACCGTCAGGCCATAGCATATGTAGTCTATCACTTATCTCTGATTTGCGCTATGATAATGACAAAAACACACAAAAGAAACATACTTATATTACTAAATTCGAATTTGATGACGCTAAAGCCATTTTATTTTCAAAATCGTTAAATATGTCTAATTTAATTTACTACAGCAGCCATAGCACGTCAGAACTAAACCACAATTTAGTGGTAGCTATTAAAGACGCGGCATCATCGGCAGGAATGTTGAAAGTAAAAACTTTGAGCAATGCATCTAAAAACGGTTCCATTTCTGACAATCACTGGTTCAATAAAGACTGCTTAGCTCTCAAAAAACAAACAAAAACCTTACTAAAAAGTTATAAAAGAGAACCCACGAGCTCTAATATGTCAATTTTTTTAGAAAGTAAACGTGTATACTTAACGCGGATCAAAAATTGTAAAAAAGAGTGGCAATGCTCTGTCACTGAAAAACTTTCAAACATAAAAAATAATAACGAATTTTGGAAGGTTGTAAAGCAACTTAAACCTAAATTACAATCTGCGACTGAGAATGAAAATATAGATTGGAAAATTTTTTATAGCGAACTGTATCCCAAAATTGATAAAAATTATTTCCAGTTTTACGACAGTTTCAACCCTAATTTTGACTTTAAGATTACGTTAGATGAGCTGGCAGCAGCTGTCAATGGTTCTAAGGCAGGAAAAGCACCCGGGGCAGATGAAATAAATAATGACTTTTATAAATGTATGCCGGACAACTGGTTTCATTACCTATTAAATTTATTTAATATGATTTTGGAAAATGAAGATACTCCTCCTTCCTGGTCACAGATAAAATTATTTATGCTACGCAAGAAAGGAGATCCCTCAGATCCCTTAAACTACCGAGGTATCGCTTTAATCAACTCGGTTTGTAAACTTTTTACACGAATATTAGCTGCACGCATTGAAAAACACCTTGAAGATAACAATATTTTAAGCGAAAGCCAAATGGGTTTTCGAAAACGAAGGAGTACGGTAGATTGTATCTTTTCGCTTTCCTCAATGATTCATATTCACTTGCGACTCGCAAAAAGCACTATTTATGCTATCTTCATAGACTTTAAACGTGCCTTCGACTCTGTGAACCACTCTCTGCTTTGGCAAAAGTTGTATAACACAGGTATTAGTTCAAAAACCATTAGAATTATTCAAAATTTATATAAAAATGCCGTAATAATTTTTGAAGACAATTTTAATCCAAATGATGGTGTACAAGTAACAGAAGGTGTCCTTCAGGGAGAAATTTTATCGCCTACTTTTTTCTCGATCTATATCAACGATTT
>OY720465.1:24819187-24884187 GCA_963082715.1 Harpalus rubripes
TTTATGAATATTTTTTTTCAGAAATTCTATGTAGGTTTAATATTTTATTGTATTTTTATTTAAATTTTTGTCATTTCAAAAATAAATTGTTTATTTTTCCTTGTAATTTTCCTACCTATTTAAGTTATTTTCGGCATATATCTACACGTCGAAATAACATTTTAAAAAGACGTCGAAACACCGTCTTAAAATGTCGTCTAAGCAACGTCTAAAAATGACGTGGAAACAACGTCTTAAAATGACGTCTAAACAAGTCTTATAATGACGTGTAAACAACGTCTTACAATGACGTCTAAACAACGTCTTAAAATGACGTCTAAACCACGTCTGAATATGACGTCGAAACTACGTTTTAAAATGACGTCGCCCAGCTCCACACTGAGACGTGTTCAGGACGACTATATGACGTGAATTAGGACGTCACAGTGACGTCGATTTTAGGTCATTTGTGTTACTTGGGTGTTGTTCATAGGCGAAATTAGACTTTAAAATTAGGGGGTGCTAAAGTCCCTTACCTTAAAATGAAAAAAAAAGTTGGTTTACAAAATAAAAAAATATTTATTTGATAAATTTATAAATAAGAACATATAATATTATTTATAAAATAAATAAATATATCATCACGGCTTATTACCCATTGCTGGGGGTGCCAATCTGCTTTTTACACAGATATCGGTAATGATAAAATATTAGCACCGTGTGGGCGCTTACCAGGCGTCACCTAACGAGCAATCATTGCTGGCGTGGAGAGTGCACTACAGAGGTCAATTTAGTGCCATTTAAAATTAGAAATATTTGGCGTCGGTCGGGATCGAACACGGTTCCCCATATTCTCGACCTGACACTCAGGCACGCGGCCATGAGACCCCATATTATTTAAAGTAACAAAATAGTTATGTGTTAAAAATGACATTTTAGTTTGTGAAAAGGAAGTTTGGAACACGACGCGAAGCTATTTTTCTGTTTCCATTCAGAAGAATAAATTTTTGCAAAATATCTTAGGTATTATTTATTCACTTAATTTTTTTTTTTTTTTTTTTTGAATGTTCATTTTCAATATTCTATACTGATCTACCTACTATTAAATTAGTAAAGCGATTTTGTGTCATAGTAGTGCTCAGCCAGTTTTTAATTCTCCTCATAACAGAGAATAACAATTTTATAAAGTTTATAATTAATACCAAATGTACCTTGATTAAGTACACTATTAATATTATATGATTCTTGACTGCTCATCATGTTCTTTAGAATAGTAATTTCAGTTCAGCTTTCAAAATATCTTTATTTATTGCAAAAGTGGTATAATGATCTATATCTACGGTTATTTTGCTAGTTCTTGGCTTTTAGGAGTGTAGTTATTGCTTATTGCATATGGTAGAAAAGTAAATATATGATTTTGGAAAGAATCATCGTCAAGAATTATCAGTACGAGTACGTAAGTTAGTATCATGTGAACTAGATCCAATTGTTGATGCGACCAAATAATTTTTAAGTAATTTTGACTCGCTTTTTTATTTTTTGTAGTTTTAATAGGTTCAATTTCAATATGGTTATTTTTTGAAACAATTTCTATATCTCTCCGTGAGAACAAAAAGGCATAGTGAGTTCGGTTTTCTTCTAATATTTTTTTATTACATCATTAATGATAGTTAAATTCCCTTCTTAGCTTTGGAGGTTCCTTTTTAATATGTTGATAATATTTAATATAACAGTCAATATGAATAGATGTGTCTAAAATGAAATTATTGAAATTTATAGAAATTTGGTTTGGGGGTGCTAATTTAAAATCGGGGGGTGCTAAGCACCCCCAAGTACCCCCCTAACTACGCCTATGGTGTTGTTGCCAAAATGACATGCGCACACAAATCAGCTGATTCCATGCACGTCAAGGACGCTCGAGTCACGTGACTGCTCGCGCCCTATGACACGAATAGTTCAATAATTACAATGTACAAGTACTTCGAAACCGCAGTGATAAGCAATATTTAGCAGCTAAAACCAAAGTTCGCAAACAAAACACTGAAATTTTGACGAAAATTTTTTCTGACGGATGGACGACGAAACGTATGTTTTTTAGAGCAACTCCCAGGACAATATTTCTTTACTTCAAACGACAAGTTGAATGTTTAGGAGAAATTTAAAACAAAAAATGTCAAAATTTCTATAACAATGTCTTGTGAGACATGTAATTTGTACATGTGGAATAAAAGTCTGACTTTTATTACAACCGATACCATAACTCAAAATATTTACTTGAAAGAGTGTTTTCCAATACGTTTGTTGCATTGTTGCCTTTTATTATCAACTTATATTGTGTTTTGGCTTGTTTTGCTTTTATATCATTATGGAAAGTCTGTTATGCAGTAGTAGGAAACCAAAATCATTCTAACAGCCCCAAAAAATAAAGTCCGTCTAATTGCCCAAAACTAAGCCCGATTGAAACTTACTGGGCAATTCTGAAGCGGAAATTAAAAAAGGGCTATTAGTTTGGCCAGAAATCATCTAGACCTAGACTACAAGAATAGATGGAATATTGGGACAAAACAAGAACTAGAAGACACTGTACAAAATATAATGGCTAAAGTTAAAAATTAGGTGTTAACCTGGTGTTAATTCATAATAGTACAATCTTTATCTGTTTAGCACTCGGGCGACAAAACCCACATTGCGCCCGCTTTTGAGTGCAATTAAACAAGTTTTTCTATTTTGGTTCTTTAATATCTACTTTATGAAACAAGCAAAATAGAAATTCCTCAAAATGAAATAAGGTATGTAATTATTTTTTGACAAAAGGACCAAAATAGAAAAACATAGTATAAAATACACGTTTTATAAGACATTTCAGCGCACTTGTCCCCTTAGAACACTCCCGAAAAGCCGCTTGTTTCTAACAAAGACGCGTGCGCTAAAATGTCTTATGAAACTTGTATACCTTAATGTATTATGATGATCTTAAAATATATAAAATAAAGTAGGTACATACTTTAATTTTTATTTAAATTAAATTATAGTTAATTATATATCACAGCACTGAAGTTCTACTTTTTTATCACGAACGTGAAATCTATATGCCGATGCCCGTAGGGCCGAGGAAAATGAACCATATGAGTGATAAAAAGGAACTTCAGCGCCGCAGGTGTAAAATGAAAAGAATATTTATTATTTGGGTTATGTTTACATACATGTTAGTCTGACATTCAATGATGCTAATCTCGAATATTGAAGTTATTGGAAAAACTCTCAAAATCATAGGCGTGCGCACGGTGGGTGCCATGGGTGCCACGGCACCCCCTAATATATTAATACGAGGCTGTTCTCTTTCCACTGAGCCTATCTAGCAGGTTATGATATTTTGAAACAAATTTTGTTTGACATTTTAATCTAGTTGTTTATAAGGTTAATTATAGTGATGGTTGTTAAATATAATATAATTGAATGTTGTTTAAATACATAATTTTTAAATATTCCTTTCCCCAAGAAATCACTGAATTGAGCAAAGAGCATTATTGAACTGTGATTTTTCTACAATTTCAAGCGTGGATTAAGCCATCAAGAATATTTTGAGGAAATCCACCGAATGTTTGGTGACAAATCATGTTCCTTAGGTACCGTAAAGTGGTGGAACAATGAATTTCAGCGTGGCCGACTTTCCCTAAATGACAGTTTTCGAACTCCTATGCCAAAAACGGCAGTTACCGAAAAGTATATTGGTCTTGTTCAGAACATGATTAAACAGGACCGGCATGCTACTGTCAGGAATATTCAAACAACTTTAAAGATTGGTGTGAAAGCAATTGAAACCATTTTAGACCAACATTTGATGGTATGTACGCTTTGTTCTCGTTGGATTCTCCACAATTTGACTCTAGTTAAAAAGACAATCATTTGAGATGGTGCAGATCTACACTAGATCGCTTTGACAATGGATCGTTTCATGTGGTGTACAACTTCATTAGAGGTGACGAAACATAGGTATACTGCTATGATCTCGAAATAAAGTAGCAGTCCGTAGTTTGGGTCTTTGAGAATAAGTCGACTCCAACAAAAGTTATTCGCGAAAAAAGCCGAAACAAAAAGATGGTTGCCACATTTTTTTGGAATTATTGTACATGTTTACACTGTATCACTGGAGCATCGTCGTACTGTTAATGTTGAACGGTACACTACCGTTTGTTTGGCTCAAGTTCTCCAAAATGTTCGCAAAAAACGTCAACGGGGAAGGATTATCTTGCATCAAGACAACGCTCGACCGAACACTGCTGCTCGAACTGCTAATTATTTGAACGCCCAAAACAGTGAAATAATGAGTCATTCGCCGTATAGTCCAGACCTGGCACCTAATGATTTCTTTTTATTTCCACGTGTAAAGGATAAGTTATGGGATTTACGTTTTACATCGGCCGAAGAAGCTGTTGACTCATTTAAAAATGAAATAATAAACAAACGCGGGAAGATTGGAGAAAATGCTCTGGAGATTTGTTTTCACGGATGCAGAAAATGTATTGATTGTGTAGGGGAATGCCTTGAAAAATTATAAATAAATGTGTTTTGCAAGTAAATTGTTTATTACTTTATTAGGCTCAGCGGAAAGAGAACAGCCCTCGTAATATTGAAAATATTAAATTTTTATATTATTATTATTTTGTTCATGTTGTTATAATATATATTATATTTATTATTTTTTCTCGATATTTTGAAGTAATAATGGTAAAATAAATAACTCCATTTACATTTATTACTTTATTTATAATTATAATTATATTCATTTTGGCATCCACCTATGCTCAAAATCATCGTATAATGGATTACTTTAGTGCCGATTTCTGAACTTTTCAAGACTTTGTGCATTTAAGCAACGATTTCAAATAATAGTTATTTATGTTGTAAGGATCGTAACGTCAATTATTATGGTACTATTCTTGAAGATTATCTAGCACACGACGTGTGCCATATGATTAGTTACAATCCGTATTACAAACAAAATTTTATTTGCTGACGTAAAGCAATGAATAATTAACATAAAGTATTCGGTATTGAACAAAAAAAAGTCTAAAAAATCAGGTATGCTGTTTTCGATTTGTTTATAAACAAGTACCTCGTTACCATAGCTCATTATGGTAGAGAGTAGTCTAATGGTTTTATTATCGTCCTTAGCCTATAATGAAAGACTCAAATTGTGTTTATGACACGGCAGCATATAAAAAACGTTATAAACACTGAAGATTTGTATTAACAACTTCAATTGTACAATTAACGTTCTTGGAATAGAATCACAAATTATATTAATTTTTAAAATTGTGCTTAACTAATAATTTAGTTTATAATTGATTTTTCTTATTTTTACCTTCCGTCACTTTAGGTAAGGAAGGTATTGTCTTTGGTCAAAAAATTCGATGATGAGTTTTTAATCAATAAGCACGTTTTAGGGCCCCTAGAATACGAATTTACTATTTTTACGATGATGTCTGTATGTGTGTGTGTGTGTGTGTGTGTGTGTGTGTGTGTGTTCTCGTTTTGGTATCCAAGTGACGACCTCATATGGATACACAAGCACCAAGTGACGACCAAGTTTCAAAACAGCGACCCAGATGCCGGTCGCCGTTTTGCATGCTGTTATTTACGATTTAAATTAAAATTGCAGCATACCCGTAAAGCAATTACAGTTTTAATTGTAAGCATATTGACTGCTAAGTACGTTTTAATACGAATATCAATGGTATTTTATGAACTTCACGTTTTTAACTATAATTTAAAATTATCTGGTGTGTATTTGCAATTCTATCTATTTGGCGACTAGTGTGTATACTTAAAGTGCAGACGTTGCACCAAAAGGTGGCTACGGCAAAATGTGTTTACACACTTAAAATCTAGCCCTCTTGCGTAGTATTGCAAAACAATGTCGGTAATAATGTATTGCATTTAAATGGTTCTAAAAGAGTTTAATTAATCAGTAAATACAAATATGAACAATAAAACATAAACCATGCGGTAAATGCTTATTCTCAAGAATTTGATGTTAAGATAAATTGAATTGCTTATATTTTGAATTTTAATTAATTATGAATTGTTTAAAACATTAACTGTAACAAAGCACTTGACCTAAATTTATATTGATAAAGAATGAAGTAAAAATGTAATTACACTAGGGAATTTTCAGGATAGTTGTATGTTTAGAAAATGGCGGTTCTCATTTTGAACAGTTGCTGTAATTTTGCGTTAATTAGCTATCCATTGATGAATAAATTTTCTTTTATCATTTTTTCCAATTCCTTTGATATCTCTGAAACAAAGAGGAATTCACGTATATGTCATATAACATTTTTTTATCGTAATGACCCCCAGAATATATGGTATAAGTTTGTCGGTCGAGTCGCGGAACGTCGTGTATATACATATATAGATATTGTACAAAAATTTAAGAGCTTAATCAACATAGAACTGATCCTCAACTGTTTTCGAGAAAAGCGAAAAAAACTGATAATGATTGTGATAGAACAAAATTTTGTCTATGTCAATAAATGGACTATAAAAAACAATAAAATTTTATATGAAACGTTTTTCTCAATTTCTAATAGTTACGAAGTTATTTGAAAATTAAATATTGGCCAAGGTAGCCACAACATTTAACATACTACAATTATTTGATTTAAAAAAAAAACAAAAGCACATCTAAGATGACATTTGAAGGTTAACAAAAAATCCCATTTAATTCGTAAGTAAGTCGTAACTCTTATAGTTTTCGAGATAACAGACGTAAACCCCGTAAAAATTAATTTTCACTGCCTTAAATCTCGGAACTATGAAAGATCGGACCCATGTTGATTAAGCTTTTTTATTCATTTTGGTCAGTACTATATGCCCTTAATTTTTTTACAGTATTCTTGAAACATCCTGTATATTTATTATATTAGCTACTAACTCAAAAGATCTACATATAGGTGATCATATTTTTGTACATTCGTTATAAAAAGATATTTTTTTTGTTAAAATACGTTCGTAAAATTTGCCGTAATGTTATAGGCTGTGTCAAGATATATGCACATTCCATTACTTGTGAAGTAGCGGTTGTCGGGGGTTTAACCAGGTTGGGATTAGGTAAATTTTAAAAGGATAATTATTTTCAAAGATATATTTTTTCGAAATATGATTATAATTTACCACTGATTAATATTAACTGTTTAACGCTATTTTCAAAGAAAATTCACTGAGGTTAGGATTAGGTAAATTTTAAAAGGATGATTATTTTCAAAGAAATCTATTTTCCAAATATGAGTATAATTTACCACTGATTAATATTAACTGTTTAAAGCTCTTTTCAAAGAAAATTCACTAATGAGGTTTGGATTAGGTAAATTTTACATTTGACTAATGATGAATTTAGTATAGATGGCTACCCGTTTTTGTATAAGTAGCGTAAACACGTATTTTGTATTATTACTTCTTCAAGTGTTTAGTAGTAATAACAGCATAAAATTAGTGATAAAATGTGTGAGAACGAAGTATCTCAGACTTCAAGAGAGCGAATTCATTTATCAGAAGACGCAAAGCAAATTATTTTAAATGTTTTTAATACATTGAAAAGTGAAGGTGAAAATAATGGGCTTATTCAATGAACAGCAGATTTAACAAAAGTTAATTATTATACCGTTCGACGAATTGTTTCATGTGGCTTTCAACCAAGAAAAAAACGACGTGACTCCGGACAGTTAAAAAGTGTCAGTGATTTTGAATGTGATATCATCCGCAGGAAAATTTATTCGATGTACGCAGAAAATATTCTGCCAACTGTTAGAATGTTACATCAGCGATTAATAGATGACAAACGCGAAATAGATATTTCTGTAAGTTCCTTACACAGAGTGCTTCACAAAATTGGTTGACTTAATGAAAATTAATATTTGATTACTTCAAAAAATAAAAAATAAATAAATACGTCCCAGTACTCTTTGCCTCTCTAAATGTATTTAAACTGCCTCCCGCTGGGAAGGGCGCAGGTACAAATGTGCATATATCTTGACACAGCCTATACATTTTTCTCTCTTTTAGCATTAAAAAAGTATTATTGCTATAGTTATGGTAAAAATTCCATATTTTCTATTAATGGAATAAAAATATTGCAATTACACATTTCTAAATAATTGCCATTAAGATAATAAATAAATCAATTGATGTGCCTAGAATATATCAAACAAATATGTTCATGTTTTTAAAATAGTAGTACATATTTATTATAAAATAAGTATTTAAGTCATATTTGCTACTAAGGAGAAATAGTTGCAGACATCACATTAGTGCTTAAATAATTATATGGAGGCAAATTTTTAAGTGATAATATTGTATGGCCCGCGAATTATATTATAATAATCCAATAGGCCCTTGGCAGAAAAAAAGTTTTCCCATTCCTGGTTTAGAAGCTAGGCGCGAGTCATGCAGACTTGCGAGCCACGCGCCTTGGGACCCCGGGTTAAGCTTAAATGCCTGACTGCTCCAATTCTAAGAATTATGTAGTTACGTAGACGGAGAGAAAGTATAGTCTATTCTAAAAACATTTATTCTAGGTTTTATAAACAAAATTTAATCTCGGATTTCAAAATCCGGGGTTTTGTATATATGATACGCCCAAACATCGAAAACACTCAGTGACCGAAAATGGATAATGCTAAAAATACCCACGACGCGTTTTTAAATTATTCAGAACGTTCACTGTCTACCAATTATGAATTGTCAGTTAGGTAATGTTGTTAGTTTTTTTTTTTTTATTAAGAAAAACTAACAATAACAATACCTAAACACGATCACAATGCAAAATATGATCAGGTATCGGTATTTGCTTGTCCGCAACATGTTGTGGCTGTTTTTTTCA
The DNA here is from genome assembly GCA_963082715.1 of Harpalus rubripes. Taxonomy (NCBI): domain Eukaryota; kingdom Metazoa; phylum Arthropoda; class Insecta; order Coleoptera; family Carabidae; genus Harpalus; species Harpalus rubripes. The sequence goes on from OY720465.1 coordinate 24,828,051, forward strand.
CTCACTGAGCGTTTTCGATGTTTGAGCGTAACGTATATAATAATATATACAAAATCTTGGATTATAATTATAATCCAGAAAATATTTAATTCGCTTTTATAAAACCGGGCGTCAACAAACGGTATTGATGCTATTAAATTTTATTTCAGGATCAAGTTTATATGTAGATCTTCAACTATTGATTATAATAATAAAATATTATTGAAATATCTTATAAAAATTGCGTATATTCTGAACAGTTATATTGTAGGTATTCTCTGGAAATAAAACACTTTAATTGTAGTTATTGAAGTAGTATTTACGGTACGGGGTGGGTCCAGCGGGTCCCTCCCCCTCCCAGAATACTATTTCAAAATATGTAACTGGTTATTTTAAACACTCTTTGTACTTTAACGACATCGTATTTACTATTCGATTACCCTATGTCTTACCAATCTACTCGTATATTTACTGAACTGAAGACTTATTTATTAAATAGGAATTACTGGACTATTTTAAGTATTCCATTGTCGAATCGAAATATATCGAATGAGTCTTTTACTGTTATGTCCTCTAGAGATTGCGGTAGTGTTTAAAACTAGTAATGATTATTATTTATTAGTAGTATGAGATTGAATTTTGTTGTTTTTTAAGAATAGTAATTTTTCGCGATTATCCAGAAAATGAGCTGATCTGATCACTTTTTAGACCAGAAAATTCTTCTTTACTAAGCTATTTCGGAATATTATAAGCGGTTGGAAAGTAACCTTCCGATCCATATATGAATGTTTCCATAGCGATCAATTTCAGGTCTTGTTACGTAAATTACTATTTTATTGCGAGAAACTAAGAAATAAATAAACAACTGATCGCCATGTAAACACAAGTTTCCGATCCCTTATACATTATTTTTCGACAATGCTCAGTAAAGAAGGATTTTCCGATAAAAAAGTGATCAGAAACAGCTCATTTTCTGGACAATCGTGAAAAATATCTAGGTATTTTGAGTTATGATAAAATCTTTTAGTAGTTTTTTTCTTTGGATAACGACAGACCCCCCCGGAAAAAATCGTAAATACGCCATTGGAGCCATGCAGTTATTGTTAATAATCAATACTAATTTCCATACATTTTGTGTGCCTGTACAGTTAGTTTTATACAATTTAAACAAATACATGCTGCTAATAGTCTCTTTTGTTACGTAAATAACAAATTTTTCCGTTTGTATATAAAATAATATATTTATCACACGGAAGTAAATTGTCATTATTTGCCTCAAGCGATTGTATGCCTCGGGCTACGCCCTCAGAATTCTATCTTCGATCTCGACAAATAATAACGAACAATACTCTCTTGATATATAAACTACCATTAGTATTGTTAACAACTTTATTATCCCACACAATATATTTGACGTTCTTTGCAAATAATATGCAATATTTAAAAATATATATTTGCATATACAGGGTGTAGTGATACTTTGGAATAAAAATGGAAGGGCATATAGTGCTGACCAAAATAAGTAAAAAAAGGCTTAATCAACATGGGTCCGATCTTCAAATGTTTTCGAGAAAGAGGCCATTTACTATTGGAATCGAAGAAAATTGACAAAGAAAGTAATTGAACAAAATTTTGTCTGTCAGTAAATAGACTATAAAAAAACAATAAAATTTTATATGAAGCATTTTTGTCAATTTCTAATAGTAACGAAGTTATTTGTAAATAAAATATTGGTCAAGGTTGCCACATTTAACTTTAAAAAAAAACACGTCTAGGTTCACCTTTGAAATGTAAACAAAAAGCCTTATTTAATCTTATAGTTTTCGAGATAGCACAGGTAAACTCCGTAAAAATTCATTTTTCACTGCCTATTCTCGGAAACTATTAAAAATCGGACTCATGTCCCTAGTCAATTGAGAGTCGTCGAAATAAGTGTAAAAAGCCCTCGTCATGATTGTAATAAATGGCTGTAAAGAAATTTTTTAATTTAATATTAAATTTTAATCATGAGCGAGCATAATTTTTAATTATTAAATAAAAGGCAAAAAATAATAAAATAGTGTACAGATTGAGTAGTACAGCACCACAATTTGGCAACGTCGCATTTGCAGCCCCCCTCATTTAACCTTGAAATGAATTCTTCCTTGGCACTACTTTATGCCTGCGTTTGGAGTATAATTTTGATAGCATTGAAATTGGAAGAAACTATAGAGACCGTCAATGTAAATGATTTATATACGGAAATATATATTTCAAAATTTGACATATGTCAATCGGTAAATGTAAAATGCATAGATCTATGGGATCTATGAATAATTAGAATGTTCTAAATCATAAATATCAATCCACATATCTTTAGATATAAATAATATTATAGCCGAATATTAAATCCCAAAAAGCTACACTTTTCTTAATATAGAAAATCTTCATATATTAATCTCGAGATACAGGTTAAAAATATAAAATCGTGTGTTTTAAAATTTCCAGGCTCTTGCATGTTTTTGACTATCATATACTGATTTCAGCCTTAATATATTTTTTTATGTCCATACCATCTATTAATTAAAACACCAGTGAAATTAAAACATTTTCAATCGCTAATTTTCAAAATAAAGTCTAGCTTACATTATAAGGACCATATATTTTATATAAGTTTATATAGGCGCGCGCTCCTCGACAAAAATGTAATTTCAATAAAAACATTAAATTATTTACGGATATCGTAAATTACAGATAAACAACATTAGGGTTTAAAATGAGTTCGTATTTAGCTGGCAAAAAATGTATGTGTATGCCAAAAAAGCAAATGTTTTCATTAGTATTCTTAAAAAGAATATATGTATATTGCCATTGTTTAAACTATTTAGTTTCCACAAACATGTGAAAATATTCAAAGGTTACCATCATCTAGGTGTCGTGTCTGGAACAGACGTTGACTAACAGATCTCTCCACTCTTTTCTCTTCAAAGGTTATATAATAGTAATTTTTTTAATTTAGGTAATACACCGGGGTCCGACACATGAAAATTCTAAGGTCCCGGTTGGGACCTTGAATTCCTTTACAGTAAAGAGAATTTTTTTAAACAAATTGATCGATTAGTTTTCATAAAATATTGAAGCCAAAACCAGTGTGCAGAGCCCGATTATGACTGAAAAAATAGTGAAAATTATGCAACGTTGTGTAGTACGCGACATCGGATTTTGAAATAAAACACAGTTATTTATGGGTATGGTCACTCTAAGCATATTTATAAACATTATTCCAATTTTGTACTTCTTTTAGGAACCAAATGTTATACGTTTTAAGTGAATTAAATACACAGCTTTCTTATCGGATTTTAAAATAAAATTAAATTATTTAAAGATATGGTAACTCTAGGTTTGTTTATAAACATTATTCCAGTTTTGAACATCTTTTAAGGATCAATTGATATAGATTCTAAGTGAATTAAATACACAGCTTCCTTAAAATAGTGAAAATTATTCAACACTGCGTAGTATGTGACATTGGATTTTAAAGTAAAACCACAAAACTCAATTATTTAAGGATAATGCTGAGCTTTAATTTTATATTCTTGTAAAATTTTAATACGGGCAATTGTTTTCGAGAAAATGACCAAATACCTAAAAATGCCAACATATTTACCATAGCTTGAGTTTGTATAGTTTATATATGAAATGATACACAATATTTCTCAAATAAAATTACTTTCAGTATTTTTGACTGATTTTTATTTAAAGGACAATGTATAATTAAATTAAAATCTTTATAGTTCAGCTACATTCCCATAGTACGATATTATTATATTTTTTTTAAATATTGCCGTTTCGATTTCTGTGTAATTTCTTTCATGTAGAAAAATCATAGCGATTCTAAAATATACCTTTTAATTGAATGAGAGAGTTCTACAATATATTTACCAGGGATTTGTTAATTACTGGATGGAGTAAGTTTATATCGAAACATGTATTCACAGAAACTAACGTAATGTTAAGCTGAAAACAAACATCACCATTTAATTAATAATATAATATTATATTATTTATTACATGACCTTACGTAAAATGTGATTCACGAGTTCTGAATAATATTAAGGAATTTTAATATGATGATTTTTTGTTTTTAATCTACAAATACTTCATTTCTATGTATTTTATTAAACTATATAAAAAAATTTAAACAAATTCTGTGGCCTGTTCTATAAATATAGCATATATAAAAAGAATTGGCGTATGAGACAATGACACGCGCATATGAATCTGCTGCCGGCAACCGATGCATTAACTCCCGGTATATGAAAATTTCATCTTCGGCAGATATTTTGACTATAGCTGGATGCTTATTGTTAATGTTTAAAACCGACTTCTACGGATTTTGTTAATCTATATGTAAATATTTAAACAAATTCTGTGCTCAGTTCTGTAATTATAGCATATATAAAAAGAATTCGCGTTCGCGTATACAAAGAATGTTCGAATATAACTCAATTATTTTAAATTTTTATTGATGAGTGGTTATTTTTAATATTTAAAACCGACTTCTACGGATCTTATTAAACTATATGTAAATTTTTAAACAAATTCTGTGGCCAGTTCTGTAAATATATAGCATATATAAAAAGAATTCGCGTTCGCGTATAATAAGAATATTAGAAAATAACTTTATTGTTTATAATTATTATAGCTGAATGGTTATTGTTAATGTTTAAAACCGAATTCTACGGATTTTGTTAAACTATATGTGAATTTTTAAACAAATTCTGTGGCCAGTTCTGTAAATATAGCATAAGTATATAAAAAGAATTTGCGTTCGCGTATAATATGAATGTTAGAATATAACTCAATTGTTTATAGTTATTATAGCTGGGTGTTTATTGTTAATGTTTAAAATCGATTTCTACGGATTTTGTTAAATTATACGTAAATTTTTAAACAAATTCTGTGGCCAGTTCTGTAAATATATAGCATATATAAAAGAATTCGCGTTCGCGTATAATAAGAATATTAGAAAATAACTTAATTGTTTATAGTTATTATAGCTGGGTGTTTATTGTTAATGTTTAAAACCGATTTATACGGATTTTGTTAAACTATATGTACATTTTTAAACAAATTTTGTGGCCAGTTCTGTAAATATAGCATAAGTATATAAAAAGAATTTGCGTTCGCGTATAATATGAATGTTAGAATATAACTCAATTGTTTATAGTTATTATAGCTGGGTGTGTATTGTTAATGTTTAAAACCGATTTCTACGGATTTTGTTAAATTATATGAAAATTTTTAAACAAATACTGTGGCCAGTTCTGTAAATATATAGCATATATAAAAGAATTCGCGTTCGCGTATAATAAGAACGTTAGAATATAACTCAATTATTTATATTTATTATAGCTGGGTGTTTATTGTTAATGTTTAAAATCGATTTCTTCGGATTTTGTTAAACTATATGTAAATTTGTAAACAAATTCTGTGGCCAATTCTGTAAATGTATAGCATGTATAAAAGAATTCGCGTTCGCGTATTACAAGAATATTAGAAAATAACTTAATTGTTTATAATTATTATAGCTGAATGGTTAGTGTTAATGTTTAAAACCGATTTCTACGGATTTTATTAAACTATATGTAAATTTTTAAACAAATTCTGTGGCCAGTTCTGTAAATATAGCATAAGTATATAAAAAGAATTTGCGTTCGCGTATAATATGAATGTTAGAATATAACTCAATTGTTTATAGTTATTATAGCTGGGTGTGTATTGTTAATGTTTAAAACCGATTTCTACGGATTTTGTTAAATTATATGTAAATTTTTAAACAAATACTGTGGCCAGTTCTGTAAATATATAGCATATATAAAAGAATTCGCGTTCGCGTATAATAAGAATGTTAGAATATAACTCAATTGTTTATAGTTATTATAGCTGGGTGGTTATTGTTAATGTTTAAAACCGATTTCTACGGATTTTGTTAAACTATATGTACATTTTTAAACAAATTCTGTGGCCAGTTCTGTAAATATATAGCATATATAAAAGAATTCGCGTTCGCGTATAATAAGAATGTTAGAATATAACTCAATTGTTTATAGTTATTATAGCTGGGTGTTTATTGTTAATGTAAAAACCGATTTCTACGGATTTTGTTAAACTATATGTAAATTTTTGAACAAATTCTGTCGCCAATTCTGTAAATATATGGCATGTATAAAAGAATTCGCGTTCGCGTATAATAAAAATATTAGAAAATAACTTAATTGTTTATAATTATTATAGCTGAATGGTTAGTGTTAATGTTTAAAACCGATTTCTACTGATTTTGTTAAACTATGTGTAAATTTTTAAACAAATTCTGTGGCCAGTTCTGTAAATATAGCATAAGTATATAAAAAGAATTTGCGTTCGCGTATAATATGAATGTTAGAATATAACTCAATTGTTTATAGTTATTATACCTGGGTGTTTATTGTTAGTGTTTAAAACCGATTTCTACGGATTTTGTTAAATTATATGTAAATTTTTAAACAAATACTGTGGCCACTTCTGTAAATATAGCATATATAAAAAGAATTCGCGTTCGCGTATAATAAGAATGCTAGATTATAACTCAATTGTTTATAGTTATTATAGTTGGGTTTTTATTGTTAATGTTTAAAACCGATTTCTACGGATTTTGTTAAATTATATGAAAATTTTTAAACAAATACTGTGGCCAGTTCTGTAAATATATAGCATATATAAAAGAATTCGCGTTCGCGTATAATAAGAACGTTAGAATATAACTCAATTATTTATAGTTATTATAGCTGGGTGTTTATTGTTGATGTTTAAAATCGATTTCTGCGGATTTTGTTAAACTATATGTAAATTTGTAAACAAATTCTGTGGCCAATTCTGTAAATGTATAGCATGTATAAAAGAATTCGCGTTCACGTATTATAAGAATATTAGAAAATAACTTAATTGTTTATAATTATTATAGCTGAATGGTTAGTGTTAATGTTTAAAACCGATTTCTACGGATTTTATTAAACTATATGTAAATTTTTAAACAAATTCTGTGGCCAGTTCTGTAAATATAGCATATATAAAAAGAATTCGCGTTCGCGTATGATATGAATGTTAGAATATAACTCAATTGTTTATAGTTATTATAGCTGGGTGTTTATTGTTAATGTTTAAAACCGATTTCTACGGATTTTGTTAAACTATATGTAAATTTGTAAACAAATTCTGTGGCCAATTCTGTAAATATATAGCATGTATAAAAGAATTCGCGTTCGCGTATAATAAGAATATTAGAAAATAACTTAATTGTTTATAATTATTATAGCTGAATGGTTGGTGTTAATGTTTAAAACCGATTTCTATGGATTTTTTTAAACTATGTGTAAATTTTTAAACAAATTCTGTGGCCAGTTCTGTAAATATAGCATATATAAAAGAATTCGCGTTCGCGTATAATAAGTCTGTTAGAATATAACTCAATTGTTTATAGTTATTATAGATGGGTGTTTATTGTTAATGTTTAAAACCGATTTCTACGGATTTTGTTAAATTATATGTAAATTTTTAAACAAATTCTGTGGCCAGTTCTGTAAATATATAGCATATATAAAAGAATTCGCGTTCGCGTATAATAAGAATGTTAGAATATAACTTAATTGTTTATAATTATTATAGCTGAATGGTTATTGTTAATGTTTAAAACCAAATTCTACGGATTTTGTTAAACTATATGTAAATTTTTAAACAAATTCTGTGGCCAGTTCTGTAAATATATAGCATATATAAAAAGAATTCGCGTTCGCGTATAATAAGATTATTAGAAAATAACTTAATTGTTTATAGCTATTATAGCTGGGTGTTTATTGTTAATGTTTAAAACCGATTTATACGGATTTTGTTAAACTATATGTACATTTTTAAACAAATTTTGTGACCAGTTCTGTAAATATAGCATAAGTATATAAAAAGAATTTGTGTTCGCGTATAATATGAATGTTAGAATATAACTCAATTGTTTATAGTTATTATAGCTGGGTGTGTATTGTTAATGTTTAAAACCGATTTCTACGGATTTTGTTAAATTATATGAAAATTTTTAAACAAATACTGTGGCCAGTTCTGTAAATACATAGCATATATAAAAGAATTCGCGTTCGCGTATAATAAGAATGTTAGAATATAACTCAATTATTTATAGTTATTATAGCCGGGTGTTTATTGTTAATGTTTAAAACCGATTTCTACGGATTTTGTTAAACTATATGTAAATTTGTAAACAAATTCTGTGGCCAATTCTGTAAATATATAGCATATATAAAAGAATTCGCGTTCGCGTATAATAAGAATATTAGAAAATAACTTAATTGTTTATAATTATTATAGCTGAATGGTTATTGTTAATGTTTAAAACCGAATTCTACGGATTTTGTTAAACTATATGTAAATTTTTAAACAAATTCTGTGGCCAGTTCTGTAAATATAGCATAAGTATATAAAAAGAATTTGCGTTCGCGTATAATATGAATGTTAGAATATAACTCAATTGTTTATGGTTATTATAGCTGGGTGTTTATTGTTAATGTTTAAAACCGATTGCTACGGATTTTGTTAAATTATATGTAAATTTTTAAACAAATACTGTGGCCAGTTCTGTAAATATATAGCATATATAAAAGAATTCGCGTTCGCGTATAATAAGAATATTAGAAAATAACTTAATTGTTTATAATTATTATAGCTGAATGGTTATTGTTAATGTTTAAAACCGATTTCTACGGATTTTGTTAAACTATATGTAAATTTGTAAACAAATTCTGTGGCCAGTTCTGTAAATATATAGCATATATAAAAGAATTCGCGTTCGCGTATAATAAGAATGTTAGAATATAACTCAATTGTTTATAGTTATTATAGCTGGGTGTTTATTGTTAATGTTTAAAACCGATTTCTACGGATTTTGTTAAACTATATGTAAATTTTTGAACAAATTCTGTCGCCAATTCTGTAAATATATGGCATGTATAAAAGAATTCGCGTTCGCGTATAATAAGAATATTAGAAAATAACTTAATTGTTTATAATTATTATAGCTGAATGGTTAGTGTTAATGTTTAAAACCGATTTCTACTGATTTTGTTAAACTATGTGTAAATTTTTAAACAAATTCTGTAGCCAGTTCTGTAAATATAGTATATATAAAAAGAATTCGCGTTCGCATATAATATGAATGTTAGAATATAACTCAATTGTTTATAGCTATTATAGCTGGGTGTTTATTGTTAATGTTTAAAACCGATTTCTACGGATTTTGTTAAATTATATGTAAATTTGTAAACAAATTCGGTGGCCAATTTTGTAAATATATAGCATGTATAAAAGAATTCGCGTTCGCGTATAATAAGAATATTAGAAAATAACTTAATTGTTTATAATTATTATAGCTGAATGGTTATTGTTAATGTTTAAAACCGAATTCTACGGATTTTGTTAAACTATAAGTATGTAAATTTTTAAACAAATTCTGTGGCCAGTTCTGTAAATATATAGCATATATAAAAGAATTCGCGTTCGCGTATAATAAGAATATTAGAAAATAACTTAATTGTTTATAATTATTATAGCTGAATAGTTATTGTTAATGTTTAAAACCGATTTCTACGGATTTTGTTTTATTTTATTTAAAATTTTAAACAAATTCTGTGGCCAGTTCTGTATATATATATATATATATATATATATATATATATATATATATATATATATATATATATATATATATATAAAAAAAGAATTCGCGTTCGCGTATAATATGAATGTTAGAATATAACTCAATTGTTTATAATTTTTATAGCTGGGTGTTTATTGTTAATTTTTAAAACCGATTTCTATGGATTTTGTTAAACTATATGTAAATTTTTAAATAAATTCTGTGGCCAGTTCTGTAAATATAGCATATATAAAAAGAATTCGCGTTCGCGTATAATATGAATGTTAGAATATAACTCATTTGTTTATAGTTATTATAGCTGGGTGTTTATTGTTAATGTTTAAAACCGATTTCTACGTATTTTGTTAAATTATATGTAAATTTTTAGACAAATTCTGTAGCCAGTTCTGTAAATATATAGCATATATAAAAGAATTCGCGTTAGCGTATAATAAGAACATTAAAAAATAACTTAATTGTTTATAATACCCTTTTGGATCACTCTGTTTACGATAAGAGTCACGAAATTCAAGAAGTATGAATTTCATTTTGGACAAAAAATATGTGAAATATCTCAAATGTAGGTTTGACATTTTAAGTGTACATATTTGTCAATGTCAATGTTATTTTTATAATTTCTTGGGGAAAATTACCCTTTCCTACAATGATTTTCGTTCTTAGGTAAATATAATCTTCAGCCTAATCGTAAAATGGAGTTGTACTTTAGTTTAAGAATGAAATAATTCAATGTAAAATTTACAAATTTAGGATAAATTTTGAACAATTTTGGGTTAAAAATATATGGATTTCAAATGACAAATTACGCTCCGAATGTGAATAATTATGAACGTGGTCTGAAATTGAAACATCAAAGAACAAGTTACCTCTTACTTGCCACAAGTGTAAACATGCAAAGATGAAGAAAATTTTGTTCCAACTCAGATTTTTTTATATACACATATATACAGGTTGTTATGTAAGTAAGTGTAAAACGCTTAATCCATGGTAAAACGGACCCCAATGGTTATAAATCTGGTAATAATTTTTGTTTTGAACTATTACGTGATTGGTCAGTATTAAATACCTCCAGTTCTTGTAGAAAGCATGTTAAACAAAAATTATTGCCAAATTTACTATCTATGGTGTCAGTTCCACCACGGATTAAGCGTTGTACACTTACTTACGTAACACCCTCTATCAACACCGTGTTTCTACCATGAATTATATTTTTTCTACAAATTTATTAATAGCGGGCCTCTTAATGTTTGTTTTTAGGATTAAAAATGTCATTTTATGACAGCAGTGTTAAAAGTGAATGTGAAAAAATTATTAAAAATACAAATTTAAATTAAAAAATTTTGTTTGTAGAAAAAATAGAAGGTTTGGATCACTATGCTTCGCGTCGTGTTCCAAATTTCCTTCTCACAAAATAAAGTGTCACTGTAACACTTACATTACAAATAACTATTCTATTCATTGGGGATTATAAAATATAAATGCTTGATCGTACACATGTTTGACATTAATTCAAAAATAAGCTTGTGATGGCCCAAGTAGAAAATTGTAAAATGTTATAGATAAGAAAATAGTGAGTGCGGTCCTGGTTCATCGTGTGTGGTGTGACGTGACGTAAACAACAGCTGGTACGATTGTGGTGCTATGCACGATAACAGAACAAAAGAATACTGGGAATCCCCAATTGGGTGCGGCGACCCTGCCAAGGGATAGAGTGATACTTTGCTCTTTTTTGTAATAAGTAGAAATAAACATTATTTATTGTGTAAAAATATATGTATATGCCCAAAAAACAAATATTTTTCATTAGATGTTCTTAGAGAATATAACTGAATTTTTCGCTATTTAACAATCATTGTTTAAATAATTTACGTGATACTTTCTAAATTGTTTAAAAATACTATGGCTAATAAGAATTAAATATTTTTATTATGTAATAATGTATGTATGCGTCTAAAAAACAAATGTTTTTTATTAGGTTTTCTTATAGAGAAAATAACTGAATAAAGCTGTTGCAAAATTTTTCATGTCTTCCAAGTACTAAATTTTAAAAGATATTGTTCTTTAAAGAGCATGAAATTTGAAAGTATCACGAAATATCCATTAGATATTTTACAATTAATTATTGAAATTTGTGTAATATTTTGAAAAAGTCACGTGATCTGAAACAGAATGTGACGTCAAAGCACATACAGTTTAACATGTGACAAACTATCACCTACCTTTATTTATATAAATAACGTAAACTATTTCCCTTTCGCTATGAATGACGAACTGTATGTGCTTCGACGTCACAGGAGTGGGGGGCTGTTTTTCATGACTATTTCCGGCGCCAATCTTTCTATTTAATTATTTACGAAAATAACAATAAATTATTATTTTTTATACTACTATGAAAAATATTGCATAAACTTTCATTTAAAATACTTTTGAAAAATGTAAAACCGGCTCATTGTTTCCGCTATTTAAACATTATTGTTTAAACAATTTAAGTGATACTGTATAAATTGTTTATAAATACTATGCCTTAGAGGGTTTTTAACAAAGAAATGTTTAATATTAAGAAACTCTGATTAACTGCATATTAGAAATAAAGATCATGATTTCAGCTTAATCGTTTCTTTGTGTAAACTATTTAGTCTTGTAATGAGCAGTTAGCAATGTTTTGAATAATAATGTTGGTACATTTACCTTCAGTTAATTTTTTGTAAAATGTTTTCCTCATTCTTTTGTTAAAAATAAATTAATATACCAATACTTGTTGTATTCTTGTAGTCTCAGTCTCTTTTCTTTATCCAAAACTATAAGAGGTAATAAATGTAAATGAAGAGACAATTCAAATATTTTTATAAACCGATAAATATTTTGTTCTTTTATAGGTACTTATATTTTAATTGCATAATTTTAAAAAAATACATTCGAGATCTCGACTTTCCACTCTCGTCTCGAGCAAATCTCGAGGGCATTACTCTCGTCTCGTCTCGAATTGTCCAGACGAAAATAAGGTTAATCTCGTCTCGAAAATACGAGAAATTCGAGACGAGATCTCGAAAATGCGGGTCCTCGCGGCATCACTAATTACAAATGACAAAACTATTGTGATTTGACAGTTCGTTGTTTTGCAGAATCCAACAAAACAAGCAACTAAGTCTCAAACATATTTTTATAATTATTATAGTTGTTTGGTTATTGTTCATGTTTAAAACCGATTTCTACGTATTTTGTTAACCTATATGTAAATTTTTAAACAAATTCTGTAGCCAGTTTTATTAATATAGAATATATAAAAAGAATTCGCGTTCGCGTATAATAAGAATGTTCCAATATAACTCAATTATTTTTAATTATTATAGCTGAGTGGTTATTTTTAATATCTAAAACCGACTACTACGGATTTTATTAAACTATATGTAAATTTTTAAACAAATTCTGTGGCCAGTGCTATAAATATAGCATATATAAAAAGAATTGGCGTATATTAGGACGATGACACGCGCATATGAATCTGCGGCCGGCAACCGATGCATCAACTCCCGGTATATGAAAATTTCATCTTCGGCAGATATTTTGAATATAGCTGGGTGGTTATTGTTACTGTTTAAAACCGACTTCTACGAATTTTCTTAAACTATATGTAAATATTTAAACAAATTCTGTGGTCAGTTCTGTAATTATAGCATATCTAAAAAGAGGTCACGTTCGCGTATAATAAGAATGTTAGAATATAACCTAATTGTTTATAGTTATTATAGCTGGATGGTTATTGTTAATGTTTAAAACCGATTTCTACGTATTTTGTTAACCAATATATAAATATTTAAACAAATTCTGTAGCCAGTTTTATTAATATAGCATACATAAAAAGAATTCGCGTTCGCGTATAATAAGAATATTAAAAAATAACTTAATTGTTTATAATTATTATAGCTGAATGGTTATTTTTAATGTTTAAAACCGATTTCTACGGATTTTGTCAAACTATATGTAAATTTTTAAACAAATTCTGTGGCCAGTTCTGTAAATATAGCATATATAAAAGAATTCGCGTTCGCGTATAATAAGAATGTTAGAAAATAACTGAATTGTTTATCTAATTTTCAAAATAAAGTCTAGCTTACATTGTAAGGACCACATATTTTATATAAGTTTATAATTTCAATAAAAACATTTAATTATTTACGGATATCGGAAATTGCAGATAAACAACATTAGGGTTTAAAATGGGTGGCAAAAAATGTATGCGTATGTCAAAAAAGCAATGTTTTCATTAGTATTCTTAAAAAGAATATACATATATATATATATATATATATATATATATATATATATATATATATATATATATATATATATATATATTGCCTTTGTTTAAACTATTTAGTTTCCACAACCATGTGAAAATATTTAAATGTTACATAATAGTAATTTTTTTATTTAGGTAATACACCGGGGACAAATCCGTAACCGGCAAATGAGCCGTCGCTGTTTGACATATGAAAATTCTAAGGTCCCGGTTGAATTCCTTTACAGCAAAGATGTATTTTTAAACAAATTGATCTCAGTTATTTAAGGGTATGTTCACTCTAAGCATATTTATGAACATTATTCCAGTTTTGTACATCTTTTAGAAACCAAATGTTATACGTTTTAAGTGAATTAAATACACAGCTTTCTTAAAATAGTAGGAATCATTCAACATTGCGTAGTACGTGACATCGGATTTTAAAATAAAACTTAATTATTTAAGGATATGGTAACTCTAGGGTTATTATAAACATTATTCCAGTTTTGGACATCTTTTAAGGATCAATTGATATAGATTCTAAGTGAAGTAAATACACAGCTTCCTTAAAATAGTGAAAATTATTCAACATTGCGTAGTATGTGACATTGGATTTTAAAGTAAAACTCAATTATTTAAGGATAATGCTGAGCTTTAATTTCATATTCTTTTAAAATTTTAATACGGGCAATTGTTTTCGAGAAAATGGCCAAAAACCTAAAAATGCCGCCATATTTACCATTTGGCGGGAGGTTCCCGTGGTTCGATTTCCGGAAACTTTTGAAATGTTGTTCAGCGCATGCATGTTTGTGAACGATTTCCTACAAATTTTCATTTTTTGTTCACAAAACTCAAAATTAATTTTTTATATTAAATATGACGCGTGAAGTGACAACTGTCAGCCATATGCAATTTGCTATTCGTGGGTTAACCCATGCAAATCGGTGAGTTATTTTTTGACCCGAGGTTATCTGTCAAACAGGCTGGAAACTCTCTATTTGTATGCAATCCACCCTTCGAATGTTGTATTATTGTCAAATACATATTAGGGAATATTTATTTTATTAAAATTATTTAAGAACATTGTGTAAATAAAAGTCATATGTTTATAAGATGGAATTTATTCATATCTCCTATCCATGTGCCAATGAGTTCTATATTTAAAAAGATATAAATTCATGGGTCCGACTATTAGAATGCTGTAATATTGTCAAATACATATTATGTAATATTTATTTTATTAGAATTACGTAATTACATATACAAAGTTCAATCTCATTTTAGATAGATTGCACACGAAATTGTTAGGTTTTTTAAGTGCAGACCCCTTCTTTAAGAGGTTTGATTTTAATATGCATTTACGAGTATACGAGTATATTCATATAAAGAATATTCCCATACCAAAAAAAACTGTACCGACAGGTATAAAATGAAATCGATTCACGTTTCACAATAAAAAAATCAATAAAATGGATCATGCGCAGTGGATTAAATTGCGATATCTCATATATTTGAAAATATTAAATGTACCTATAGTATTTTGACAAAATTGGTACACATTATGTATTTTGACAAGGGGAATCGATTTTTATATGGAATTTTTACCGTAGTTATGTAACTATTTCTAAGAAATTAAATATTGCAAAATAAGTATTTGATATTATTAGGGCATTATCATTTACATGTCCTCGAATTTAAGGTATTATATCACAAAGTTCACGCTACATGTCAAGATTTTTCAGTATAATTAAAATTAAACTCACTAAGCATCAAATGTTGTTTATTTAAATGTGCACAATTAAATAGTTTAAACAATGACAGTTAAATAGCGGAAATAATTCATTTCTATTTTCTAGGAATGCACAATGAAAAATAATTGCATCTTTAATATTTATAATAAGTTAATAATAACATTAACAGTATTAATTGTTTTATAATTTTTCATGTATTATAAACTTTACTCTATATTTTCACAAGTTTATTACACGCATAGCAGTCGAAATGCTCGAAAACAGCTGTTGCTTTTCATATAGATATTCTCATTACTTTATTGACATGTAACAAATAATTTATTTAATAAATATAAATAAATGGCAACGTTTGTCAGATGTATTCCAGGCTTATTGTTGACGCAGATTTGTTCAATGTTTGTAGAACAGATGATACTTTACTGAGTATAATGTTTGTAGAACAGGCGATACTCTAGGATGAGTGGGCTCGAGCCGCTCGAGCACGCTTACCTCTATTATGCAAGCGGGCGTCTAGCGGAGCCACGGAGTATAATATAAATACTATATATTTCTCAAATTACTTTCAGTATATTTGATTGATTTTTATATAAAGGACAATGTATAATTAATTTTAAAACTTTATAGTTCAGTCACATTCCCATAGTACGATATTATTATTATTTTTTTATTAAGTATTGACGTTTCGATCTCTGTATAATTTCTTTCATGTAGAAAAATCATAGCGATTCTAAAATATACATTTTAATTGAATGAGAGAGTTCTACAGTATATTTACCAGGGATTTGTTAACTACTAGATGGAGCAAGTTTATATCGAAACATGTATTGTTTGTGTACCCGGCCAGGTTAAGAGAGAACACAGGAAGTGTGAGTGAGAAAGAAATAGATAATTCCACTTTAGACAAGTGAATTTGCTATTCACATCTGTGAAAGTCACGTCAGAAATTAATTGTGTTTAAGTATATTTGATCATGAAATATGTACAAATACAACGCTAAATGAGAACACATATAAGAATATAAATCATGTTTATTAATAAAATTAATTATTTTTTAAATAAATATTTGAACAATGTTAATTTTGTCACGCCTGTCAAACAAAATATTTAACAAGTAACAAATTATTAACAAAATCGTGTCATTTATGGGAAATTAATATTGTTGTATTGTGACTGTTAAAAATATGATATATGAAAACAAAGATCGTGGGCAAAAAGGAAAGTAAATAAGACCCTAAACTTTATTTATACAAAATTTTCGTTCGTTCGTTACCCAGTGTGATTACAATTTCATTATTCTAAATTAAATTAAAAAGTCAAGAAGACATAGTTGGAGCTTCCAAATTTGTTTTTAAAATTATAGTGGTCATTTCGTTACCTACTAATTTTTTAAAAATAAAAGTACTATAATGTATACCTCTAAATAAAGGCTGATTATTATCGTCATCGATATTACTTGTATGTAACGAGCATCATATCGGTTGTCTTACGTTTTTTTGTTTATTGTATCGTGTTTAAGTATTTCACGTCTCTTTTTAGGGGTTTTAACATTCAAATAATTTGAATAGTTTGGAAACATCGTAGGATAAGCACCTTTCTTCAACTGAAATATTTTGTGTGGAATCTGAAAATATTCATTTTACTTTTCCCTTTATTTCTTACTAATTTTATTAATGTAAAAAATATTATTAAATGTACCAATATGATTGAAGCAATCAGTCCATTCTTTCAAAATTTCTTCATCTTCAAAATGTTCGGCGCACACAAACCTTTATTGGAAAACACTCAGTCATTGTGAGTTATTTTTCGTATCCATATTTTTTAATGTCTCTTCTTCTTTAGAGGCACCAAAAATTGTAATTTTTTCGTACACGTCGCGTAGCCACTATAATCTATAATAGTTCGGTATAAAACATTTTCTCCCCATTTTTAATTAAATAACAATACAAAACTCTTCACCAACGTTTAAAGTTAACCTTATAACAAAGGGAATGTAAAGGTACAGCGGCCCGTGATGTTTCCTCTCTCTATCTCTCTCTCTCACCGACTTCTCTTTCTAACATAATAAAATTCTGACACAGATTACCTATACTACCGTTACGGTAGTATAAGTAATCTGTGATTCTGATACACAGCTGGGAACTCCACTGTGTTGCGCAGGCGTGTACCACCGGGTTAGCATACCATTCGCGTGACGTCATGAGGCCGACTTATATTTGGATGGTTATTATTAATGTTTAAAACCGATATCTACGGATTTTGTTGAACTATATGTAAATTTTTAAACAAATTCTGTGTCCAGTTCTGTAAATATAGCATATATAAAAAGAATTCGCGTATAATATGAATGTTAGAATAAAAGTCAATTGTTTATAGTTATTATAGCTGGATGTTTATTGTTAATATTTAATACCGATTTTTACGGATTTTGTTTAACTATATGTACATTTTTAAACAAATTCTGTGTCCAGTTCTGTAAATATAGCATATATAAAAAGAATTCGCGTTCGCGTATAATATGAATGTTAGAATATATCTCAATTGTTTATAGTTATTATAGCTGGGTGTTTATTGTTATTGTATAAAACCCATTTCTACGGATTTTGTTAAACTATATGTAAATTTTTAAACAAATTCTGTGGCCAGTTCTGTAAATATAGCATATATAAAAAGAATTCGCGTTCGCATATAATAAGAATGTTAGAATATAACTCAATTGTTTATAATTATTATAGCTGGATGGTTATTGTTAATGTTGAAAACCGATTTCTACGTATTTTATTAAACTATATATAAATTTTTAATAAAATTCTGTGGCCAGTCTGTAAATATAGCATATATAAAAAAAATTCGCGTATATTAAGACAAGACGATGACACGCCGCCCGCATATGAATCTGCTGCCGGCAAACAATGCATCAATTCCCGGTATATGAATATTTCATCTTCGGCAGATATTTTGACTATACGTGGCCAGTTCTGTAAATATAGCATATATAAAAAGAATTCGCGTATAATAAGAATGTTAGAATATAACTCAATTGTTTATAATTATTATAGCTGGATGGTTATTGTTAATGTTTAAAATCGATTTCTCCGGAGTTTCTTAAACTATATGTAAATTTTTAAACGAATTCTGTGGCCTGTTTTATAAATATAGCATATATAAAAAAGAATTCGCGTCCGCGGTACGCGTATAATGGAAATTGCAAATATAACTCAATTGTTTATAATTAATATAGCTGGGTGATGATTTCACGTATGCGTATAATAATAATTAATAATGTTGTACATTGTTTTTCTTACTTAACCCTTACGTCATTTATTTCTGAACTACAAAATAACAAGTAATTGTATATTTATCTGTGTCCTCCTTATGGTTTCCTACATTCTATATTCGATACATGTGTCTAATAGCTTCATCTTTGTCTTACTAACATATTTAGAGAGAGATAGTTATATGAAATTTTAAAAAGTAAAACTCAATTATTTAAAGATATGATAACTCTAGGCTTATTTATAAACATTATTCCAGTTTTGTACATCTTTTAAGAATCAAATGATATAGGGTTTAAGTGAATTAAATACACAGCTTCTTTAAAATAGTGAAAATTATTCAACATTGCGTAGTACGTGACATCAGATTTTAAAGTAAAACTCAATTATTTAAGGTTATGGTAACTCTAAGCTTATTTATAAACATTATTCCAGTTTTGTGCATCTTTTAAGAATCTATTGATATAGGTTTTAAGTAAATTAAATACACAGCATTCTTAATATAATGAAAATTGTTCAACAATGCATAGTACGTGACATCGGATTATAAAGTAAAACCCTAATTTGAGGATAATGCAGAGCTTTAATTTTGTATTCTTGTAAAATTTGGTACGGGCAATTGTTTTCAAGAAAATGGTCAAAAACCTAAAAATGCCACCATATTTACCAATTGGCGGGAAGTTCCTGGGTTCGATTTCCGGAAACTTTTGATATGTTGTCAAGGCTTTCCTACAAGTTTTCATTTTTTGTACACTACTCTGATTCTGTTAAAGATAGGATAACGCGGTTTAAAATTCAAAATTCAGCTTGAAACTCGCTTTCATGTCATGTATTATACGATTTTTGCCGATGAGCGGTTCGCGAGATACTAACAACGTAAACTTACATTAAATTCCTCTAAAATTTTAAACATTTGAATATCGGCCAGTTCGCATTTTTCACCCAAAATAAACCCTTAACCACAGAGGTGCGGTCAGTGAGACCGCTTGTGGGTTTGAAATTTCTGGTTTACCCCTAGATCATAACTAACAGCCTTGAGGTCTTATGTACCTTTTCATTAATCAATTTTGTTTCCTTATCCAGAGTATGAATTTGTTGCCTGCTATTCTGTGGAGACCGCACCTCTGTGTAAGTGTGATTTTTTTAGCTCGATTTTGGGAATTTGGAATAGTGTAAAAAGTGTACATTGTACACTCCTGCACAGATCGAAACGACTTTTTACTTTTGTTTTGTTTGCAAGAGGTCAATTTGCCTCGAACGTAGAAAAGTGTGCTAGGTACGTTGCTACATTCATATGACAAAATAGGTCTAGTTTGTACCTTATCATTTTTTTTCGAAAGCAATATTTTATTCACACGTTATTTTTTCTGTTCCTTTAAGTAAAAATTTATTATTTTTGATATGTATTATCCTAAATATAATCAGGTTTTGTTTTATATAATTTTTATATAAAATGAGCAATATTTTGTTTTTCTATATAAATACAGATAAATATGTATTTTCTTGACATCTTTGTATTTGATTTACATATATGCACAGCAGACGATTCATTACAACTAATTAATAACTAATAATATTTTAATCTTAAATCTAATGTGATACTGAGTGATTAGAAAAATAGATCTGTGGTCTGTGTGACCACACATCTGTGGAAATGTAAAATGAAACTGCACCTCTGTGATTAAGGGTTAAGCATAACCAATATTACGTATTTAATACGTGTGGAAGTGATTAATGAAAAACCTGACATTGATGTTGTTCACATCACACGTCAGGCCCGTACTATTCAATTTTAAAATTAATTTCAATTTTAGTATTTATTTAATATATAATAAATAATACAGTATTGTTCTTGCTTTTGTTATTATTAAACATACATGGACAATAAATAAAACATTATAACCTTCATCTGTAATTTTGTATACGTAATTATTAAACATACATGGACAATAAATAAAACATTAT
The DNA here is from genome assembly GCA_963082715.1 of Harpalus rubripes. NCBI lineage: Eukaryota > Metazoa > Arthropoda > Insecta > Coleoptera > Carabidae > Harpalus > Harpalus rubripes. The sequence goes on from OY720465.1 coordinate 24,849,030, forward strand.
AACCTTCATCTGTAATTTTGTATACGTAATTTTTAAATCATAAATATCAATCCACATTTGTTTAGATATAAATAATATTATAGCAGAATATTAACTTGCAAAATGCTATATTTTTCTTAACAGAACATAAGCGCCAAGACTATTTAAACTTTCTCTGTGGACCACGCTGCTTTTTTTTGACAAATTGTGACATTTCTGTGTTTATATAATTTTCGCAGTTTAGATTAATTTGAAACCAAAAAATGGAGTCGGACACCAGTGTCCGCCCTGGCTCTAGAGTTCACTCAGCGGTACTGTAAAGGACATTAACACCAAAAATGCTATACTGGACGGCCTAATCGAGAAAAATATGATCGTCATTATATACTGCATACAATGCGATGGCAATCCCTCATTCTGTCTCGACTCTTGAAGGTTTCAATAATTTTTATTAAAAAAATAAACAATTTTTGTTATATTTCAAATGTACATTTATATTCCTTTATATATTACCAATTTTTTTAGCTACATCATGTTGCTGAATGTAAAGAGTTCCCATTTATTTTGTTTTCATTTGTTTGTTATGATTTTTCGAAATAAAACAATTTTTTGCCTTAAAATTATTGCTACAAACAACCTGATATTATCATTTAATTCTACAGGGCCACAGTGGACACAGTACCACATTGAATCTCATAAGAAAGTGTCTGCTTGGCCAGGCAGGATCGGCAAAATAGAACACGGCAGGCGGACACCGGTGTCCACCATGGCACAATTGGCTTGAGGTATAGCGGACACCGGTGACCGCCATGGCGCTTAACCTCTTAAAATAGAAGAAAAACTTTATTTATTTTGGTCCCCACACGTTAAAAGTATAATCATGTGTGTTTTTCAGGCTTTTGCGTGTTTTTGATTGTCATTGATTTCAGCCTTAATAGGACATATCCATACCAACTATTAATAAATTAAAACACCAGTGAAAAAGTGAAATTAAAATATTTTCAATAGTTAATTTTCAAAATAAAGTCTAGCGCAATGTTGCCAGGTGGGAAAAAAATATTTCCGTAAAAATTACATTGAAATTTCTCTAAATATTCCCTATTTAGAAAAAATTTAGAATGAAACTGGCTGATAATAAACATGTTTCTTTTAAGGAAAAAAATTATAATAACTTGTAATACAATCAAATTTACAACAAAAAATATATATTCTGTAATAATAAAATAAAATTTGTCCCAAAATGAACACGAGATTCGAACTTAATATAGGTAGGTCTTTAACACAAAAAAGATTTTTTTTAAATATCTGCCCCGTGAAACTTTAACACCTACACATAGAATTTTAGAGCATAAAATTATGAATTTTTAGTTGCCAATATTTTTGACTTTACGCCTTTGGTCACCGAGTAAACTTAATTTAATGTTATGGTAAAAGTAGATCTAGTACCTTTCATTTTAAAAAAATAAGCATCGATTTAAGTGTTAAAAACACCACTTACATTTTTACTGCTCACGTGATGTTAATTTTTTTTAATAATCACATACTACATCATATTTTACTATAACTTTAAATGAAGTATACCCGGACACCAAACGCGTAAATTCCAAAGATTTGGAATTAATAAATTAAGAATTTTATGCTTAGAATTTACGAAACTGATAAAATTTGAAAAAAATACTGTTTGCCCAATAAAATACCTACATTCGTACCAAACAAAACAAGGAGAATATAAACGATAAAATAACAGAAACGCATAAGCACATTTCACACGATACCCAATTTACACCAATAACATGTTCCATGTTGCGGAATATAAATTAGCTACAAAAAATATTTCACAGGATAAGATTTTTAATACTAATTTAAAAAAAACAGTAATTATTGAATATTTCCATTAATAAAAAAAAGCCATTTGTCTACATATGAAATTTCCCTACCACTGGCAATACTGGTCTAGCGTACATGCAAGGTAAATTTCATGATTTTAATTTTGTTTTCAACAAATTTTGTATTCTAATAGTCAGATACTTGAATATATGGCTTGTTTAATACAGTCATTGACACGTGCGCGGAAGATATAAATAAATTGCACATTATAAATATATGACTGATTTACACAATATTCTTAAATACTTCTAATAAAATAAATATTGCCTAATACGGCGTAATTAAAATGAATAAAAAACTATAATTTTTGAAATATAACACATATTTATGATTTTTCATATGCGAATCTAAGTTGGAAATAGATTAATCTTTTTGCTTATTTTATATTCTTTTGTTTTAAACATGAATAAAACACGAATTATTAAATTTTTGGTGTGCTGCCATCTGTGATAAGTTTTGCCTGAGCCATGTCGTCAGTTTGATAGTTTATACATCAAGTCGCCACTTGGCAAGTATAATACGGGATGCAGGTCGTCATTCTGCCGTTCCAAAACCAGGTCAAAAATAACATGTAAAGTCGCCATATAGATAGGATTATACGATTCTGCTAAATCCTATACCGTACAAAATAATTGAAAAAAAAGTTGATATTCATGCATTACTGTGTCACAATAACATCGCGTATATAAATTAATAACCTCAAGATGGCTCCTTGTGCGGGTCGTCATTTTGATAGTGTACGCATCAAGTCGCCATTTGGCCCTAGATATCGGTATGTGTGTGTGTGTGTGTGTGTGTGTGTGTGTGTGTGTGTGTGTGTGTGTGTGTGTGTGTGTGTGTGTGTGTGTGTGTGTGTGTGTGTGTGTGTGTGTGTGTGTGTGTGTGTGTGTGTGTGTGTGTGTGTGTGTGTGTGTGTGTGTGTGTGTGTGTGTGTGTGTGTGTGTGTGTGTGTGTGTGTGTGTGTGTGTGTGTGTGTGTGTGTGTGTGTGTGTGTGTGTGTGTGTGTGTGTGTGTGTGTGTGTGTGTGTGTGTGTGTGTGTGTGTGTGTGTGTGTGTGTGTGTGTGTGTGTGTGTGTGTGTGTGTGTGTGTGTGTGTGTGTGTGTGTGTGTGTGTGTGTGTGTGTGTGTGTGTGTGTGTGTGTGTGTGTGTGTGTGTGTGTGTGTGTGTGTGTGTGTGTGTGTGTGTGTGTGTGTGTGTGTGTGTGTGTGTGTGTGTGTGTGTGTGTGTGTGTGTGTGTGTGTGTGTGTGTGTGTGTGTGTGTGTGTGTGTGTGTGTGTGTGTGTGTGTGTGTGTGTGTGTGTGTGTGTGTGTGTGTGTGTGTGTGTGTGTGTGTGTGTGTGTGTGTGTGTGTGTGTGTGTGTGTGTGTGTGTGTGTGTGTGTGTGTGTGTGTGTGTGTGTGTGTGTGTGTGTGTGTGTGTGTGTGTGTGTGTGTGTGTGTGTGTGTGTGTGTGTGTGTGTGTGTGTGTGTGTGTGTGTGTGTGTGTGTGTGTGTGTGTGTGTGTGTGTGTGTGTGTGTGTGTGTGTGTGTGTGTGTGTGTGTGTGTGTGTGTGTGTGTGTGTGTGTGTGTGTGTGTGTGTGTGTGTGTGTGTGTGTGTGTGTGTGTGTGTGTGTGTGTGTGTGTGTGTGTGTGTGTGTGTGTGTGTGTGTGTGTGTGTGTGTGTGTGTGTGTGTGTGTGTGTGTGTGTGTGTGTGTGTGTGTGTGTGTGTGTGTGTGTGTGTGTGTGTGTGTGTGTGTGTGTGTGTGTGTGTGTGTGTGTGTGTGTGTGTGTGTGTGTGTGTGTGTGTGTGTGTGTGTGTGTGTGTGTGTGTGTGTGTGTGTGTGTGTGTGTGTGTGTGTGTGTGTGTGTGTGTGTGTGTGTGTGTGTGTGTGTGTGTGTGTGTGTGTGTGTGTGTGTGTGTGTGTGTGTGTGTGTGTGTGTGTGTGTGTGTGTGTGTGTGTGTGTGTGTGTGTGTGTGTGTGTGTGTGTGTGTGTGTGTGTGTGTGTGTGTGTGTGTGTGTGTGTGTGTGTGTGTGTGTGTGTGTGTGTGTGTGTGTGTGTGTGTGTGTGTGTGTGTGTGTGTGTGTGTGTGTGTGTGTGTGTGTGTGTGTGTGTGTGTGTGTGTGTGTGTGTGTGTGTGTGTGTGTGTGTGTGTGTGTGTGTGTGTGTGTGTGTGTGTGTGTGTGTGTGTGTGTGTGTGTGTGTGTGTGTGTGTGTGTGTGTGTGTGTGTGTGTGTGTGTGTGTGTGTGTGTGTGTGTGTGTGTGTGTGTGTGTGTGTGTGTGTGTGTGTGTGTGTGTGTGTGTGTGTGTGTGTGTGTGTGTGTGTGTGTGTGTGTGTGTGTGTGTGTGTGTGTGTGTGTGTGTGTGTGTGTGTGTGTGTGTGTGTGTGTTCGCAATTGTATACTTGTGGGGACATTACTTTATCCTAACATATACAAATGGGGACGTGTGTATGAAAGTGGGGACTAAAACTGCGTCCCCGTTATTTTTTTTGTTTTTTGTAAATATCTTCAAAAATACTTGTCGTACGCCATCCATTCTCTGTGGAGACAATCGGAGCATGATGTTCCAACCATATTTAAATTGGTAGATCAAAAAAGTCATATTTACAACTTTTATTTAAAAAATAAAATTGTGGGTACGGTCCTCACAATTAATGTTTACGAGATCAAATTGTGTAAACTGTAAAAGGTTGGAGCCCGGAATGTGTGAAAATAGTATAATGTTCTTACCACCGTGTGGCGCTGAACATAAAAAGTCCCCGCAATTTATTTCAAGTTTTGAATGTTGGTATTTCTTACTATGTGTTGCACGTTGCATATATGTAGGGCGTAATTTTCTCCAAATTTCAGGGTTTCATTTTATCGATAAATAATTATTTGGTTTGCTTTTGCAATAATAATAACCTAGGGTGACCAGATCTTAGATCACGAAAGGAGGACACAGCAGACAAAAAAGGATGATTTTTAGTAGAAAAGGATGACAAAATAATAATAGCAAAAAACAAACATATATTTTATTAAACACTTGAAAAGAATTAAAAAAAAATATTTATTTGAACTTAACAACAATTATTTCTATATATTCTATATATATTTAAAATTTGAAATTGATCTCAAATATTTTTCCATTTATATTTTAAACATGATGTGATATTTTTCGCTTATCTAAGATCAATTTTAATTAACAAAAATGAATGCGTGCGACGAATTCAGCACGTGCGAGTGCGGAAAAAAGTTTTATTCTAGTACTGTAAGGTAAAAACGATTTTTTTCATTTTTTCGTGAAAAAGCCGGACGTAAATAAAAGCCGGCCGGACATTCATATTTTTGTTTATCCGGACGTCTGGTCACCCTAAATAACCATCTTATATTAAATGAAACATCTATTTAAATAAATTAGCAAATGTGTAAATAATTAATGTCAAAACATATTGTTTTAAATAATGCAAACAATAATTATACAAATAGAATAGGGTATATTTCTGCGCTATTTAAACCATAAATAATGTTGCTTGAAAACAAATCGTTATGTAAATATAATACTCGCTTACGCTCGTTTGGGGCTCCTCGTATGGTTTTAAAATTGTTTTATAAGCAAAAATAAAATAAAATTGTATATTTCAGTTCCGCCATTTTGAAATTTTTTGAGGGTGTTAAAGTAATGTGAAATATTTCCGCAATTTTTATTTTTTTGAAGGGTTTAAAATTTAAAATCCTGACATGTGGCAATTTTTTCGGGGGTTGTAAAGTACAAGCTCCGTGCATGCCAAATTTAACGTTTTTTTTGCTTACCATTTTTAATGAGCTTAAACTTTCTGCCACTTTGAATTTTTCTGAGAGGGTTAAAATTTAAAATCGTACCATTTGGCAATTTTTATGAGGTACAAGCCACGTGCATTCCAAGTTCCACGTCCCTAGCTCATAATATTTGAAACGTCTAAAATTTCCGCCATTTTGTTTTTTTTAAGGTATAATAACCGTTAGCAATATTTTTGTTTAAACTAAATCTAGTGTTATTAATTAACAATAAAAATAAAATATTCTATTTATTTAATGTTGTTTCTATTTTTCGGGTATACTGCACTCTACCTGTATTTAAAGCAGATAGAATATTCCATGGCATGTTTTAACTAATCGAATAACAATAATAGGTAGAGTCCATGAATTCAGAGAAAAAACCAGCGCACAAGCCAAAATTCACCCAGGCGAGTCTAACTTGCAAAAATAGGGATGGTACGATATTGCGACAGGTAGCAGCTGTTTGTTGCGTATAGGTTATAGTAACTCAGACAAAACATAATTAGACGCCGCATATTACCATTTGTTGTGAAGCAGGAACTTAAGTGGGCGTGCCGAGCTAGCTAGCGGCGTTCATGAAATGCGGGTTGCATTTGCAATAGTTTGAAAGTGACAGCAGCTGTCATTTAATAACCTATTAAACGATTTTGGGTTAAAAAAGAAAAATTAAATTTACAATGATGGTATCAAATATTAACATTTTGATTATAAATAAATAATTTCACAAGAAAATTTAAAAATTGTACTATAATATAACAGAAATATAGTATTAGTATGTAGATAAAGTGTTATTTTTATTGTTTTGAAAAAAATACTTGAACATAGAAATTTAAGATTAATTGAAATACAAACGAAAGAGTTATGTGAATTAATAAATGGATAGATTAAATAATACACACATAGTTTTATTGAATCGATAGAATAAATAATACAAGATTGATAGTTCTCCACGCCTTCTTATCCTTATCATCAAATGTCTTGCTGATATCAAAAAAGAAGAATGGTTGCTATTAGATTTATTTGCTCTTGTCGATGGAGAACAGTCTATTTCACGAGGTGAACTACAATAGAATTCAATAATAAACATTTACACGTACCATTTTTTAAAATTTATTTGTTAGGTTTTTAAAAATATTTCCTTTGTTCTACTGCTGCAAGAACTTCGATATCGCAGGAAATATTTTCCGCAGAAATCCTAAAATACATATTAACATTCATTTTTCTATATTAATTCAATAATAATGTCTTTCAGAGATTTACCTTTCTACTACATCCAAATCTATTGCTGGTTCAATAGTAGACTCGATTGCAGTCCTACATGTTTAAACAATTTATTAAATTTCATTCTAATCAAAAATAATTGTAAGTTTACACACCTAGATGTTGAAGCAACAGGGAAAATATCGGTCGAAACTTTTGTCTCCTGGCTCTTCATTCTGAAAACATTTATTTTGTTTCATTTATTTTCGAATGTTAATTTCAATTGCAAGTATTTACTTATTCTGTATTTGTTTCCTTATTGAAGAAATATTTGGTAAATCGAAGATAGTTGGAACCACATCTTTTTTTAGTCGATTACCAAGGAAACTAGACTCTTCAAAATGCCGAGAACATACTAGAGAATATTTCGACGGGACCCGTTTCAAAATAATGCCTTGTTGATGTATTATATTCAACTATTCGTCTTTTTTATCTGTATCCTTTGGCAACCTACACAATCTTTTGTAGTAATTAACAGATCTATATTTATAGGAAAACTTACCGATGAAAGCTTCTATGAAGCTTTTTGACATTTCATATATTAAACAATAATGAACTATGCTGAATCATTTAAGGTTTAAATAAAAATATACACAAAACGTAAACTTCACCGCACCTAACCTTACAAAATCACATTCGAACCTTATTTGAACGTAGAATAATAATAACGAACTAGGCAGGCAACGCGCTGTACAAAACAAACGCCTCATTCCCTCCTATCCTCACCTAACCACTCAACAAGGAAGGAATGGCATCACAACAAACCATTGCGCAGTATAGGCAATGCGGCGTCTGATATAAATATGGACAAAGATATTCAATCAAACGTCTTTTGTGCGAGTAATAATTATATGTATACTTGTTTATGAATATTATGTATCGTAAATGATAATAATATTAAAATTAATAACATTTAAATATTATTCAATTAAATGTTTTTTTGAGCGAGTATTAATAGTCAACATTTGTAGGTTGGGTAATACAACTGTATTTAAAGCGGATAGTATGTTCCATCGCATGTTTTAACTAATCGAATCACAATAATAGGTAGAATACCGAATTTCACATATTTTTAGAATGTAAATTCAAAATTTTAAATAAATTAAACTTATAGTTATCGTAAAATTTCAAAAATAATATGCTTCGCGCCAATTCATTTGCCTACATTCCAAACATATTGTATTAACATTTTTTTGTTTTCAAGTTTTTATGGGAACTATTTGCCCAATCTCATTAAAATTTGAGACATACATTCCCAAGATATGTAGAGATATGTAATAAGTTTTATATATTACAAAATTAGTTTCATAATATTGCTGATATGAATAAAATGTAGGTAGAAATAACTCGTATTTGAACATAAATTTACTTAAGATATAAAAACCGATAGCAATATTTTTGTTTAAACTAAATCTTGTGTTATTAATTAACAATAAAAATAATAAAATATTCTATTTATTTAATGTCGTTTCTATTTTTCGGGTATAATACACTCTACCTGTATTTAAAGCGGATAGTATGTTCCATGGCATGTTTTAACTAATCGGAAAACAATAATAGGTACTAATACCGAATTTCACATCTTTTTAGAATGTAAATTCAAAATTTTTAATAAATTAAACTTATAGTTACCTCACAATATCAAAAATAGTATGCTTCGCGCCAATCCCTCTGCCTTCATTCCAAACATATTGTATTAACATTTTTTTTTCAAGTTTTTATGGGACCTATTTGCCCAATCTCATTAAAATTTGAGACATACATTCCCAAGATATGTAGAAATATGCAATAAGTTTTATATATTACAAAATTAGTTTCATAATATTGCTAAAATGAATAAAATGTAGGTAGAAATAACTCGTATTTGAACATAAATTTACTTAAGATATAAAAACCGATAGCAATATTTTTGTTTAAACTAAATCTTGTGTTATTATTTAACAATAAAAATAATAAAATATTCTATTTATTTAATGTTGTTTCTATTTTTCGGGTATAATGCACTCTACCTGTATTTAAAGCGGATAGTATGTTCCATGGCATGTTTTAACTAATCGGAAAACAATAATAGGTACTAATACCGAATTTCACATCTTTTTAGAATGTAAATTCAAAATTTTGAATAAATTAAACTTATAGTTACCTCACAATATCAAAAATAGTATGCTTCGCGCCAATCCCTCTGCCTTCATTCCAAACATATTGTATTAACATTTTTTTGTTTTCAAGTTTTTATGGGAACTATTTGCCCAATCTCATTAAAATTTGAGACATACATTCCCAAGATATGTAGATATATGTAATAAGTTTTATATATGACAAAATTAGTTTCATAATATTGCTAAAATGAATAAATTGTAGGTAGAAATAACTCGTATTTGAACATAAATTTACTTAAGATATAAAAACCGATAGCAATATTTTTGTTTAAACTAAATCTTGTGTTATTATTTAACAATAAAAATAATAAAATATTCTATTTATTTAATGTTGTTTCTATTTTTCGGGTATAATGCACTCTACCTGTATTTAAAGCGGATAGTATGTTCCATGGCATGTTTTAACTAATCGGAAAACAATAATAGGTACTAATACCGAATTTCACATCTTTTTAGAATGTAAATTCAAAATTTTGAATAAATTAAACTTATAGTTACCTCACAATATCAAAAATAGTATGCTTCGCGCCAATCCCTCTGCCTACATTCCAAACATATTGTATTAACATTTTTTTGTTTTCAAGTTTTTATGGGAACTATTTGCCCAATCTCATTAAAATTTGAGACATACATTCCCAAGATATGTAGAAATATGTAATAAGTTTTATATATTACAAAATTAGTTTCATAATATTGCTAAAATGAATAAAATGTAGGTAGAAATAACTCGTATTTGAACATAAATTTACTTAAGATATAAAAACCGATAGCAATATTTTTGTTTAAACTAAATCTTGTGTTATTATTTAACAATAAAAATAATAAAATATTCTATTTATTTAATGTTGTTTCTATTTTTCGGGTATAATGCACTCTACCTGTATTTAAAGCGGATAGTATGTTCCATGGCATGTTTTAACTAATCGGAAAACAATAATAGGTACTAATACCGAATTTCACATCTTTTTGGAATGTAAATTCAAAATTTTGAATAAATTAAACTTATAGTTACCTTACAATATCAAAAATAATATGCTTCCCGCCAATCCATCTGCCTACATTCCAAACATATTGTATTAACATTTTTTTGTTTTCAAGTTTTTATGAGAACTATTTGCCAAATCTCATTAAAATTTGAGACATACATTCCCAAGATATGTAGACATATGTAATAAGATTTATATATTACAAAATTAGTTTCATAATATTGCTAAAATGAATAAAATGTAGGTAGAAATAACTCGTATTTGAACATAAATTTACTTAAGATATAAAAACCGATAGCAATATTTTTGTTTAAACTAAATCTTGTGTTATTATTTAACAATAAAAATAATAAAATATTCTATTTATTTAATGTTGTTTCTATTTTTCGGGTATAATGCACTCTACCTGTATTTAAAGCGGATAGTATGTTCCATGGCATGTTTTAACTAATCGGAAAACAATAATAGGTACTAATACCGAATTTCACATCTTTTTAGAATGTAAATTCAAAATTTTGAATAAATTAAACTTATAGTTATCTCACAATATCAAAAATAGTATGCTTCGCGCCAATCCCTCTGCCTTCATTCCAAACATATTGTATTAACATTTTTTTGTTTTCAAGTTTTTATGGGAACTATTTGCCCAATCTCATTAAAATTTGAGACATACATTCCCAATATATGTAGAAATATGTAATAAGTTTTATATATTACAAAATTAGTTTCATAATATTGCTAAAATGAATAAAATGTAGGTAGAAATAACTCGTATTTGAACATAAATTTACTTAAGATATAAAAACCGATAGCAATATTTTTGTTTAAACTAAATCTTGTGTTATTATTTAACAATAAAAATAATAAAATATTCTATTTATTTAATGTTGTTTCTATTTTTCGGGTATAATGCACTCTACCTGTATTTAAAGCGGATAGTATGTTCCATGGCATGTTTTAACTAATCGGAAAACAATAATAGGTACTAATACCGAATTTCACATCTTTTTAGAATGTAAATTCAAAATTTTGAATAAATTAAACTTATAGTTACCTCACAATATCAAAAATAGTATGCTTCGCGCCAATGCCTCTGCCTTCATCCCAAACATATTGTATTAACATTTTTTTGTTTTCAAGTTTTTATGGGAACTATTTGCCCAATCTCATTAAAATTTGAGACATACATTCCCAAGATATGTAGAAATATGTAATAAGTTTTATATATTACAAAATTAGTTTCATAATATTGCTAAAATGAATAAGATGTAGGTAGAAATAACTCGTATTTGAACATAAATTTACTTAAGATATAAAAACCGATAGCAATATTTTTGTTTAAACTAAATCTTGTGTTATTATTTAACAATAAAAATAATAAAATATTCTATTTATTTAATGTTGTTTCTATTTTTCGGGTATAATGCACTCTACCTGTATTTAAAGCGGATAGTATGTTCCATGGCATGTTTTAACTAATCGGAAAACAATAATAGGTACTAATACCGAATTTCACATCTTTTTAAAATGTAAATTTAAAATTTTGAATAAATTAAACTTATAGTTACCTCACAATATCAAAAATAGTATGCTTCGCGCCAATGCCTCTGCCTTCATCCCAAACATATTGTATTAACATTTTTTTGTTTTCAAGTTTTTATGGGAACTATTTGCCCAATCTCATTAAAATTTGAGACATACATTCCCAAGATATGTAGAAATATGTAATAAGTTTTATATATTACAAAATTAGTTTCATAATATTGCTAAAATGAATAAAATGTAGGTAGAAATAACTCGTATTTGAACATAAATTTACTTAAGATATAAAAACCGATAGCAATATTTTTGTTTAAACTAAATCTTGTGTTATTATTTAACAATAAAAATAATAAAATATTCTATTTATTTAATGTTGTTTCTATTTTTCGGGTATAATGCACTCTACCTGTATTTAAAGCGGATAGTATGTTCCATGGCATGTTTTAACTAATCGGAAAACAATAATAGGTACTAATACCGAATTTCACATCTTTTTAGAATGTAAATTCAAAATTTTGAATAAATTAAACTTATAGTTACCTCACAATATCAAAAATAGTATGCTTCGCGCCAATGCCTCTGCCTTCATCCCAAACATATTGTATTAACATTTTTTTGTTTTCAAGTTTTTATGGGAACTATTTGCCCAATCTCATTAAAATTTGAGACATACATTCCCAAGATATGTAGAAATATGTAATAAGTTTTATATATTACAAAATTAGTTTCATAATATTGCTAAAATAAATAAGATGTAGGTAGAAATAACTCGTATTTGAACATAAATTTACTTAAGATATAAAAACCGATAGCAATATTTTTGTTTAAACTAAATCTTGTGTTATTATTTAACAATAAAAATAATAAAATATTCTATTTATTTAATGTTGTTTCTATTTTTCGGGTATAATGCACTCTACCTGTATTTAAAGCGGATAGTATGTTCCATGGCATGTTTTAACTAATCGGAAAACAATAATAGGTACTAATACCGAATTTCACATCTTTTTAGAATGTAAATTCAAAATTTTGAATAAATTAAACTTATAGTTACCTCACAATATCAAAAATAGTATGCTTCGCGCCAATCCCTCTGCCTTCATACCAAACATATTGTATTAACATTTTTTTGTTTTCAAGTTTTTATGGGAACTATTTGCCCAATCTCATTAAAATTTGAGACATACATTCCCAATGTAGAAATATGTAATAAGTTTTATATATTACGAAATTAGTTTCATAATATTGCTAAAATGAATAAGATGTAGGTAGAAATAACTCGTATTTGAACATAAATTTACTTAAGATATAAAAACCGATAGCAATATTTTTGTTTAAACTAAATCTTGTGTTATTATTTAACAATAAAAATAATAAAATATTCTATTTATTTAATGTTGTTTCTATTTTTCGGGTATAATGCACTCTACCTGTATTTAAAGCGGATAGTATGTTCCATGGCATGTTTTAACTAATCAGAAAACAATAATAGGTACTAATACCGAATTTCACATCTTTTTAGAATGTAAATTCAAAATTTTGAATAAATTAAACTTATAGTTACCTCACAATATCAAAAATAGTATGCTTCGCGCCAATCCCTCTGCCTTCATTCCAAACATATTGTATTAACATTTTTTTGTTTTCAAGTTTTTATGGGAACTATTTGCCCAATCTCATTAAAATTTGAGACATACATTCCTAAGATATGTAGAAATATGTAATAAGTTTTATATATTACAAAATTAGTTTCATAATATTGCTAAAATGAATAAAATATAGGTAGAAATAACTCGTATTTGAACATAAATTTACTTAAGATATAAAAACCGATAGCAATATTTTTGTTTAAACTAAATCTTGTGTTATTATTTAACAATAAAAATAATAAAATATTCTATTTATTTAATGTTGTTTCTATTTTTCGGGTATAATGCACTCTACCTGTATTTAAAGCGGATAGTATGTTCCATGGCATGTTTTAACTAATCGGAAAACAATAATAGGTACTAATACCGAATTTCACATCTTTTTAGAATGTAAATTCAAAATTTTGAATAAATTAAACTTATAGTTACCTCACAATATCAAAAATAGTATGCTTCGCGCCAATCCCTCTGCCTTCATTCCAAACATATTGTATTAACATTTTTTTGTTTTCAAGTTTTTATGGGAACTATTTGCCCAATCTCATTAAAATTTGAGACATACATTCCCAAGATATGTAGAAATATGTAATAAGTTTTATATATGACAAAATTAGTTTCATAATATTGCTAAAATGAATAAAATGTAGGTAGAAATAACTCGTATTTGAACATAAATTTACTTAAGATATAAAAACCGATAGCAATATTTTTGTTTAAACTAAATCTTGTGTTATTATTTAACAATAAAAATAATAAAATATTCTATTTATTTAATGTTGTTTCTATTTTTCGGGTATAATGCACTCTACCTGTATTTAAAGCGGATAGTATGTTCCATGGCATGTTTTAACTAATCGGAAAACAATAATAGGTACTAATACCGAATTTCACATCTTTTTAGAATGTAAATTCAAAATTTTGAATAAATTAAACTTATAGTTACCTCACAATATCAAAAATAGTATGCTTCGCGCCAATCCCTCTGCCTTCATTCCAAACATATTGTATTAACATTTTTTTGTTTTCAAGTTTTTATGGGACCTATTTGCCCAATCTCATTAAAATTTGAGACATACATTCCCAAGATATGTAGAAATATGCAATAAGTTTTATATATTACAAAATTAGTTTCATAATATTGCTAAAATGAATAAAATGTAGGTAGAAATAACTCGTATTTGAACATAAATTTACTTAAGATATAAAAACCGATAGCAATATTTTTGTTTAAACTAAATCTTGTGTTATTATTTAACAATAAAAATAATAAAATATTCTATTTATTTAATGTTGTTTCTATTTTTCGGGTATAATGCACTCTACCTGTATTTAAAGCGGATAGTATGTTCCATGGCATGTTTTAACTAATCGGAAAACAATAATAGGTACTAATACCGAATTTCACATCTTTTTAGAATGTAAATTCAAAATTTTGAATAAATTAAACTTATAGTTACCTCACAATATCAAAAATAGTATGCTTCGCGCCAATCCCTCTGCCTTCATTCCAAACATATTGTATTAACATTTTTTTGTTTTCAAGTTTTTATGGGAACTATTTGCCCAATCTCATTAAAATTTGAGACATACATTCCCAAGATATGTAGAAATATGTAATAAGTTTTATATATGACAAAATTAGTTTCATAATATTGCTAAAATGAATAAAATGTAGGTAGAAATAACTCGTATTTGAACATAAATTTACTTAAGATATAAAAACCGATAGCAATATTTTTGTTTAAACTAAATCTTGTGTTATTATTTAACAATAAAAATAATAAAATATTCTATTTATTTAATGTTGTTTCTATTTTTCGGGTATAATGCACTCTACCTGTATTTAAAGCGGATAGTATGTTCCATGGCATGTTTTAACTAATCGGAAAACAATAATAGGTACTAATACCGAATTTCACATCTTTTTGGAATGTAAATTCAAAATTTTGAATAAATTAAACTTATAGTTACCTTACAATATCAAAAATAATATGCTTCCCGCCAATCCATCTGCCTACATTCCAAACATATTGTATTAACATTTTTTTGTTTTCAAGTTTTTATGAGAACTATTTGCCAAATCTCATTAAAATTTGAGACATACATTCCCAAGATATGTAGACATATGTAATAAGATTTATATATTACAAAATTAGTTTCATAATATTGCTAAAATGAATAAAATGTAGGTAGAAATAACTCGTATTTGAACATAAATTTACTTAAGATATAAAAACCGATAGCAATATTTTTGTTTAAACTAAATCTTGTGTTATTATTTAACAATAAAAATAATAAAATATTCTATTTATTTAATGTTGTTTCTATTTTTCGGGTATAATGCACTCTACCTGTATTTAAAGCGGATAGTATGTTCCATGGCATGTTTTAACTAATCGGAAAACAATAATAGGTACTAATACCGAATTTCACATCTTTTTAGAATGTAAATTCAAAATTTTGAATAAATTAAACTTATAGTTATCTCACAATATCAAAAATAGTATGCTTCGCGCCAATCCCTCTGCCTTCATTCCAAACATATTGTATTAACATTTTTTTGTTTTCAAGTTTTTATGGGAACTATTTGCCCAATCTCATTAAAATTTGAGACATACATTCCCAAGATATGTAGAAATATGTAATAAGTTTTATATATTACAAAATTAGTTTCATAATATTGCTAAAATGAATAAAATGTAGGTAGAAATAACTCGTATTTGAACATAAATTTACTTAAAATATAAAAACCGATAGCAATATTTTTGTTTAAACTAAATCTTGTGTTATTATTTAACAATAAAAATAATAAAATATTCTATTTATTTAATGTTGTTTCTATTTTTCGGGTATAATGCACTCTACCTGTATTTAAAGTGGATAGTATGTTCCATGGCATGTTTTAACTAATCGGAAAACAATAATAGGTACTAATACCGAATTTCACATCTTTTTAGAATGTAAATTCAAAATTTTGAATAAATTAAACTTATAGTTACCTCACAATATCAAAAATAGTATGCTTCGCGCCAATCCCTCTGCCTACATTCCAAACATATTGTATTAACATTTTTTTGTTTTCAAGTTTTTATGGGAACTATTTGCCCAATCTCATTAAAATTTGAGACATACATTCCCAAGATATGTAGAAATATGTAATAAGTTTTATATATTACAAAATTAGTTTCATAATATTGCTAAAATGAATAAAATGTAGGTAGAAATAACTCGTATTTGAACATAAATTTACTTAAGATATAAAAACCGATAGCAATATTTTTGTTTAAACTAAATCTTGTGTTATTATTTAACAATAAAAATAATAAAATATTCTATTTATTTAATGTTGTTTCTATTTTTCGGGTATAATGCACTCTACCTGTATTTAAAGCGGATAGTATGTTCCATGGCATGTTTTAACTAATCGGAAAACAATAATAGATACTAATACCGAATTTCACATCTTTTTGGAATGTAAATTCAAAATTTTGAATAAATTAAACTTATAGTTACCTTACAATATCAAAAATAATATGCTTCCCGCCAATCCATCTGCCTACATTCCAAACATATTGTATTAACATTTTTTTGTTTTCAAGTTTTTATGAGAACTATTTGCCAAATCTCATTAAAATTTGAGACATACATTCCCAAGATATGTAGACATATGTAATAAGATTTATATATTACAAAATTAGTTTCATAATATTGCTAAAATGAATAAAATGTAGGTAGAAATAACTCGTATTTGAACATAAATTTACTTAAGATATAAAAACCGATAGCAATATTTTTGTTTAAACTAAATCTTGTGTTATTATTTAACAATAAAAATAATAAAATATTCTATTTATTTAATGTTGTTTCTATTTTTCGGGTATAATGCACTCTACCTGTATTTAAAGCGGATAGTATGTTCCATGGCATGTTTTAACTAATCGGAAAACAATAATAGGTACTAATACCGAATTTCACATCTTTTTAGAATGTAAATTCAAAATTTTGAATAAATTAAACTTATAGTTATCTCACAATATCAAAAATAGTATGCTTCGCGCCAATCCCTCTGCCTTCATTCCAAACATATTGTATTAACATTTTTTTGTTTTCAAGTTTTTATGGGAACTATTTGCCCAATCTCATTAAAATTTGAGACATACATTCCCAAGATATGTAGAAATATGTAATAAGTTTTATATATTACAAAATTAGTTTCATAATATTGCTAAAATGAATAAAATGTAGGTAGAAATAACTCGTATTTGAACATAAATTTACTTAAGATATAAAAACCGATAGCAATATTTTTGTTTAAACTAAATCTTGTGTTATTATTTAACAATAAAAATAATAAAATATTCTATTTATTTAATGTTGTTTCTATTTTTCGGGTATAATGCACTCTACCTGTATTTAAAGCGGATAGTATGTTCCATGGCATGTTTTAACTAATCGGAAAACAATAATAGGTACTAATACCGAATTTCACATCTTTTTAGAATGTAAATTCAAAATTTTGAATAAATTAAACTTATAGTTACCTCACAATATCAAAAATAGTATGCTTCGCGCCAATGCCTCTGCCTTCATCCCAAACATATTGTATTAACATTTTTTTGTTTTCAAGTTTTTATGGGAACTATTTGCCCAATCTCATTAAAATTTGAGACATACATTCCCAAGATATGTAGAAATATGTAATAAGTTTTATATATTACAAAATTAGTTTCATAATATTGCTAAAATGAATAAAATGTAGGTAGAAATAACTCGTATTTGAACATAAATTTACTTAAGATATAAAAACCGATAGCAATATTTTTGTTTAAACTAAATCTTGTGTTATTATTTAACAATAAAAATAATAAAATATTCTATTTATTTAATGTTGTTTCTATTTTTCGGGTATAATGCACTCTACCTGTATTTAAAGCGGATAGTATGTTCCATGGCATGTTTTAACTAATCGGAAAACAATAATAGGTACTAATACCGAATTTCACATCTTTTTAGAATGTAAATTTAAAATTTTGAATAAATTAAACTTATAGTTACCTCACAATATCAAAAATAGTATGCTTCGCGCCAATGCCTCTGCCTTCATCCCAAACATATTGTATTAACATTTTTTTGTTTTCAAGTTTTTATGGGAACTATTTGCCCAATCTCATTAAAATTTGAGACATACATTCCCAAGATATGTAGAAATATGTAATAAGTTTTATATATTACAAAATTAGTTTCATAATATTGCTAAAATGAATAAAATGTAGGTAGAAATAACTCGTATTTGAACATAAATTTACTTAAGATATAAAAACCGATAGCAATATTTTTGTTTAAACTAAATCTTGTGTTATTATTTAACAATAAAAATAATAAAATATTCTATTTATTTAATGTTGTTTCTATTTTTCGGGTATAATGCACTCTACCTGTATTTAAAGCGGATAGTATGTTCCATGGCATGTTTTAACTAATCGGAAAACAATAATAGGTACTAATACCGAATTTCACATCTTTTTAGAATGTAAATTCAAAATTTTGAATAAATTAAACTTATAGTTACCTCACAATATCAAAAATAGTATGCTTCGCGCCAATGCCTCTGCCTTCATCCCAAACATATTGTATTAACATTTTTTTGTTTTCAAGTTTTTATGGGAACTATTTGCCCAATCTCATTAAAATTTGAGACATACATTCCCAAGATATGTAGAAATATGTAATAAGTTTTATATATTACAAAATTAGTTTCATAATATTGCTAAAATGAATAAAATGTAGGTAGAAATAACTCGTATTTGAACATAAATTTACTTAAGATATAAAAACCGATAGCAATATTTTTGTTTAAACTAAATCTTGTGTTATTATTTAACAATAAAAATAATAAAATATTCTATTTATTTAATGTTGTTTCTATTTTTCGGGTATAATGCACTCTACCTGTATTTAAAGCGGATAGTATGTTCCATGGCATGTTTTAACTAATCGGAAAACAATAATAGGTACTAATACCGAATTTCACATCTTTTTAGAATGTAAATTTAAAATTTTGAATAAATTAAACTTATAGTTACCTCACAATATCAAAAATAGTATGCTTCGCGCCAATGCCTCTGCCTTCATCCCAAACATATTGTATTAACATTTTTTTGTTTTCAAGTTTTTATGGGAACTATTTGCCCAATCTCATTAAAATTTGAGACATACATTCCCAAGATATGTAGAAATATGTAATAAGTTTTATATATTACAAAATTAGTTTCATAATATTGCTAAAATGAATAAAATGTAGGTAGAAATAACTCGTATTTGAACATAAATTTACTTAAGATATAAAAACCGATAGCAATATTTTTGTTTAAACTAAATCTTGTGTTATTATTTAACAATAAAAATAATAAAATATTCTATTTATTTAATGTTGTTTCTATTTTTCGGGTATAATGCACTCTACCTGTATTTAAAGCGGATAGTATGTTCCATGGCATGTTTTAACTAATCGGAAAACAATAATAGGTACTAATACCGAATTTCACATCTTTTTAGAATGTAAATTCAAAATTTTGAATAAATTAAACTTATAGTTACCTCACAATATCAAAAATAGTATGCTTCGCGCCAATGCCTCTGCCTTCATCCCAAACATATTGTATTAACATTTTTTTGTTTTCAAGTTTTTATGGGAACTATTTGCCCAATCTCATTAAAATTTGAGACATACATTCCCAAGATATGTAGAAATATGTAATAAGTTTTATATATTACAAAATTAGTTTCATAATATTGCTAAAATAAATAAGATGTAGGTAGAAATAACTCGTATTTGAACATAAATTTACTTAAGATATAAAAACCGATAGCAATATTTTTGTTTAAACTAAATCTTGTGTTATTATTTAACAATAAAAATAATAAAATATTCTATTTATTTAATGTTGTTTCTATTTTTCGGGTATAATGCACTCTACCTGTATTTAAAGCGGATAGTATGTTCCATGGCATGTTTTAACTAATCGGAAAACAATAATAGGTACTAATACCGAATTTCACATCTTTTTAGAATGTAAATTCAAAATTTTGAATAAATTAAACTTATAGTTACCTCACAATATCAAAAATAGTATGCTTCGCGCCAATCCCTCTGCCTACATTCCAAACATATTGTATTAACATTTTTTTGTTTTCAAGTTTTTATGGGAACTATTTGCCCAATCTCATTAAAATTTGAGACATACATTCCCAAGATATGTAGAAATATGTAATAAGTTTTATATATTACAAAATTAGTTTCATAATATTGCTAAAATGAATAAAATGTAGGTAGAAATAACTCGTATTTGAACATAAATTTACTTAAGATATAAAAACCGATAGCAATATTTTTGTTTAAACTAAATCTTGTGTTATTATTTAACAATAAAAATAATAAAATATTCTATTTATTTAATGTTGTTTCTATTTTTCGGGTATAATGCACTCTACCTGTATTTAAAGCGGATAGTATGTTCCATGGCATGTTTTAACTAATCGGAAAACAATAATAGGTACTAATACCGAATTTCACATCTTTTTGGAATGTAAATTCAAAATTTTGAATAAATTAAACTTATAGTTACCTTACAATATCAAAAATAATATGCTTCCCGCCAATCCATCTGCCTACATTCCAAACATATTGTATTAACATTTTTTTGTTTTCAAGTTTTTATGAGAACTATTTGCCAAATCTCATTAAAATTTGAGACATACATTCCCAAGATATGTAGACATATGTAATAAGATTTATATATTACAAAATTAGTTTCATAATATTGCTAAAATGAATAAAATGTAGGTAGAAATAACTCGTATTTGAACATAAATTTACTTAAGATATAAAAACCGATAGCAATATTTTTGTTTAAACTAAATCTTGTGTTATTATTTAACAATAAAAATAATAAAATATTCTATTTATTTAATGTTGTTTCTATTTTTCGGGTATAATGCACTCTACCTGTATTTAAAGCGGATAGTATGTTCCATGGCATGTTTTAACTAATCGGAAAACAATAATAGGTACTAATACCGAATTTCACATCTTTTTAGAATGTAAATTCAAAATTTTGAATAAATTAAACTTATAGTTATCTCACAATATCAAAAATAGTATGCTTCGCGCCAATCCCTCTGCCTTCATTCCAAACATTTTGTATTAACATTTTTTTGTTTTCAAGTTTTTATGGGAACTATTTGCCCAATCTCATTAAAATTTGAGACATACATTCCCAAGATATGTAGAAATATGTAATAAGTTTTATATATTACAAAATTAGTTTCATAATATTGCTAAAATGAATAAAATGTAGGTAGAAATAACTCGTATTTGAACATAAATTTACTTAAGATATAAAAACCGATAGCAATATTTTTGTTTAAACTAAATCTTGTGTTATTAATTAACAATAAAAATTATAAAATATTCTATTTATTTAATGTTGTTTCTATTTTTCGGGTATAATGCACTCTACCTGTATTTAAAGCGGATAGTATGTTCCATGGCATGTTTTAACTAATCGGAAAACAATAATAGGTACTAATACCGAATTTCACATCTTTTTAGAATGTAAATTCAAAATTTTGAATAAATTAAACTTATAGTTACCTCACAATATCAAAAATAGTATGCTTCGCGCCAATGCCTCTGCCTTCATCCCAAACATATTGTATTAACATTTTTTTGTTTTCAAGTTTTTATGGGAACTATTTGCCCAATCTCATTAAAATTTGAGACATACATTCCCAAGATATGTAGAAATATGTAATAAGTTTTATATATTACAAAATTAGTTTCATAATATTGCTAAAATGAATAAGATGTAGGTAGAAATAACTCGTATTTGAACATAAATTTACTTAAGATATAAAAACCGATAGCAATATTTTTGTTTAAACTAAATCTTGTGTTATTATTTAACAATAAAAATAATAAAATATTCTATTTATTTAATGTTGTTTCTATTTTTCGGGTATAATGCACTCTACCTGTATTTAAAGCGGATAGTATGTTCCATGGCATGTTTTAACTAATCGGAAAACAATAATAGGTACTAATACCGAATTTCACATCTTTTTAGAATGTAAATTCAAAATTTTGAATAAATTAAACTTATAGTTACCTCACAATATCAAAAATAGTATGCTTCGCGCCAATCCCTCTGCCTTCATTCCAAACATATTGTATTAACATTTTTTTGTTTTCAAGTTTTTATGGGACCTATTTGCCCAATCTCATTAAAATTTGAGACATACATTCCCAAGATATGTAGAAATATGCAATAAGTTTTATATATTACAAAATTAGTTTCATAATATTGCTAAAATGAATAAAATGTAGGTAGAAATAACTCGTATTTGAACATAAATTTACTTAAGATATAAAAACCGATAGCAATATTTTTGTTTAAACTAAATCTTGTGTTATTATTTAACAATAAAAATAATAAAATATTCTATTTATTTAATGTTGTTTCTATTTTTCGGGTATAATGCACTCTACCTGTATTTAAAGTGGATAGTATGTTCCATGGCATGTTTTAACTAATCGGAAAACAATAATAGGTACTAATACCGAATTTCACATCTTTTTAGAATGTAAATTCAAAATTTTGAATAAATTAAACTTATAGTTACCTCACAATATCAAAAATAGTATGCTTCGCGCCAATCCCTCTGCCTTCATTCCAAACATATTGTATTAACATTTTTTTGTTTTCAAGTTTTTATGGGAACTATTTGCCCAATCTCATTAAAATTTGAGACATACATTCCCAAGATATGTAGAAATATGTAATAAGTTTTATATATGACAAAATTAGTTTCATAATATTGCTAAAATGAATAAAATGTAGGTAGAAATAACTCGTATTTGAACATAAATTTACTTAAGATATAAAAACCGATAGCAATATTTTTGTTTAAACTAAATCTTGTGTTATTATTTAACAATAAAAATAATAAAATATTCTATTTATTTAATGTTGTTTCTATTTTTCGGGTATAATGCACTCTACCTGTATTTAAAGCGGATAGTATGTTCCATGGCATGTTTTAACTAATCGGAAAACAATAATAGGTACTAATACCGAATTTCACATCTTTTTAGAATGTAAATTCAAAATTTTGAATAAATTAAACTTATAGTTACCTCACAATATCAAAAATAGTATGCTTCGCGCCAATCCCTCTGCCTACATTCCAAACATATTGTATTAACATTTTTTTGTTTTCAAGTTTTTATGGGAACTATTTGCCCAATCTCATTAAAATTTGAGACATACATTCCCAAGATATGTAGAAATATGTAATAAGTTTTATATATTACAAAATTAGTTTCATAATATTGCTAAAATGAATAAAATGTAGGTAGAAATAACTCGTATTTGAACATAAATTTACTTAAGATATAAAAACCGATAGCAATATTTTTGTTTAAACTAAATCTTGTGTTATTATTTAACAATAAAAATAATAAAATATTCTATTTATTTAATGTTGTTTCTATTTTTCGGGTATAATGCACTCTACCTGTATTTAAAGCGGATAGTATGTTCCATGGCATGTTTTAACTAATCGGAAAACAATAATAGGTACTAATACCGAATTTCACATCTTTTTGGAATGTAAATTCAAAATTTTGAATAAATTAAACTTATAGTTACCTTACAATATCAAAAATAATATGCTTCCCGCCAATCCATCTGCCTACATTCCAAACATATTGTATTAACATTTTTTTGTTTTCAAGTTTTTATGAGAACTATTTGCCAAATCTCATTAAAATTTGAGACATACATTCCCAAGATATGTAGACATATGTAATAAGATTTATATATTACAAAATTAGTTTCATAATATTGCTAAAATGAATAAAATGTAGGTAGAAATAACTCGTATTTGAACATAAATTTACTTAAGATATAAAAACCGATAGCAATATTTTTGTTTAAACTAAATCTTGTGTTATTATTTAACAATAAAAATAATAAAATATTCTATTTATTTAATGTTGTTTCTATTTTTCGGGTATAATGCACTCTACCTGTATTTAAAGCGGATAGTATGTTCCATGGCATGTTTTAACTAATCGGAAAACAATAATAGGTACTAATACCGAATTTCACATCTTTTTAGAATGTAAATTCAAAATTTTGAATAAATTAAACTTATAGTTATCTCACAATATCAAAAATAGTATGCTTCGCGCCAATCCCTCTGCCTTCATTCCAAACATATTGTATTAACATTTTTTTGTTTTCAAGTTTTTATGGGAACTATTTGCCCAATCTCATTAAAATTTGAGACATACATTCCCAAGATATGTAGAAATATGTAATAAGTTTTATATATTACAAAATTAGTTTCATAATATTGCTAAAATGAATAAAATGTAGGTAGAAATAACTCGTATTTGAACATAAATTTACTTAAGATATAAAAACCGATAGCAATATTTTTGTTTAAACTAAATCTTGTGTTATTATTTAACAATAAAAATAATAAAATATTCTATTTATTTAATGTTGTTTCTATTTTTCGGGTATAATGCACTCTACCTGTATTTAAAGCGGATAGTATGTTCCATGGCATGTTTTAACTAATCGGAAAACAATAATAGGTACTAATACCGAATTTCACATCTTTTTAGAATGTAAATTCAAAATTTTGAATAAATTAAACTTATAGTTACCTCACAATATCAAAAATAGTATGCTTCGCGCCAATGCCTCTGCCTTCATCCCAAACATATTGTATTAACATTTTTTTGTTTTCAAGTTTTTATGGGAACTATTTGCCCAATCTCATTAAAATTTGAGACATACATTCCCAAGATATGTAGAAATATGTAATAAGTTTTATATATTACAAAATTAGTTTCATAATATTGCTAAAATGAATAAGATGTAGGTAGAAATAACTCGTATTTGAACATAAATTTACTTAAGATATAAAAACCGATAGCAATATTTTTGTTTAAACTAAATCTTGTGTTATTATTTAACAATAAAAATAATAAAATATTCTATTTATTTAATGTTGTTTCTATTTTTCGGGTATAATGCACTCTACCTGTATTTAAAGCGGATAGTATGTTCCATGGCATGTTTTAACTAATCGGAAAACAATAATAGGTACTAATACCGAATTTCACATCTTTTTGGAATGTAAATTCAAAATTTTGAATAAATTAAACTTATAGTTACCTTACAATATCAAAAATAATATGCTTCCCGCCAATCCATCTGCCTACATTCCAAACATATTGTATTAACATTTTTTTGTTTTCAAGTTTTTATGAGAACTATTTGCCAAATCTCATTAAAATTTGAGACATACATTCCCAAGATATGTAGACATATGTAATAAGATTTATATATTACAAAATTAGTTTCATAATATTGCTAAAATGAATAAAATGTAGGTAGAAATAACTCGTATTTGAACATAAATTTACTTAAGATATAAAAACCGATAGCAATATATTTGTTTAAACTAAATCTTGTGTTATTAATTAACAATAAAAATAATAAAATATTCTATTTATTTAATGTTGTTTCTATTTTTCGGGTATAACGCACTCTAACTGTATTTAAAGCGGATTGTCACAAAATACCTTAAATTCGGGGACCTGTGGTTGATAATTAATTTATTTCTCCAGATTACACGTCCGTATATTGTTGTAAACTACTTTGAAAAACTATACTTTCTTACAGGGCGTAAGAAAGTATAGTTTTTCAAATGCCCTATGGCGACGAGGTATTTATGTAAAACTCGGATATAAGTTGAATGTGCGGCTAAAATAATTTATTGTTCCAGCACACGCGGGTATATTGTTGTGAACTATTTTGCGCCCAGCGATAAAGTATAATTTTCGTAGACTAGATTTTGGATTGCCCTATAGCGAAGCGACAGTTAGTTTTTTACTTTGTGCCCTGCGAGAAAGTATAATTTCCGTAGAAAATTAGTTTTCGAAGCGCCCTATAGCGACAATTACAGATTACGTTGCGAGGTATTTCTTTAAAAGTCGAATTTAAACTAAATATGCGGCAAAAATAATTTATTTCTCCAGCTCATACGCGTATATATTGTTGTAACAACTTTGTGCCCAGCGAAAAAGTATAATTTCCGTATAAAAATAGTTTTTGAAGTGTCTTGCACCGATCGGTAGATCTTGTTGCGAGGTATTTCTGTAAAAGTCGGATTTAAGCTAAATGTGCGACTAAAATAATTTATTGCTCTAGCTCACACGCGTGTTTATTGTTGTAAACTACTTTGCGCCCTGCGAAAAAGTACAATTTCCGTTGAAAAACAGTATTTGAACTCAGATATTCATTTTTTAGGCTCAAACGTGATGTATACAATGTATGTGAAGAAAAACTTGAGTATTTGCAAGCAATAAATTTTTAATTAAAGCAATAAATTATAACAGATCGTATTTTGTCTTGTGGAGCGTTTATTGTTTTTAATTTTTGGTTGTGAGCTATCTTGTCTATAAGTTAGCTCTCCGATTTTCTCCGATTCGGTAATAAGCAATAAAGGAGCTTTAAATATTAGAACTATGTTTATTGTTATAAGATGAAAATGCTGAGCCAGCTTTATAAAGCTTAAATTCTGTTCGGTATTCGAATCTCTATTATTTTTAAAAAAATTATATGTATAAATTGTTTCCGGAAACTAAAATACTGTTGATTTTAATAGAAATCAAGAAAATGTATTTCAACAAATAATATGCTATTTTATTCTAAATACTAATTTTTAGCAATACTGGTTTACTGGTTTTAATAAAATAGTGAAAACAATATTGTAACTTTTTATTATTGAAATATGTGCCCTAAGGCTACCCCTGCCAGTAATTAATTAGAGGTTTACTTTAAAATACACTTCATTGTAATAAATAGTATAATCATGATTAAGCTAATAATTAGTTTCAAAAACCATAAGAACTTTTATATATAACTGCTAATTCTACGTACAAGTTCACCACACAGAGGCATCTATACAATAATTTCTTGAACTAAGTAATACCAACCTAAATGAAGTCCCCACTTTCATATATCTGTATGGACTGATACACAGTCCCTACTTATTATACTTTAGACAGGTAATACTCACACCCCATCTTACAGCCTAAAAATGAAAACCCTCATGGACGCAAACCTTTCGAGTCCCCATATGTCATGATGGGTTCAAAGACCCCATTTTGCCATAAATGTCAACATGTGTGTGTGTGTGTGTGTGTGTGTGTGTGTGTGTGTGTGTGTGTGTGTGCGTGCGTGCGTGCGTGCGTGCGTGCGTGCGTGCGTGCGTGCGTGCGTGCGTGCGTGCGTGCGTGCGTGCGTGCGTGCGTGTGTGTGTGTGTGGATGTGTGTGTGTGTGTGTAACAAAATTTTCGTCTGCGATAACTCTAATACTACAGTTTCAAAAATTATAATTTTTTCGTATACTACTTCGTTACATCCATATGAAGAGCTGATTAGATTTTGTTTACAATTGGTCAACCAGAAGTACCATCATTTGAAGCTTTTAACAGTTTTTCTTGAAAAAACTATGTTAAATATCATTTTTTCACATTTAATGTTATTATAAATATTAAAGAATATTTTATTCTCTATTCGATTTGACTGCATTTTATACTTAATATTAAATGGATATAGAGTTAAAAAATTGTAAAGAAATTAAATTTCATAAAGTAGCTATAGCTATGAAAACAGCTACTATATGAAGAAAATTCTGAAAGATGTCAATGTCAAGTGAAATTGACATAGTGTGTTTGTCTCATAATTTTATTGGAAATATAGGATCTCTTGCTTTCTGTATGAAATTTGTATAAAATACATACAACTGCTGCGGTAATGTACAAGAAATAATAATAAATCTTTTATTTCTGCAGATACATTACACTGTATATAGAAAACGTCACAAAATAATAATTTAAGACATAAATTCTCTGTATGAAATTTGCATAAAATACATGCAGCTGCCGGAAGGTAATGTACAAGAAATAGAATATTTAATTTAGCAAGGAACTTTCCGTATGAAACTTGTATAAAATACATAGAACTGACGGAAGGTAATGTGCTGGCCACATCAGATTTTTTAAAATCTGCTATAGACGACGATAAATTTTTGATATCGACTCGCGAAAAATAATTCCCTTTTCCCTTGCGATTTCTCGCTGGTGAACACTTTCCGTTCGTCTATAAAATAGAATTTTATCGTCTTAGTCTTGTATAAAAAAGAACTATGAAAACTTTTTATTTATGAATTTTAGACTGTGGAGAAATTGTTTCAAAAGGTGTAGCAAATATAGTACAAGGTACAGCAGCAGTTTTCGGTGAATTTCCATGGCACATTGCAGTTTACCACCCCGAAAAAGGCGAACATGCCTACAAATGTGGCGGTTCCATTGTAAATCCTATAATTATAATATCAGGTACGTAATAGTGCATTTCAAGACAAGTGTTACAATGACCATTATTGTAATACGTGTTTTTCATGCAATTTTATATCTGAAGTGATATCCTAAATTCAGACAAGTGTTTATTTTCGTTGTTTCATTATTTTCTGTATTTATTTTCTTCGCTTCACTTGTGTAACACCTTCATATTACAACTTGTTACATAAATAGCTATTATGCAAACGTATAATTTCGAATTCTAATTTCGTTCTAATGGGTCGATTCTGTTCACATCTGCAAGTCTTACAGATCTGTAAATCTGTAAATAATTAACAAAATCGCAACGAAAGCTGCCACTCTTATGTATAATTTTATATTAATCAACAAGAATAGATGTGTTTTTGTCATTTTTTTTCATATTTAGAGATCTGTAAAACTTACATTTTTGTACAGCATCGACCCATAAGGCTATAATTCTGTTCACGTAAGAAAATAGCGTTGCTTAGACTTTAGACAGGAAAATAAAAATATATAAAAAATATCGCCTGTCAGCTCTCAGTTATTAAATAAAATTGACGGAATTAACTGATATTTAACCATATTTTTGATTTCGACGTTGTAATTATTAATATTCAGGTCTAGTACACTTTTACTGATAGTATCGACATCGACAAAGTTTAGTTTTACGAATTTAAAACACATGCTAAAACGGTCGGCTATTTTTTTACGAGAATCGAACTACTCGATGTTTTAAATGATAGTTAATAACAATGCAATTGTTGAAACAAACAAAATTTCAAATTTTACTGATTTATTTTTTACGGATGGCGTTAGTCAGTAGACTATTGCAATAGGGTGAAAACTGCAATAAAACTAAAGAAGTGAAACGAACAAACCTTAACTGTTTATTTTTCAGCTGCCCATTGTTTCACGGATGGCCGTGGAGAAAAACTCCCCGCAGAAACTTATCATGTAAGTGCTGGAAAATATTACAGCGCTTACGAATTACCCGAAGATATACACTCGCAAACGCGTCAAGTGAAAGAGATTTACATACCCGCATACTACAGAGGATTTGATACACATTACCAAGCAGATATAGCTGTTCTAGTTCTGAAGACACAATTCCAACTCACAAACGTAGTTCGGCCTGTTTGTGTAGATTGGAATAAGGAATTTGAAAGAGAACAACTCAGATCTAATGCCCACGGAACAGTAAGTTAGAATTAGGCTGTGTCTAGTGTCCCGACAAAGAGACCTCAGTTTGGTCCCGACTTCAGTTATGACGTCTCATATTTTTATGTATGTCACAGCCAGATTGTAAAACCCGTTTTAGACTAAGCGATGTTTTATAATCTCGCTAGGCGTCTAGGCGTAATAAAAAAACGACGAACAGCTTATTTTTAGCTTCTATGTGTATTTTTCTAATAACAACATTCCTGCTATAAAGGGAGTCTCCGATAATATCAAAAAGATTGCCAGCAAGTTTAACATATGAATCAAATTTCAAAAAACAACCACAATCAAGAACATCAACAACAAAACCAGAACAATCACCAAAACTACAAACAGGCATCTACCAGGTGGATTGTGAATGTGGAAAAACATATAGGAGAAATAAAACGACCATTGGATATCAGAATTAAGGAACACAGGCGATACACTCAGAGAGGAGAGACGTAAAAATCCGGACTTGTAGACCATCCTCAAGAAAGAAGAACACTGGTACAAGAGGAAGTGCAAAGAAGTGCCCTCATTCAAAAAACCAAAAAAGCAGTGTTCAGCCAGCAGACTGTGGAAATTCGATCAATTTGGAGGAAACACATTGTAGCAGACTCCAGCCTAACCATTGAGACTCAGGCACCCGGAACGCCTGACCCACCCATTGGATCTGACCAGCCACCAATCACTAATGTTCACCCCTATAACACCAAATACCATATTGGCAATGAGGTATTCTAATGTACTAAAATTTAAGGTAAAATAATGTTATAACATTGTGGATTATGCTAAACAATAACCGAATAATATAAAAATAATCAAAATTAATTTTTTTGTGATTTATTTTGACGCTAAAAAAGTATGACGTGGTTTGTGACGTACGAGAGCCATTTAACTGTCCTGTTATCGTTGACGTAATGTCGGCTGTCTTGTTCATGTTAGTTTTATTACATTTTGTGTATTTACAAGTTTCAACATTTAAATTCATATCTCGCTGAAATTAAATGAAAAAGAACTCAAAATTCTAGATTTTACAAAAAAGTAGATAAAAGTTTAAGAAAAAATAAAAAAAAATATTAGAATACACCATTAATAAAATTAAGGTAAAAGCCCATAGAAGACGACCATCGTCTCTTTCTTGAAGTACACAAAATTGAATCAGTCATTTCAATTGGAATCTGTGGAAAAAATAGTTCTAGAAAATTAATTGTTAAGTTGCGGGAAAAAGGACAATCCTACGATGAAATCGCTAGAAAATGTAAAACATGTCGGGCAACCGTACAGTTCGATAATAATAAAATTTAATGCGATCGAAAATGTATTAAATAAACCAAGATCAGGAAGGCCAAAAATATTAAACAATCAAGACGTTCGATTTTTGATACGAAAAGTAAAAGGAAATCTGAAAAAGAGCGCTCCAACTTTAGCCATTGAACTTACATCAGGCATTAATAAAATAGTACATCCAGAAAATGTACGAAGGATACTGCGACGGAGTGGTTATCACGGAAGAAAACCCAAAAGAAAATCTTTAATTTCAAAAGTTATTCAGCAAAAACGAAAGTATCAAAAAAAGGACTTTGAATTTTGGAAACACCGATGAAAGTAAATTTAACAACATCTACGGATGTGATGAGCGAGGACAAGAATGGATTAAGGCAAATGAAGAATTGAAGATGTCTAATATGACATGAACGGTAAAGCAAGGTGGAGGTTTGGGGAGCAATGGCAGCAGCTGGAATGGGAAATTTATGTTTTCTTGAAGACATAATGAACCACCAAAAATAAGTGGACATATTGCGAAGTGTTGAATGTGTGGGCCTCGAAAGGCAGTGGATCTTCCAACAGGATAATAATCCCAAACATACCGCTCTAAATGTCAAGAATTGGTTACTATACTTACAACGTATCTAAAACCATTGATCTACCGCTCTAAATCACCATATTTAAGCCCGATTGAGCATATTTGGAAAGAATTAGATAGACGCATTTGTGCGGAGCATGCCGTGCAGTCGACAACCGGTACATCTAAAGACCGTAACATCTAAAAGCCACAGCATCGACAAGTCACCACATCTACATCACCTCCCACCACGTTCAAAGTAGTGGGGTTGGTGTAGATATGACGACTTGTCGATGCTACGGCTTTTAGATGTGACGGCTATCGCGTTCAAAGTGGTGGGGGCATAGATAGCTATACTATATCTAGACTTTGCATCCAATGTTATCGCACTATGCCGAATTGAAAGCCTCCATATTAAATGATATTAGCATGATACGCGCGCGCAACATTTGGTGCGCTTTAAAATATTTACATCGCAAAGGATATGATCTTTGTAATCACATTAATTAATAAATATAAAGAAGTAATCACGTTTTGACCAATATTATACATTATAAATTAAACGTAATACCTCTAATCATTCATAGTTAACTTCAATTCATATATATATATATATATATATATATATATATATATATATATATATATATATATATACATATACAAGGTGTCTCACAACTCGCGCCCCAGACGAAACTGACACTTGCCGACGACAATAGGTTGCCAACAAATAGAAGAAAATAATTTGCGGCTGCTTGAATAACGGAGTTACAAGACTTTTTAATCCACCAATCCCGGAAGGATATCTTGAGGTGTGATGATATTATTACAAAATAAAATTGGTTGCTAGGTTTTAAAAATACTACTAGTGAGTTACAAAATTTGTTTGACTTACTGTAATTTTGACACTTTAGAGTTGACTTTTCACTGTCAACAAATGTAGGTAATGAAGGTGTCACCCGAGATCATCATTTATATCGTATAGTGCCAACAGGCTCAATTTAGAGTCCATAATCATTTCTAAGTATTTAGCGGCTGAATACATGGTAAGAATTTGCCTTTTTTTATTCGCCTTGTCAAATTTAATTTGACACTGACATTTTCCGAAAACTACAGTCGCCCACACATTTTAAAGAAGATTTGATTTGTATAAAACCTTAGTAACGTAAAATTACGGCAAACACACGTTAAAGGTGTAGGTCTCTGATTGGTTAATTTTAAGACGTCTTTTCTCGAATATCTTTTAAGCTAGATTTTTTTTCTTCGACATTACACATCCGAGTGCAGTCTCGTGTTTCCTCATTCGCTCTGGGGCGCGAGTTGTGAGACAGCCTGTATATATATATATATATATATATATATATATATATATATATATATATATATATATATATATATATATATATGTATTGTCTATCTAGTGGCGTACAAAAAAAAATTTTATCGGTAAATTTTCGAAATATAACATTTTTTTAACAAAACCCATATTGGATTTTTACTTTTAAAAAATATTTATTTTTTTCTCTTTCGATTGATATAAAGGTTATTGTATTTTAAATTTGTTTTACCCATCAAATCTTAGATTTTTCTATAATTATCATGAAATTTCTATTTTTTTTGTCAAGACTTCAAAATAGTATTTTATTTTACTTAAGTAACTTATTTCATACCTACCTTGGTACATGATTTAATTTTAATTATATATTTTTAAGTTATCGTAAGTAGGTATATAAGGTATGATCTAAAAAATTATATAAAACACAATAACCTATATACGAAAGAGTAAAAAATAAGTATTTTCTTAAAGTAAAAATCAAAAATGGATTCCATTTAAAAAAGGTAAGTTTGTGTAATATCTCGAAAATTTACTAACAAAAAAAAATTTTTCGAACCCCACTGGATAGACAATGAATATATCTAACTTCTTTATTTGGAACATTTTTCACGATTACTAATAGTTTAGAAGTTATTTGAAAAATAAAAAATTTGATGTGGTCAGCACATTACATTCCGACCGTTCGGTCAGTTCTAATGAATTTTGTACAAATTCCACACAGAAAGTTTCTTGTAAGAGATTCTATATATTTCTAGTAAAATTATAACACAAACATACTATTCCAATTGCACTTGACACTGACATTTGTCAATTAGAATTTTCTTAATATAGTAGATGTTTCCATGGTTATCGCACAGCTGGCTTCTTTATGAAATTTAATTTCTTTATAATTTTTTAACTCTATATCCAATGAATATGAAGTATTGTATGTAATCAAATCGTAAAGAGAATAAAATATTCTTTAATATTTATAATAACATTAAATGTGAAAAAAATATATTTAAGCGTTTTTTCAAGAAAAACTGTTAAAATCTTAAATTAGGGTACTTCCGGTCGTTCAATTATAACCAAAATCTAATCAGCTCTTCATATGGATGTAAAGAAAAGGAATATGCAAAAATTATAATTTTTGGAAAGATAGTATTGCAGTTATGCGATCCGAAATATTCGTCACACACACACATACGAATACATACATACATACACACATACACACACATACACACATACATACATACATACATACATACATACATACATACATACATACATACATACATACATACATACATACATACATACATACATACATACATACATACATACATACATACATACATACATACATACATACATACATACATACATACATACATACATACATACATACATACATACATACATACATACATACATACATACATACATACATACATACATACATACATACATACATACATACATACATACATACATACATACATACATACATACATACATACATACATACATACATACATACATACATACATACATACATACATACATACATACATACATACATACATACATACATACATACATACATACATACATACATACATACATACATACATACATACATACATACATACATACATACATACATACATACATACATACATACATACATACATACATACATACATACATACATACATACATACATACATACATACATACATACATACATACATACATACATACATACATACATACATACATACATACATACATACATACATACATACATACATACATACATACATACATACATACATACATACATACATACATACATACATACATACATACATACATACATACATACATACATACATACATACATACATACATACATACATACATACATACATACATACATACATACATACATACATACATACATACATACATACATACATACATACATACATACATACATACATACATACATACATACATACATACATACATACATACATACATACATACATACATACATACATACATACATACATACATACATA
>OY720465.1:24891687-24939187 GCA_963082715.1 Harpalus rubripes
TAATAGAAAACTGTGAGAGGCAGTATACTTTCAAAGTTTATTTCAAGTAAAATGAAAGCTACGTAAAATTTATTAAGGTCCTTAATTATTTCAAAGTCTATATGTGAAATGTTTTGTATATATTTCAAATTTTTTTTATATATTTATAAATATTTAGCAGTATTTATTCATAAAGATTCAGTTTTATATTTATAAACTTTTCCATTTTTTCACCGTTTCTTTTAGTTTTCTATTATTAAATAGGTAGTTTTTGAAAAAAAAAATCAATTTTGTTTAAATTTATTAATAAATGTTTACATTTTTCTTATTTTGTTTTTATATACGTATTTCTAATACTAATGATTAATTTTATATATTTATGCATATTACCTATATCAAAAATAACTTATTTCTAAATTTCAAGTTCCCTGTGGCTTATTTTGGTAAAAATAAACATGTTTTCAATTATTTTCGTTTATTTTTATTTTGTGATTACATTCTAGCACCAGAAAAGGCAGAGATTTTACAAATTTCTAAGTTGGAAAACAAAAAGTAAATATGTATCTTTACATATGTTTTTATTTTATGCGCTTCCTATGGCTAAACGACAGAATATAAATATCTTCTGTTAACACATTTTGTTAGAGAATTTTATATTGTTATATTGTTCATATACATTTTTTTATATCTGTCACGGTTTTCGCGAAATTTTAAAAAATGTTAACACATTATCTGAACTTGTTATTTTATACGCTTTCTACGGCTAAACGACCAAACATAAATATGTTCTGTTAACTTATTTTGATAGATAATTTTATGTTCCATTATATTGTTTATATACATTTTTTATATCTGTCACAGTTTTCGTAATAATTTGAAAAAACTCCCATTAAGCGCTGTAGTACAGTTGAGCCACTAGTGTGTCACTAAAGCTAATTTCAGGCTCGAGAGAATCTCGGAGGCTCCGAATTAGTGGAGGAATGGACGCTCTTATTGACGCAGTGTGAAACTTGGATATACGGGAGATATACGGATTGGCGACGCTAGAGAACCTAGTGGCGGGTCTAGTGAACTAAAAATATACAAAAATTTTCATATCGACATCATTGTAGCGTCTTCATAAATTTTCGGTTTTCGATACTAGATGGTGAGATATGTTATTGTGGAGCTTCTCAACGGACTTAACTAGAGCGTCCGTATATGGGCGCCTTAATGCACCTGGACGCTAGAATGATAACAAATACATAATGTATGGACGCTATATTGATAGGAAGATGTATATATATACATATATACATGTATACATGTATACATATATACATATATACATATATACATATATACATATATACATATATACATATATACATATATACATATATACATATATACATATATACATATATACATATATACATATATACATATATACATATATACATATATACATATATACATATATACATATATACATATATACATATATACATATATACATATATACATATATACATATATACATATATACATATATACATATATACATATATACATATATACATATATACATATATACATATATACATATATACATATATACATATATACATATATACATATATACATATATACATATATACATATATACATATATACATATATACATATATACATATATACATATATACATATATACATATATACATATATACATATATACATATATACATATATACATATATACATATATACATATATACATATATACATATATACATATATACATATATACATATATACATACATACATACATACATACATACATACATACATACATACATACATACATACATACATACATACATACATACATACATACATTCATTCATGCATTCATTCATGTATTCATTCATGTATTCATTCATGCATTCATACATACATTCATACATACATTCATGCATTTATTCATGCATTTATTCATGCATTCATTCATGCATTCATTCGTGCATTAATTCGTGCATTCGTTCATGCATCATTGATATTATAAAGTGAAGGTATACGTATCGTTCTTCGTAGCTCGATTGTTTTCTTCAATTTTTGAAGAGAATATTCGTTGTTATTTTCTACAATTTCTATAGCGCTGATTATAAAAGTGCAGTGTATTTCTTGATAGTAAAAATTTTCAAGTGTGTTTTATAGTGAAGTCAGTATTTGATAAAAATAATACAATTCCTTTTTTAAAAATAACACGTGTTTTTGTGATTTTGCTAATTAGTTCTTTCTGTGTTCTTACCTGTTTATCTGGGATTCATCATGGCAGCTTGCAGCAAGTGCACCAGAAATGTAAACAATAAATATCCGGGTGTGCAATGTTTTAAATGTTTGCGCGTATTCCACACGACATGTGCGGGGGTGCCCGCGAACTATAATTCTAACATGTTTGTATGGCTGTGTCCGTCTTGCCGTCCACAGGAGAATTTAGGTGCATCTTCCGTGCACGTGAACACTGATGTAACCCCAACGACAGTGCAGGAATTGAGTTCAATGATTAAATCTATTAAAACAGATCTTCTCTCTGCCATGGATAATAAAATTGATATTCTTATGAAATCAATAAACTTTTGTTCTGACAAAATCACTGACTTTGAAAAAAGTCTTAACACCATGAACGACAAACTAAAAGAATTTGACAAATTAAAGTCTGAAAATACCGATCTGAAACTTACTGTGTCGAACCTGGCTGACAGAATTGATGAACTTGAGCAATATTCCCGGATTAATAGTGTCATTATACATAATATTCCTGAAAAGTCGAACGAGAATATAAATGATATAATTAACAATATTTCCACTAAAGTAAATATTAAAATTAATACTACTGACATCGATGCTGCTCATCGTGTCCCTCATCGCAATAGATCTGATTCTGCTCAACCAAAGAATATAGTGGTAAAATTTGTGTCACGTGGCACCAAAGAGTCCTTCGTTAGTGCTACAAAAAAACATAAATTAACATCCAAAGAATTAGGTTATGACGGGAACGAAAATAAAATTTTTGTGAATGACCATCTTACTTATAAAAACAGGCTGCTTTTTAACAAGGCTCGTGAAGTACTACGTGCAAAAGACTTTAAATATGTTTGGACAAAAAATGCAAAAATATATGCTCGTAAAAATGACAC
Source organism: Harpalus rubripes (assembly GCA_963082715.1). Taxonomy (NCBI): domain Eukaryota; kingdom Metazoa; phylum Arthropoda; class Insecta; order Coleoptera; family Carabidae; genus Harpalus; species Harpalus rubripes. Next base: position 24,894,850 of record OY720465.1, read on the forward strand.
TTCGCGAGTGCATTCTATTCAATCCGAGCGGGACAATCATAAACTTACTTAAATAATAGTATTTGTTGTTCTTTATAGTTTTGCTAAATTTCACTCTTTATGGATTATCAAAACGTTCGTGGTTTGCGGTCGAAAACTCACGATATTAAATCAAACTCTTATTCATGTGATTTTGACATTTTATGTTTCACTGAAACTAACCTGAACTCGTCTGTGTATGATCACGAAGTATTAGCAGATAATTATACAGTTCTGCGCCGTGATAGGCAGACTACATCTTCTGATAAATGTGATGGTGGAGGTGTACTTATAGGTATTAAAAATAACTTTCATTTTGCCCATAAACCTGAGTGGTCTACTAGGTGTGAAGACATTTGGGTATCATTGATATTAAAAAATGTTAAATTACACATTTGTTGTGTATATATTCCGCCTAACTGTACTGATGAACTTCATATTTTTTTGGACAATTTACAAAATATTGTGGATTCTACAACTGCAACTAAAGATCTGTTTCTTATATGTGGCGATTTTAATTTACCATTATTACAGTGGCACCAAATAGATAATTATTTCGTAGCGAATAATATTTATAATTCTGCATCTTCAAATTTTGTTGATGCTATTTCTTATTGTAACTTGAATCAATTTAATGGAGTACAAAATCATAATAATCGTTGCTTGGATTTAATTTTATCAAATTACAATAATTTAAACGTAAAACAATGTTTATCACCACTTTCCAAGATTGATTTACATCATCCTCCATTATTGGTTTATGTTGAACTTATGTCGGAGACTAAATTATCAAATAATGCAAGAGATAAATTACTTTTCAACAAAGCAGATTATACATCTTTAAACAACCATTTGATTTCTATTGACTGGAAGAATCAATTCAAAAATTTAGATATTGAGGATACAACTAATAAATTTTATGAAATTTTAAATAATGCAATAAATTTATACGTACCCAAAAAACAGATAAATATCAGGAATTTTCCATGCTGGTATTCTCCCAGTTTAATTCATTTAATAAAAGAAAAATATAAAGCTCATAGAAAATTTAAGCGCTTTAAGAGAAATTCAGATTATTTGGAATTTTCCTCTCTGCGGAAAAAAGTAAAGGTTTTGACAAAAATCTGTTATTTAAAATATATTAATAACGTGGAGACGGAAATTCCAAATAATATTAAAAAGTTCTGGTCTTATGTTTCATCCGTGAAAAAGTCATCTATTCCTTCTAGTATGACTTACAATAACATCAATTCCTGTGATGGTAATGAAATCTGCAATATGTATGCTAATTATTTTGATTCTGCTTTTTTGAATTCTAATAAATCTCATACTTTTACTAATGAATTTAGCCCAACTATTGTTGATATTGGTGAGTTAACAGTGAATGAAAATGAAGTGTTTACGTTGATGTCGAATTTGGATATTCATAAAGGAGCAGGTGCAGATGGAATCCCTAGTATCTTTGCTAAAAAATGTGCCTCCTCGTTGGCTTACCCTTTGAAATTAATTTTTAACAAATCACTTATTTCTGGTATATGTCCAGACATTTGGAAAAAGGCATTAGTGGTACCTGTTTTTAAAAGTGGTAACAGAAATTCCATTGATAGTTATAGACCAATATCAAAGCTCTGTATTTTTGAAAAAATTTTTGAAAAAATAATTTATAAACATTTATTTTCCTCCGTGAAAAATATTATTAATATTGAGCAACATGGTTTTTTCTCTGGCAGATCCGCCGAGTCAAATTTAGTTGAATTTATTGATTTCAATTTCAGAACTATGGACAGTAGGACGCAGGTGGATGCTATATACACAGATTTTAGTAAAGCTTTCGATAAAATTAATCACCATATTTTGATCCGTAAACTTGAGGGACTTGGTATACATGGTAGCTTGCTGCGGTGGTTTGAATCGTACCTAAGTAATAGGCAACAATGTACTGTTGTTAATGGCTTCACCTCGTCCTACATTCCTGTAACTTCTGGGGTTCCACAGGGGTCTCATCTGGGGCCTTTATTATTTATTATTTTTATCAACGACATCAAAAAATGCTTTATAAATTCTAAATTTCTTATGTACGATGATGACTTAAAAGTATACACTCCAATTAAATCTTTAAATGACTGTGTAGGTCTTCAAGCTGATTTGGTTAGACTTTCCGACTATCTAATTAACAATGACCTGTCACTTAATTTTAATAAATGCTCTTGCATTACTTTCACTCGTAACCGTAATGTAATTAATTTTGATTATAAAATAAGTAATGTTATTGTCAATCGAGTAACTAAAGTTAAAGATTTGGGTGTAATATTAGATAGTAGGCTATTATTGGATTTACACATTGATTTTATTGTAAAAAAGGCTTACAAAATGTTAGGTTTCATTTTGAGAGTAGGAAAGCATTTCAATAATCCTAATACTTTAATATCCTTGTATTATTCATTGGTCCGCTCTCAACTTGAGTATGCCACAGTTTGTTGGTCACCTTATTATCAAGTGTACATTAATAGAATTGAAGGTATTCAACGCAAATTTTTATCAATATTGCAGTCAAAATTTCCAACCATATGTATTTCCCTTCACACACTTCAACAGAGAAGAATATATCTTGATATGATGTTTATATTTAAAATACTACTTTATCGTATTGATAGTCCTGTGTTACTTAGTAGATTCTATTTTAGAATTCCATCTTTCTCTACCAGAAATGTTGAGCTTTTTTCACTGCAAACATTTAAATCAAATTATGCGACGAACTCTCCAGTACATAGAATTGCACGTACCTTTAATTATTATTCCTGTGTTTCTAACTCTCCAGACATTTATTCATGCTCTCTACATGTTTTCAAAATATTTATTAAAAAGTTTTTCATTGGTACTTTTGTTATGTAGTTTAATAGGTTATGTCTGATTGTTGATTGTCAGTTAAGTACGTTTGTATGAAGTTAGCGCGTATTATTATAATGTTAACCTTTTCTTTATAAATTATTTTTGTACTTTTTATGTATTTAGTGTTGTACTGTTATTAGGACTTGTCCTATTGTACAACTTATTTTGTTTAAAATAAAAAAAAAATACGTTCATGCATACGTTCATGCATTTGTTCATGCATTTGTTCATGCATTTGTTCGTTTGTTCGTTCTTACATACGTACATGCATACATGCACACACATACATGCACGCACATTCATTCGTGCATTAATTCGTGCATTCGTTCATGCATACGTTCATGCATTTCTTCATGCATTTGTTCGTTTGTTCGTTCTTACATACGTACATGCATACATGCACACACATATATATATATATATATATATATATATATATATATATACATATATATATATATATATATATATATATATATATATATATATATATATACATATATATATATATATATACATATATATATATATATATATATATATATATATATATATATATATATATATATATATATATATTTATATATATACACATATATGCACACACATATACACATATTTATATACATATACCGTGTGTCCCAAGCAAACCTTGACATAGGCGTTTAACATGGGAAAAAAAGTGTCCGGCTTAAAATTAAGCCATGCTATTTAACATGATAATAGTACATTACCTCGTGAACCTTATTTAATATTAATTACATTATTATCATTGCGTAAATCAGAGAAAATTATAGATATCTGTCAATAAATATTTGTTTCAATATTTTATCACGTAATATCAAAATAATTGCAATTGTCATTGTAGGTAAATGGTTAGCATAGCTGACTGTGGAATGAAATGACGTTTAGAGGTTGGGGTTCGAATCTCCGTCAAGACAGTTTTTTTTATTAATATTTTTATTTATGAATTAATTGCGAATTATATTAAAGATATGTATTATATTAATATGGATAAATTAGTTAAATAATTACAAATAAGTTTCTATCATGATATAATACTAATCTCAATGGAAGTAGTAATTATCAGTATGACACAAAAGCATAAAAATTTAAACTATAACACCTACTTTTACAGTAAATCACAAAACATACACATATTCATTTTATCTCAATCATGTTTTATTAAGATTAAAAGAAAATATAATGCATTTTTATTATATCAATATTTTGATTATTGTAATCAATTTTTGTCATTGTTTAAAACCAATTATTTTATATTATGTACTTGGTTATAACAATAAATTGATTACTATAATCAAAACATTGATATCCATATTAGTATAATGCATAATTTCTTTAATATAATTCGCAATTAATTCATAAATAAAAAAAATAGTAAAAATACTGTCTTGACGGAGATTCGAACTCCAACCTCTAAACGTCATCTCAGTCCACAGTCAGCTATGCTAACCATTGACCTACAATGACAATTGCAATTATTTTGATATTACGTAATAAAATATTGAAACAAATATTTATTGACAGATATTTATAATTTTCTCTAATTTACGAAATGATAATAATGTAATTAATATTAAATAAGGTACACGAGGTAATGTACTATTATCATGTTAAATATCATGGCTTAATTTTATGCCGGACACTTTTTATTCACAAAAATCAGTTTTCCCATGTTAAACGCCTATGTCAAGGTTTGCTTGGGACACACGGTATATATATATATATATATATATATATATATATATATATATATACATACATACATATATACACATATACGTACACATACACACACATAAACACATACACAAACATACACACATATACACACATACATACATATATACACATATATACATATATATATATATATATATATATATATATATATATATATATATATACATATACGTACACATACGTACACAAACACACACATATACACACAGACACATACATACACATACACACATACATACATATATACACATATATTTTATATATATATATATATATATATATATATATATATATATATATATATATATATATATATATATATATATATATACATACATACATACATACATACATACATACATACATGTATAGGGTGTCCCATAACTTCAGGTACATATTAGAAGGGCATATAGTTCTTATGTCCTGATTACGGAACAAAAATAATTTTTTCAAAATTCCTATAATTAAGGGTAGTTCACTTAAGAAGAACATTTTTTGTACCCCTGGATACTATAATATTTGGAATAGTGAAATTAGTTATAACTATTACATAAAATAATTTAACAATGAAATAAATTTATGCAATTACGTAAAGCTTTGTCACACCAATTAAGTTTGGGAGATGTGTATGTAATGAAAAAAAATCAAATTATTTACTTTATTTTTACAAAAACTGTTCAAAATTATTTCCATTAACAGCTAAAGCCCGATGAATTGCATTCTCTTGTCTAATTCTTTCAGCACAATTTTCAACTCGTTGCCGTAATTCTTCAAGGGTTTCAGGTGCCTCTTGATTATCATAGACGAGGGATTTAAAATTACCCCACAAATAAAAAACTAACGGATTGAAATCCGGGGATCTAGGGGGCCAAGACGCGGGACCTCCTCGACCAATCCACCTGTCCTCAAATACTCTGTCAAAATGATGTCTGTCATTTCTAGCAAAATGTGGCGGCGCACCGTCATGCATAAACCATGCATTTTGACGTACATTAAGAGGAATATCTTCTAATAATTCAGGCAAATTATTCAGCAAAATTGTAAATAATCATTCCCAGACATTCTGTTAGGGAGTATGTATGATCCCAGTAACGATCCGTTTACCATCCCAGCCCAAACATTTAGTGAAAATCTGTGCCGAAAATGACTCCTGACAGCAGCATGTGGATTTTCTTCGGCCCAGTAGTGACAATTATGAATATTATGTATACGATCACGAGTAAATATCGCTTCGTCGGAAAATATTACTTTTAACGTAAAATTGTTATCCTGAGCATGTTGGTTTAGAAGCCATTCACAAAACCTTACTCGAGAGTAATGATCGGGTTCAATTAACGCATGGACCCGTTGAAAATGATGTAAATTATTATTCCTTAAAATTCTCCAAATTGTCATTCGTGGTACACCTGGTAGTTGACGAGATATTCTCCTTATGCTGATTGTTGGGTCATTGCGTACCAAATCTAAGACAGCATTTTCAACATTTACTGGTCTCCGATGAGCCCCGCCGTCTCTTCCCTGATTAGGTTGCAAAGAACCAGTGTCGCGAAGGCGTTGAGTAAGGCTTACAAATATGCGAGAATTCGGATGCCGTCGTCCTGGGAAACGTTCAGCGTAATAACGCTGAGCTAATCTACAGTTTTGCCCTGCTTCGCCATACATTAGCAACATATCCACTAACTCACTGTTACTGTAACCATTCATATTTGTAACAATAATCAGAAGAGCAATATCAAAACTGTTATAAGAAACACAATTTATGTGGCCGGCTACTAGAAACCTAATGAAATGATTGTATTATGCAAACATTTCTTATTAATTAGATATAATACAACGTAATATTTAATATTAAAACTACCTATTCAACCAGTGTCCCAAAACTGTTTCCTTCAAAAACCTCAAAAACTAATTTTTTAATTTTGAAAAAATTCTTTTTGTTCCGTAATCAGGACATTAAGAACTATATGCCCTTCTAATATGTACCTGAAGTTATGGGACACCCTGTATACATCATCGTAAAAATAGTAAAATCGTATTCTATGGACCCTAAAACGTGCTTATTCATTAAAAACTCATCATCGAATTTTTTGACCAAAGACAATACCTTCCTTACATAAAGGTGACGGAAGGTAAAAATGTGATGTGGCTAACACAATAACTCCCGCTATTTAATTTTTATTAATTTAAATATATATACTCACATATTTAGTTATGCTGGAAACTGTATTAAGATCCATTCCATATAACTATGGTTCTATTTACTATTTTCTTTTTAAAACGATTCTATTATTAATTTGAAATGATTAGTTCTTTGACAGTGACAATTGAGATATGAACTGTGTAACCAAGGAGTTGTGCTTGTTTAAAGCCTAGGCTGCGGGATTTAAATTATAGATAATTTTATAACTTTATCCATAAAATATATAGAAAAAGTATTTATGCAAATCTGTAGAAAATTTAATAATCTTTAATTTTTATAACACAAATCTCAAAAAATAACATTTGAAGATATCTTCGAAGAACACACACACACATACATACACATACACACACATACACATACACACACACATACATACACATACATACATACACATACACACACACATACACACACACATACACACACATACACGTACACATACACATACATACATACACACACATACATATACACACACATACATACACACATACACACACACATACATACACACACACATACACACACATACATATACACACGTACACATACCAAGGGTAGCGTGAGGTAAAAAAATAATTAAATTTGTATAAAACCTATAATATCTCCAATATAGTTCATTGTTGGACACATATTGTATAAAACTTTTCGACTTATTTTAATTTCTTGTCTATGTCGTTGTTTTTTAACACCCCGTATTAATATATAAATAGATAATCATGGCATATTACCCATTTCTGGGTGTGTCAATCTGCTTTGTACACAGATATCGGTAATTATGATATATTTTGTATCGTGCGGGCGTTTACCAGGCATCACCTCACGGGAACTCATTGCTGGAGTGGAGAGTGCACCACTGGAATCACTTTTGTGCCCGGGTCCCCAGATTCATTATTGGATTTTTAAAAAATATTTCTAATTATTGTGTTTCGTTACCGTAGGTTATTATATGTTTATTATTTTTAGGTGGTAGGATGGGGCTATGTAGATCCAAAAAACCAAACAGTTAGTATAGATTTGAAGAAATTAACTGCGCCTTCCATTGAAGGTTCAAAATGTTTGGTAGATGTACCTGAAGATTTTACTAAATGGGTTACGGCTGACAAGTTCTGTGCTGGTTTAACAAATGGTAAGAAACAAGAAACAACGGGTGGTAGCTGGCTGCTGGCTGTAAAATAGTCCGGGAACTTGAACAGTTGAAATTCACACGAAACGTGTAAAATTAACTGAAAATCATGTATTTATAATAAAATTTGCCAAAACATTAAATTTTATATGAAAATATTTGTTTAACAGCTAAAAGTGTGGTTAGAAGTGTTCTCGTTTGTTGAGTTGCGCAGTTTTCTCTTTGGTTATTGGTTAAGTGGGGAGTTGCTAAAAGCCCACATTGCGACTGCGGTGCACCTGAGCAAACATTAACTCATAACTCATATAGTTACAGAATGCCCCAAGGAAGCTTCATGGCACATGGAAAGATATGCATTAAATAAATAATTAAAATTTGCGAAACCAAACTTTGGCAATAATTAATATTTTTCTTTAAAAATGTACAAGACCTGACTATTAAAAATTATAACATAACATAAATAAACATCATTTAATTCTGTAGATTTCATTTAATAACTGACAACTGGCAGGTGATATTTTTTTCGTATTTGTGAACTAGGTTTGCATTCTGACCAATTAAAGGGCAGAATATATATCCCTATCTAAACCAACGCTATTTTCTTACGTGAAATGAAGTATAGCATTAAGCGTGCTAGAATATGTCATTATAATTCCGAAACAGAGAAATAGTTTTTAAGTTGTTAAATAAGCATGTTTTTAGGATCAGGTGTGTGTCAAGGCGACAGTGGCGGCGGTATGGTATTTCCGTGGAAAATGAACAACAAATCAAAATACTACTTACGAGGAATAGTGAGCGTGGGGCCCTTAAATGAGGATCATGACACGTGTAATAACTACCAGTATGGTCTATACTCTTGTTACGTGGTACAGTGACTTCATCCAAGAAATAATAGCCAACAACTCTGAAGTGAAGGCGCAGCCGTGCATGTCTAACAGTTTTGGTTCATGCCGAATACCAATTTTGGAAAACGGAAAGTTGTTATATTTGGACAGGGAGTTAATGGAAGGATACCGTATCCCAAATTATTCATTCCTACGAGTTTCTTGTAATGAGAATTTTGTGTTGTACCCCGAAGTGCCTTATATGATCTGTATCAATAGCACGTGGAAAGTATCTCAACCCAAGTGTAAAAGTATGTATTGCACTCATTTAGTAACTTTAGATTAGGCGACTGTAATTCGCAACATTAAGGCCCGGTATTTTCATTACCGGTTAAACAGATTGTTAATTTAACTATCAGTTAAAAGAAAAACAGCATCCATATTATAGCCTAACTTGTCAAAATTACACATGTGTCAATGTTTAATGCCACATTGTTCTTATAACCGACAGTTAAATTACAAGGCTGTTTAACTGGAAATGAAAATACAGGGCCTAAGTCCGCTGTTTTTTCTAATCAGAATAGTTGAAGAAGTAGCACTTAACCGCAAGGGTTGATGAAATTATAGTTATTTTTAAAGATGCCTGATCAAGGTCATTTTAAAATTATGTAAGTTAAGATTTAACTCCGCTCATTATGTCATATTCAGTAATGTCCTTTACTTAGTTTTTATGAGGGTACATAAGATACTACTGTAAGCTCCAGTTTGAAAATTTCGAAATTCGCGCTTTAGGTTAGTTAGGAAAAGGGGTGTAGATGGAAGCACTGTTAGGCTTGGCGTGGCGTACACCAAAGATACATTCATCATACAACAGGCAACATCAACATGTAAATACAGTGCATATGCTTGGGCCGCATAAAAGTTTTATAAATGCATAGATATCGTCGAAACCATCATACACCAAGGATTCATCAAACTGCCAACATGCAACATGAGGTAAATGCTGTATGAGGGTTTCGACGATATCTATGTATTTCTATAAACGGCCTTATGTAAGAGCATGGCCAACTTCATTGAATTACGCTACTCTTAATATGGCCGTTCCAAATCGTTGTTTTCCCACATAAAAATTTGTTGTGATCTGTTTTACAGATTTGGTACGGATAGTAGTGACATCTAGCAATTGAATAAAATTGGCCATGGTATAAGAGAAGTTGAGAGGATGATGGCGTCTATTGAGTCTTATGTCTTACGTTTGTTATGTCTTATGCGAGTAACGTTGTGAGAAGTTGAATAAAGACTAATATACCCGGAGTTTTTTTTATCAGTGAAAATGGGCGTATGTCTACCATAGTTACATTTAAAATGATTGACAGCAATGTATTATCGCGTTTTCTTAAACTAGACAGGTAGTTGTCAAAATCATCAAACTGTCATTTGTCAATTTCAGAAATTCTTTTTATATCGAAATGGTATTGTCATTTGCATTTAACTGTATAGTTTAATGTTTCTTACTATCAATTACCTTACTTATTCTGATTTTCTTTTGCTGTCCATTGACGCATCCTATACTACAATTATTATAGATTTTCCTAATAGTTGCTGGACTGTATGGCTTATTAAAAGTAGTAGCAAATAAATCGGAAACTTGCCTTAGACGTATATTGGGCTTATACCATGTTATGATTTGAACTTTTTCTTAATACATCCTTTTGGAAGATGACAGATTGATGACTTTGACACCTCCCTATGTCTAGTAAAAAAAAATGATGTGGACACCACACGACTTCCTTGTACGCAAGACCAATATGAAGTATAGACCCAATTATAAAATTGCACTTATTTGACGTAATTTGACATTAACATCTTGTAATAGAATAAATCGATAGACCTGAATTAGGCTTTATTAAACTGAATGAATGCTAACAATAATTATGAAAACAAAAATATTGACACATGACATAAGGGAAATTATTCCAAATAAAATCTAAATAAATTGTTTTTTCTATGACATTCACCCCCACCTAGGTAATATATTCTTGCAAATAAGATGTAGGACTTCGTTCTCGCGTACTTCGTCGTAATGGTTCTTGAGCTGTAAATTTTTGTTCTAATGGGGCCGTACTGGAATGATTACTATCTGTTTTCTCTTTTACTTCGTTTTCAACTAAACTAATTGGAGGATTATCTCTTTCGTCTTCTACTTCGGTTTCAACAGGGGCAACAGGGAATTTCTGTGCATGAGCTTCTTGACTTGAATCATCGAGAGTAATTCCAGCAGGCGCAAGATGTCTTGTAGAGACAGTCGTTTTTCTGCTATCAGGCAGTCTCACGTGTGAATATTCAGAATTACCTTCTAGCAGATACACTTCTTCAATGAAAGGTTCATATTTAGAGTTACGAACAGGCCGTTTCTTTAAAACTAATCCTGGGTTCATCAACCAAGAGGGCGTTATTGTTCCATTGCCAGATCTGCGAGTAAATTTGAGCATCCTTTCATATGGCGTAGCGCTGGTTGAAGTACACAAAAGCGAACGGATTGTATGTAGGGCTTCCTGTAAAACATCTTCCCATTTCGATACTTGCAGATTTCTATTTTTTAACGCTAATTCAATGGTTTTCCAAACTATTACAACATAACGTTCCCCTTGACCATTACCTCGTGGATTGTATGCCGTAGTTCTACTAGTGGCAATACCCAAAGTACAGAGAAATGACGAGTTCTTGAGACATAAAACTCGTACCACGATCTGAATGTAAGTAGGCAGGTACACCGAAAAGAGAAAAAAGTTCCTTTAATTTTAATATAACTGTGCTAGCAGAAATATCCTGGCATGGGAAAGCGAAAGGAAATCGAGAGTATTCATCGACGAGAATTAAAAGATAACGATTTCTGGAGGATGTAGGAAGGGGGCCTTTGAAGTCCATATTAATTCCTTCAAATGGCTGCGTGGCTTTGATGAGGTGACCTTCATGTTTGTGAAAACGTGGTTTAATTTCTGCACAGGTACGACACGAAGAATTTACTTTCCGAATTTATTCTAGTGAAAAAGTCAAATTTTTACTACGTACCCAATGATACATTCGTGTCTCTCCAGGGTGACAAAGTGCTTCCTGCAAAGATTTGAATCTATATAAATTTCCTCCCGTTGAGGAACATATTCGTGATAAGGTGTCAGCAGCCTTATTTTCTTTACCAGGCCGGTATATAATTTCATATTTATAATTTAAGAGTTCGAGTTTCCATCGCATTATTTTGTCATCCTTAATTTTTCCGATATGATTTTCGTTGAACATAAATGAAACTGACCGCTGATCAGTTATCAGACGGAATTGCCTGCCAAGGAGGTAGTGTCTCCATTTTCGTAAAGTTTCTACGACGGCATATGCTTCCTTTTCAATCGATGAATGATGCTGCTCTGATTTAGAAAGGGATCTGGAAAAGAAAGCAACCGCTTGATTTTCTTGAGATAATGTAACTCCAATGGCATAGTCACAGGCATTCGTCTCTACGGTCAATGTAGATTCATTATCAATAGAAGATACAACAGCTTTTTCAATATCTAATTTTAGTTCTTCAAATGCTTTTATCGCTTCAGAGTTTAGAGGAAATGAATTTTTATTGAGACAGCGTATTTTCTCAGCAAATTTAGGGATAAATTGTGAGTAATGAGAAAACATACCAAGCGCTCGACGGAGAGTAGTAATATTCGTAGGAATACACAAATTTCGAAGAGGTTGTAGACGTTCAGGATCCGATCTTATAGATGTATGACTGATAATATATCCTAACAAATGAATTGATTTTAATGAAAAGAAGCTCTTGTTCATGTTCAGGGTAAGATTATACTTCCTAACAGCTTTCATGAAATTATTTAAATTCTTGTCATGTTCTTGTTGATCATGTCCACAGATCGTTACATACTTGAACACCTTCAAGTTTTTCGACAGTAATAATCTTAGTTATAGCTCGTTGAAAAGCAGGAACACCATTTCGAACTCCGAATGGTATACGCGTAAACTGATACAATTTACCACAAGCCTCAAACGCAGTATAAGGCCTGTCTTCTTCTTTAATAGGTATTTGATGGTACGCACTACGGAGATCGACAGCTGAATATCCGATATGAAGCAACTTTATTCACGATATCATCGATCCTAGGCAATAGGAATGCATCTAATTCCGTGTAACGATTTATTGTTTGCGAGTAATCAACTACCATTCTCCGTTTATGGTTCTCTGAAGACACCACTAACACTTGTGCTCGCCAAGGCGAAACGCTTTCCTCGATGTGTTCTTTTAACAACTGTTTTATTTCATTTTCAATAAATATTAGATCAGACGTTGTATGTCTACGTGATTTAATTGATATAGGTTTACAGTCAGAAGACAGATTAGTAAAAAGATGTGCTAGATCGACCAGTGCAACCGCTACGCTACATATCTTTAGGGGAGCCTCCTTTCCTCCAAATCGAACCTGAACACTTGAATGATGCCTTAATATATCATGTCCAATAATAATATCAGCACAAAGATTTGGGAGAATACTGACAATAATGTTTCTGTAGTTATATCCTTTTAATTGAATGCTTATTTCACACTGCCCCTTAACGGATGATCTTAAGAGTTGTAGATGCCATAGATACTTCCTCTTTCTAACACGGCATTATAGGTATTTTGAGCCTTTGTACTGTACTCTGACTAATAAAACTAGCTGAACTCCCTGTATAGACCAGAGCGTAAGCTATAATTCCATTTAAAGAAACGGTTACAATTGGTTTACTTAAACAGGTTGGTAACAAAGAAACAATACAATTTGAAAATCTTGTGGAAGATTGATTGGTTCCCGTGGATTTATTTTTCCTACATGCCTTTTGAAATGTCCTTTAATACCACATCCTCTGCAGACTGCATCCTTGGCTGGACAGACTGTTCTACTATGTTTCTACAGACCACAGAAGTAGCATTTAAAATTGACCGCAGCTAGAGCATTTTCTGTTGTAGTGTTTAGACCTGGTTCGTTTTTAACTACAACAGGATTCTCTTGTTCATTATTTACAACAGCATTAATTGTCGATGTTGTTAAATATTGCTGAGACTGATGTTGAGCGAGTTCAAGAGCTCTTGCTTGAGTAACTGCTTCATCTAATAAGAGCGTGCAATTTTCCAATAATCTTTGTCGAATGTGAGACGACTGTAAACCATCTATGAAAGCATCTCGAATACATTCATCTCTGTTGACTTCCGCGCTAGCTGCTTTGAAATGACAGTGTTTTGACAAACGTTTGAGAGATTCTATATACCTATCAATAGTTTCTCCAAGATCTTGTCGTCGCGTCTTCAATTTATATCTAGCGAAAACTTCATTTACAGGTTTTACATATATATATTCTTCAAAACACTTAAAGCGTCGTTATAAGTTTGACAATCATTAATACATTCGTATACCGCGGGAGAAATGAAGTTTATCAGAACCTTTAATCTATCATATTCTTCAAGCTTAGCTCAGGATATAAAATTTTGTAACGTTTTGAACCAATGTTTCCATTCTTGAGTAGCACATTCTTCATTTGAATTAATACTAAATCTTTCCATGTTTCTTTAAGATATTCAATTTAATAAATTGTAATATTTTTATTATATATTTATTAAATTGAATGAATGCTTACAATAATTATGAAAACAAAAATATTGACACATGACATAAGAGAAATTATTCCAAATAAAATATAAATAAATTGTTTTTTCTATGACACATCTATTTTTTTATTTTTTTTGTTATTTTTTGTCCTAATCCATAGCAAGCTTCATTACAAAAACCAAAAAGTATATAAGTTTTAAATTTACATATCTCGCTTATACAAAGGGCTAATTTAATAATACTTGATGTGTTAGACGCAGAATTTAATTCTCTAAAGCTCTTATTTGAGGCATTTATTTCTAAAATTAAAATGAAACTATTTTATTCAAGAAAAACTGTTATTCCAAATTTCAAAAGTTTTGGATTATATTTTCAAATAGTTTTTCATTAAAATATATTAAAAGCTTCAAATAAAGTACCATTTCTGGAAATTATGTAATGACCAAAAATAAAGGTGCACAACTAGATGTTATAGCAGTCCTAAATACAAAATTTCAATTTTCTACGGCTTACCGTTTTTGAGTTATGTGAGATACGTACGTACGCACGTACGTACGTACGTACAAACGTCACGACGAAATTAGTCAAAATGGATTCAGGGATGGTCAAAATGGATATTTCCGTTGAAATCTGAAAACCGAATTTTTTTGCGATTACAATACTTCCTTTACTTCGTAAAAGGAAGTAAAAACGCCATAATACATTGCTGTCAATCATTTTAAATGTAACTAATAACATACGCCCATGTTCACTGATAAAAAAAAAACGCCTAAAAAACCATTCCTACACTACTGTTATAAAAAATATATGTTCCAGTAAAAGCATTCATATTTTACATATGGCAACAGGTAAGTTTACTAGCAAATATGAAACCAAATATATGACTGAGACTTATATAACATAATGCTACACGCACGGTTATAGACGTTTTTTATTCCAGTTACATGGTAACCGCATTTTATTAAGCATACTGGTTACGGCAAACGTGTAACCCGCGGTATGTAAGACGGTTACATGTCATGTTACTACAGCTATCCTTTACTAGCTGTCAAAACGCTCACATTTTAGCAGTTAAACTTGAATTAAATTATGGGGTTAAGAAAGTAGGCCATAAGTTCCGTCGTTAAATAAGACATTCGTCGTTTATTACATCATTGGACGTTTCGGACTTTTATTTGTCCATCATCAGCAAAATAATGTTGTTTACAAAATAATATTAGTCAACTTAACATATTGAACTACATATTTACAAAAAAGTGCTCGCCCAAAATTCTGTCAAGAATTATTGCGGAATCCAAAACGTATAAACTGCAAGGCAGCAAGCTGAGCACAAGTGCAATATGTTGAGTTGACTAATATTATTTTGTAAACAACATTATTTTGCTGATGATGGAGAAATAAAAGTCCGAAACGTCCAATGATGTAATAAACGACGAATATCTTATTTAACGACGGAACTTATGGCCTACTTTCTTAACCCCAAACTTCAAGGTTGTTCCCAAATTTCCTATTTGAAT
This sequence comes from Harpalus rubripes, assembly GCA_963082715.1. Classification (NCBI taxonomy): domain Eukaryota; kingdom Metazoa; phylum Arthropoda; class Insecta; order Coleoptera; family Carabidae; genus Harpalus; species Harpalus rubripes. The sequence goes on from OY720465.1 coordinate 24,910,833, forward strand.
TACATTATACTATTTTCTCATATTCTCGAACTAGATTTTTCATTCGACTTTCTTCGGGGTTTATTTCAAGTTTTATAATATATAGTTGTGCAGTATCGATTAATTCCGTATATTTCCGTGTACGTATTCCGTGTTTCCGTAAATGACAGATTGACAAACAAAAATATATAAACATAACCATGAATTATAATTTTTTTACCTTTCAAGTCGTTGTTAAGTGTTGGTAACACAGTCATATTGCACGCATGCGTACTTTGAATCTAGTATGAAACTCAAATGAAAAATAGGACATTGCTGAACTAGAATCTAGTATGAAAATCGAACGAAACTCATATGTGAATCGAACTAAAATCTAGACATAAATAATATAATGTAATTCAAGCTTAAAAACGCCTTATGAATTAAATTAATATAACTGAAATAATAAATGAACATACGTTACAGCGACAATATTGTCAACAACGAACATCGTTGGCACATCATAATGAAACAGTATGATTTTTTAAAAAGCGTTTTAACTATATCTATTCTTATGTTGCGCGCTTCTTGTCAATGCAAATATGAGAGAGAGAGAGAGAGAGAGAGAGAAAGAGAGGGAGGGAGAAAGATAAATATATGCCAACTTGTTAATTCGTACATGATACAGATGACCTTGATCAGACATTTAAAAAAATTAAGCTATTTTAACAGCAGGTCAGATTATTAACGTTTCAAGGGTGTTATAAGGACAATAATGCCTGAGGTTAACAGTGTACCTTCCCAGGGCCTCTGGCTATGAATGATTCTGCTTGTTCTTTAGGCTTTATATCAGTATCAATTTCTTGACAATATTGCTATAGCAACAACTCATAACACACCCTTGGATGCTATTTGCTATATAACATCTCTACTTTCAGGTTACTTAATAACATACCAGTCGGTCGTTAAAGTATTTTTCCGTTGACCGTTTATTAATAAGTTATGTTAATGTATAGGGAACTCACACCAAACATAAATTAGACTCCGCATACTACCATTTGTTGTGAAGCAGGAACTTAAATGGGCGTGCCGAGCTAGCTAGCGGCGTTCATAAAATGCGGGTTGCATTTTCAATAATTTCAAAGTGATGCTGAATAATTCACTGTTCAAACAAAATATAATGTAAAACAAAAAGTATATGCCTACTCGAAAAAAAATATAAACACCGCACATAACCTTCCAAAATCACATTCGAACGTAGAACAATAATAACAAACTGGCAGGCAACATGCTGTGCAAAACAAACGCCTCGTTCCCTTCTGTTTCCACCTAACCCCTCACCCGGCAAGGAATGCCTTCACAACAAACCATTGCGCAGTATAGGGAATGCGGCGTCTAATTTATGTTTGGTCTGAGATAGGGAATCATTCATTAATAACGCCTATTAATGCATGATTTTATTAATAAAAGCATTATTGGGTGCGTTCACCACATGGAACATAGCATGTATTACTAACGCTTAGTTGTAGCAAAATGCTAAACAGTATTAAAAGACATGAGTTTGACACTAGCTTGGCATATTCACATAACATACCTTTAAAATGAATTTGAAACAATAATATTCTCCAATATAAAAAAAACCACTTGTGCTATCTAGTGTTACGTAAACTGAACGCACTCACAACTTATTGATTTTCTGACGTAAACTTTTACTAATGTAAAATCTGAATCATTTGTCAGCAATTATGGACTTCGATAATATTACATTGACCTAGCCAGAAGTGGTAGACAGTGCAAATATTGCACCTCTAAGTTTTCTTCCAGAAAAAAGTGGAAGTCTTTACGAAAAAACTTATGCCGAATTTATTTCATGATTCAAAGGCAGTTAACGCGCTATTCAGAATCAGTTCTATTGGCATATTTTCCCGAAACAGCATGAAAAGTTCTAATAGCAAATTTATGGCCAATATATTCTATGCTGACATCAGTGATATCTAAAAGAAAACCGACCTTATTATGTTGATTAAAAGACAAAAAGAAGATTAAGTCCCGAAACATCCACAAACCAAAACGTTCTGAATAATATCAATTTAAATTTGAATACCTATTATCACAACCACAACACAGAACATAAATACACCATCTTTAAATAACTGAATTGTACTATCAATTGTATATACACGGGCACACACGTGACCCTTAGTCTGTAGCCAATCATGGCTTGGTGTGGGACTGTTACTTGCCGGCAATAGCTGTCAGTCTGTCAGTATTTCGTTAACTGCTTTTAAGCTTACCTTGCCCAAAACGATAATATTTTCGTCAATTTTTTTTACAGGAATGTCTCGTACCCAGGCGCATTTAAAAAACTTATACGCATTCATGCTTTTAAAAGCTTTAAACTCTTGCGCCGTACAAACACTCTTATGAAATACATATAAAATAATACGATATATCACAAAATGTAATGTCAGGAAATAAATCCACATTTCGGCAAAACAGATTCGTCGCAGTTATATGGGTCCACATTATCAATCATTTTAATTTTATCTTCATATTGCACTTTCGCTTCACCTACTAAAGTAATGATATAAAGAGACGACATGGTTTACTTAAAAAGTCAATCTAACGAACCACAAATACTATAATACAACACAAACACAATAAATATTAAATAAGTTCAAAACAGCAGTAAAAATTAAACGAACAATAAACAAAACACACTGAAAGAGTCAAAACATGCAGCAAAATGAAATCAAAACTATACCGATACTGATGCAAGCACAAGCACAAAAGAATGACAAGATGTTGATGCCTAAGCGGTCAACGAACTACTGACAGACTGACAGCTATTTTCAAATTGCCGCCAAGGCAAAGTGACAGTCCCACACCAAGCCATGATTGGTTACAGACTAAGGGTCACGTGTGTTCCCGTGATATACTGTAAGTGTATGCTTAGACACAAAGAGCTGCATTTGCTCGTATAATATGGTGCGAATTCGAAGCACATGGCCCGCGCAATTTGAAATGTTCGTATAAATATTGCATGAACAACTCATTTTCAGATATCACCGGTGCATACCCGTGTCAAACTGAGAACAATTTTTGGTATATAGTGCCGAAGTGGTACCATATAATTATGTGTACGCCAACGCCGTTCGGTCAACCGTTACTAACCTAAAAAAAATGGTCATGGAATAAAATTAGATTTTTCGTTTAAGTAAGATACGGTCAACGAAAAATATAGTAACTAGCAGGTGTATTAATTGGCGATTAATCTCAACAACCAACGCGTTCGCTACCTCCACGCGTTAAAATGTCTCAATCATTAATCACCCTCATTAACACACTTGGTAGTTAAATAACTATTAATATTTATTTACATTAAATTAAATACGTTAGAAACTTTGATGGATTGTGTTAATAACATTAATTCCGCAATTAGCATTATTAAAATTATTTATTCTTGGAATAGAACGACAACATATTTAATTTTGAAATTATGCTTAAATAATAATTTGATTTATAATTGATTTTTCGTATTTTTTTTTTCTTTAAAATCTGCCAGAAAAAAATAGAATTTTATTTTATACACAACGATGAAAATTAATTATGGAATCATCGTTCATGAATGGGGACTTGAATTTAGTATTTTACTGTTGCCATCTACTGTGTTCTGAAGTAACCCCTTAGACAAAGACAACAAGCTCGGCGAAAGACAGTAAAATGTTACCATGACCTCTTAGATAGAATTTATAACAGTATTTAAATGTGTTAGACAATTTTGTGTTTCGGTATTATTATTTTTTTTTTAGAATTTATCATCAGCTAACAAATCATTGCTATAGTAAAACTGATTACTCATACATACGTCAAACACCACGGCAAAAGAAAACAGCAAATATCAAATTGGATTATATGGGACAATACGTTGAGAAGAGAAAAGAGGCTATGGTAACACAAAACTAACTCTTTCTTCGAGCCTGCCGTCTTCTTCTAAATTCATGTAGTGCTGCCCCCATTATCATTTTCTGCTCGTCGATAAAATAGAATTTTATCGTCTTACTTTAAATAATTGTGTTCTTTATAAAATGTGTAAACAAAAATATTAAATATGTTGTTCTTTCAGAGACATGTCCGCCGTTAATATCAGTTTTAGCAAATGTGTCATGTAAAGTAGACGGCAAAACATTGGATTGCTCTGATTCCGTAGTGGAGGGTACTGTAGCAGAGATCACCTGCAAGTATGGTTCCAAGGTGTATTCAAAGTGCGGCGCAGGAAATTGGTCCGAGGAGGATACTTTTAAGAAATGCGAACAAGGTTGATTTTTACACATTTTTATTACAGAAAATATCAACTTTTCTTGCACTTTATTTATTAAAATCTCGTTACTAAAGTAACATTTTAATGATGAAGATGAATTTTTTTAATCACAAATGACGTCACGATTAATCTATACTGGTTGCGACAGTCTCCTTGAAACGCGTGTCCAAAATGATACTTATTTCCTTGCTTTTTCCGCTTTTGCCGTGTACATTTTCCTATCGTACAAATCATGCGCATGAAGTTAGCACGAAAGATGACTATATTTAAGTTCATTTGTTGGAAGAAAGAATACACAGCACTTTATAAAGCCGGTAACATTTTGCATTATAAAGAGAAAGATTATATAACGTATGTCTGTTTAATTTATGTGGTGTGACAGATATACGTAAATAATGGCATTACATTTTCTAACACACTAAAAATAGTAGTGACGTATGTCGTAGAGATATAGACATGTAATTACCTACTACACTTCCCTCTGTACTAATGTTTATACAGTGACGTTGACATTTAAATCAAATTATTATTCTATGCTTTACGTCAAGTATATAGTTTTGTTTTACGCTAAAACATTGGCGAAGAAAATAAAACGTTGAGAAAAGCATTATTAAAATATTTTTTTAAAATAAATTACAAGTATACCTTGTTTGTTCCATTGAAGCCATTCAGGATTGTAGAGAATAGGGCATAGTTTTAAACTCTCTGATTGGCTGAAATTGGAAACGAGACAAGTTTTCCCAATGTAATTTGGGCTACTTAAAACTGGCGCTGATGCGAACGCCATCTGCTGAATGGCTTAAATGGAACAGATAATATAGGTACGAAATGGAGTGAAGTTACCAGTAAGTAATATTATACCAGGTGGCTCATAAATCATGATATTATAAAGACAATATATGACATTTAGAGATTTCATTTTCGTTTGCTACGCGCATTGCGTCATCAAGTGACAAGTGAGTAGCAAATAGCATTGAAATCTTTCAATATTTTTATAATTATATATAATTCTTGCTCAAAATAAATACAATTAATATTAATTATTGTTTATTTAATAAATAAGTTACTATCTTAATATAAATTTTTGGTTATTAATCTCCAATTATATTTGACTAAAAATGTCTTGATAGTAATATTTTATTATTTATTAGCAGGTTTGTACAAAATAGTACACTAACATTAACTCCGGATTATTTATGAATTTAAAAAGGATACTCGAATGTACAGAAATGAAAAGTTTTGATTTAATAGTTATTTATAATATGTGTTAAAAGTGACATTTTATTTTGTGAGAAGGAAGTTTGGAACACGTATGTCATACACTATTTTTTTTATATAAATTTGTATTTCTAATAATTTTTTGGCATATGTATCTCAAAAATGTCAATTCTTCCATTCGTCATTACCAAGGTAACTAAATCGCTTTTAACACTGGTGTCATAGTAGATTTGTAGAAAAAAAATTCTAAATACGAGTAGATAGATACCAAACGTTTATTATTTTGTTATATTTATTTTTTGTTACCTTGATTGCTTGTTGCTAATATTTTTTTAGTATTTATGTATTTTTTCGAAAAAAGCAGCAGTATATGCTGTCGAAATGTCGGGTATTTAATAAAATAGCTAGGGAGCTGGTGGCAATTTCGGTATATGATTTGATCGTCGCTAGGAATTTCAGGTAATAAAGTTTTGAAACTTGTGAACAGGATACGCAAAATGGCAAGGCAGGGTGTCGCTGCTTTTTCGAAAAAAACAATTCACAATAACAAATAATATAACCTCTCCTAAATTATTTGTTCGCGTCTGCCATTTAGTTATTATGTTAAATTGACTATATAGATACTATAAAAACATACGCCAGACAACTAGGACGCTGCGTTCATTTTTAAAAAAATTCCTAATTTAAAAAATAGCACCCTACCTTGACATCTTGTTTATCCTGTTCACAAGTTTCAAAACTATTACCTGAAATTCCTAGCGACGATCAAATCATTACCGAAATTGCCACCATCTCCCTAGCTAAAAAAACTGAACTTTTTCTTTTTTTCATATAACTTAAAAATTTAAATATAGTTTATGAAACCAAATATCAATGTAATAATAATACAATACCAATAATTAAAACTTATGCTAGTCGCTGGTTGTCTTTGAATATTAAATTAATATCATCGATTAATTTTCGTCTGTTTTATTTACTTAATGAATTAAATTTATTATTGTTTTAATGTTAATGTTGAATAAACGCCGAATATTAAAGTTAAACCATTGTATAAGTTTATACTACGTTGCTGATGCCTATGTGACTGGGTGACGTCACAGCTATAGAAAGAGATAGAGCGATACATGCACAATGTCATATCTTCTCATAAATGACCTTGTACAGTCATCTTTCGTGAATAATACTGTACCTACTTATCTTGCCCTATATGTGCAAATTCCTACTTCGCGCGTTCACAGTTTAAAAAGTACATTTGCTAAAAGCTTGTAACATATGTTGTAGAATCGATGGAATGTTCGAAAGAAAATCCGGCATATTGTAACACAACTGCAAGACCACCGCTAGAGTAAGTAATATATCTTGTGTCCCAAATTTAAGTGGACAACTGTACATATATATGTGTTACTTTTATGTTGTAGTGTAAGTTCTTGTCCCCTACCAGTAATAGAAAATGGAAAATATGAAGTGTTAGGCCAGCCTTCTGTATCTTTTATACCAAATTATTCTGCAGTGAAAATTTCGTGCAATAGTAATTATTCTTTATCTCCTCCAACTACACTGCTGGTCTGTATTAACGGTATTTGGGACTCTAAAGTACCTAAATGTAAACGTAAGTAAAGCATGTCAATTCATTTTCCTACTTGTATTAAACTTCATTCTTCATTAGCTCTATAATAGTATATTAAAGAACGAGTTTTATAATACATTCTTTTTGCACGCGTCATAATTTAGGAAACGTGCCCTGACGAGTTTTCTAAATGACAAGTGCGAAAAAAGTATTATAAAATAAGTCCTTTATACTATTTTTTTATATTTTGTGTCTTTTATATACTAAAATATTTTAAAAACTGTTATATATAACCGAGTTGATTTTTGGAATTTTGTATGTAGTATTTATGAACATAAGTATATTATTTAAACAAAAAATTGCGTATCAAAATGAAGGCTTTTTCGGTGCGCAATTTGTTTTCGTAATGACTTCATTATGAACGGAAATATAAAAAATATATACAGAGAATTTATTTTAAAATGCAACATATGATTCATCACACTGACACGACTATCATAAAATGACAGCTATGTAATAGATGTCCATTTTAAGATTCAACATAATAAATGGTATTGAATCACAGGAGATACCTCCAGACCACATCTTAAATGGTGTCAATGTTTTCTACGACCGACTATACTCTATCCGTTTTAACTATACAGTGATGGGAAGATCAAACTGCACCTATCTTCCCATCACTGTATAGTTAAAACGGATAGAATATAGGATATTGCCTTTGTGTGAATGGGGGTATTTTTGAACATTTATTACATTAAAATTATGAATTTTGGTAAGCAAAATTTTGTTAAGATGTGCTACATTAAAGTTTTGATTCTTTGTTAATACTCCATCACGATAGCGAGAGAATTTGAAACTTATTCTTGAATAGAGACAATTCATTCTATTGGTCAACAAATAGAATGACTTGTCTCTGTTCAAGAATTACTTTTAAATTCTCTCGCTATCGTGAATGGAGTATAGTCTATTAAGTATATGGCAATATTGCAATGCTTTTTGTGCATAAGGAAAGCACTTCTGAAAGACTGGTTTATGTAAGCTGTAACCTTAAGCATTTATCTTTGCATTATCAATAAAATAATAATTCGAGTAGGCAAAAACGTGCTGTGTAGCTGTGTCTTTAACCTTAGTATTCTGGCATAACCCTGTCTAGAATATAGCATTTTTTAAATTTTGAATGTATAATGCTATAACGCTAATAGCGACCAATCAGAAGAGTATAGTTCGTGTACGATAGCTTGATTCTAGCGATATTAGCGACTGTCAATTTGACGTTTGTTACTTTCTGACTTGTGTCACTAGAAGTACGTGCACCCAGTGGCGGCTTGTGGAATATTTTGATGGCGGGGAGCAGAGATGTTTTTTGGCGACACACTGGTTTGATGCTGGTTCGTAGTGTTTTGAAACTTATTATTTTCTCGAATGAAAACGGTGCAAACAATGACGTCACACTACGACCGTTTTGAAATAGTGGTTTGAAACGTTTTCGAAGTGGGGGGAGAGGGCGAGGAGGTTTAACCTCAACAATTTGCTCAGTGTTTTTTATAAACAAACTTGACAGATTCGATTCATTCGAAATAATGAATAGAAATATTCTTCTAAATATATGTCTATCTGGTTTATTATTGAATTGCTCTCTATATCACTACTATCCCTTAAAAAATGCATGAAATTAATTTGCTCTATTATATTTTCATAGTCATAGAATAACAATAAAAAAAATTGCACTTCTTGATCTTCAACCCCTAGTGACAAATAAACTTTTATTTGATAACTCTATTTGTCAAATTCAAATACAACGATATTACGTCATTATTTTAACACTATACATTTTGGCGAGTCGAAAAACGATGACGTCAGGTACGAAAACGGTTTGAAAACCTTGTTGAATACGGTTCGTCGCCAAAAAAACGGCTTTAGTTTTGGCTTGGCGTTGGCGAAATACGACTAACAAGTGCAGGTCGCACTTCATGAGCCAGCAGTCGTTCGGCTTGTAAAGCACATTCAGAGAGCAACCTCCCACTACTCCCCAGTCCCTACCTACCCGTGTTCCTCCGCATGGCAGCCAACATTTAAATGAAATTTCGAGCTAGAAGTAAGTTGGCACGGTTAACGGCGTTGCGTTGAGGAACAAATGCGTTGCGATTTTTCTCTATTCATTAAACTTACGCAGGCATTGTTTAACATTTAAAATGACGAAATAATTATTTATGCAACAAGTGTGTAACGTAGTACTTTTTTGGTCTAGTGCGGAAATTGTAGCACGAGACAAAAATAGTATATTATGTTATTAGGAGTAGAAAGCGGTCTTTTTGTGTTGAACCCAGCTATTGCGGCCGAGGCGCTAGCCGAGGCTAGGCAAGCTGCGTAAAACACAAAAAGGGCGTTCTACTCCGCATGACATATACTATTTTTTCTTTAAGTGTGTCAAAGAATTTTTTGACATTTTTTTGAAATTTTTAAATTGTAGTGTTTGCAATTTCAGCCAAAGATGGCTGTGTACACTACAAAACAAAAACGATTCAACTGTCAAATAACAATTTTCAATATAATATGTGTTGCTGTGACAACTGCCGCCGCCAGCGGTGAACTAAGACACTAACATTTTTTTACTAGTACAACAATAACTACATTTTTGTACTAGTAAGACAATGAACATCTTCTATAGTGTGTGCACAGGAGCATAATATGAATATTATAATACGCTTAAAGAAAAGCTATTTTACACACGTGTTGCATACAATATTTTTCCTACAAGCGAAATGTTAGTAATGTTTATGAAAATACCGAGTGTACAAACATCCAGCATCTTCAAATAGTCAAATGTTAAAACAATTATTACATTTGTTTCATGTACAGTGTATATTAATATTTCTCAATAAATTTTATCACTTTCATTATTATTTACTACTTAATTATCTACTTGACAGGTAAATTAACCGAATTTTACTGTTGCCTAGCAACGCCTATTTACGCACTAGTGCTTGAAAAGTAACTCTTTACACACTGTAAAGAGTTCGTGAAAAGTACTACGTTTGTAGGAAATAGTTATTTATGTACCAAGTAAGTAAAGGATATATTTTTTTCACGAGAAGGAAAATTTGCCGAACGAGCTAAAGGCGAAAAATATTTACTCACGAGTTGCATACAAATTTCTTTTACGTCTGCAATGTGAACGTGAAAAAAAGTGCCGTAGCGTTTCATTATTTCACTCCGCAGCGTTAAAAAAGAGCACTTTTTTACACTTTCATGTATTAAAAAAGGCATACTTTATAAACTCATTTTAATACAAGAAAGTGTGAACAAAGTGCACTTTTTCTAACGCTGCGGAGTGGAATAATGAAACGTTATGGCATTTTCTTTCACACTTTTATTGCAGACGTAAAAAAAATTTGTACGCAACTCGTGAAAAAAGATATAATTTTACTCACTTGTTACATAAATAACTATTTTAGAATTAATTAAAAATTCTTGCTAAAGTTGAAACTATAGGAAATGCCATGGCTCCTTGGCTCTATATAACGAGCCGCCCCTGCATATACCGGATAACGTAATGTAAAGTTTAATGAAAAGTATAATGCTAATGCAAAGTAAATGCATAACGTTACAGCTTCCATAAACCAGTCTTAATACAACCCACTGAATTCCACCCACTACATTTAATTTTTCAGCAACTTGTCCAGAACTAATAATGTCACCTAGTGTAGATACCACATGTACTGTAGGTGGTATTGAAGTGGATTGCAGTAAACCTTTAGTAGAAGGTGCCGCAGTTCACAGTAGATGCAAAAAGTTTTATGAACTATATGATGATGGTGAACCAAGAGCTGTTAGTGTTTGTATTGGAGGGCAGTGGGATGAACCAGAAATTCATTGTGTACCAGGTTAGTATTCACAAAACAATACATACATGGTGACTGAAAAAATAGGGACATATAGCTATTTTCTTTATTATTAATGTTAAATGTATAGTTTAAATTACAAAGTTGCGCGCAAATTTAAATACCACTTATTGGTATGAGAAGATTACGAATTCTACTTCCAGTTTCGCCGGTAGTGAAAACATCGTTCTTATTTTAATTGGAATGGTGCATATATTTTCTGAAAGTAGATAAAGTTATCTTTACAATGATGCCAATGCATTTTCATTTTAAAAATAACCCAGTTATTAATTATTTAAATTTTATCATAATATTTGAATGAATTATCATTTTGCCATGACATTTGTGCCTTTGTCTGAAGACATACAGAGTGAACAAAAATAACTGATTCAGGTGGCAATACAGTTCTGAGGATCTTTTTATTCCACAGTTTATACAATACCACATAAAGGCGGAAATACCATTTGACATGTCCTTTTTTAAAATAAATACAAATAGGTTATGCCTGACATCTAGTAGGATTTCGAATGATTGAAATACTTAAGATTATTGCTATATGGCTACTGAAAGAAATAAAAGGACGTGGGTAAGGGAAACAACGACCATTTTAATAAAAAATTGTAAATGTAGTCAAATTTAAAATTTTCAAATGTCACTATCAAAAGTGTCAACTGATGCCAACCTTAGACCAGGAAAGATATGCAGGGTAATTTTTTTCAAGGTGTACATAGGAGATTAACATGGGAAATCAGTTTTTCGCAAACCGTTGCCCCCCGTTTTAACTTACGACAATGGTTGTGGTGTCAATACAAAGATAAAAAATTTCGCCACCCGAAAATACCAAATATACTATTATTCACGAAATATGACTATTCAAGGTCATTTGTTCGAAGAAAGAATACACATCACTTTATAGCAGTAGCTTAGCAACATTTTGTATTAGAAAGAGAAAGATTATTTGACATATGTCTATTTAATTTATGTGATGTGACAGATATACGTAAATAGTGGCATCACTTTCTAACACACTATAAATAATAATGAAGTATGTCGTAGAATTACAGATACTTAATTATCTACTACACTGCCATCTGTGCTAATATTTACCCAGTGGCGTTGACGTTTAAATCAAATTAATAGTCCTTGGTTTACAAGTTAAGTCTATTTTTTGTATTTTGCAAAAACATAAATGAAGAACATATATCTTTCAGAAAGGCATTATTTAGAAAGAAACATGATTTTCAAATTAATTACTCTTATTTTTTCAGTTAAAATGTGTCCATAAATATTTCATGTTGCATGCCTGTGCATACGAAATGCAATGAAGTTATCTACAAGTAATATTATATCAGGCGACTCACAAATGACCTTGAATAGTCTTCTTTCGTGAATAATAGTTTAAATAGAATTTATCCAATATTTTAGGCTCACAAATTAATTTTCAAAATTATTCATTTTCCTATTAATAGCAAAAGCCATGCCAAATTTGAACAAAAAGATAAACAAATGCTTGACATTTTATCTGTCAGAATAGGCTAGTTGACATTGTCAAGAGACATTAATCTATTTCCATGTTAATCTTCTATGTACACCTTGAAAAAAATCACCCAGTATACTAGACCGAGCATCCATCATAGCGGCAATGTCCAGCTTTGTGCCGAATTGAACAGATGGGCGCCATAACGAGACGCTAATTCTAAGTGTCAATTCTACAACATAATGAAAAAAAGTGCAGTAACTTAAAATATGTATTTTATATAGTTTCTTCATTTCAAAATAACAATGTACAATAAAAAGTACGGCCAATATTTAATTTACATTATTTTTTTAATAATTATAAATATTTTCTTTAGTTGTAGTGAATTTTATTTAATTTATTTTATTATTGAATTTGATTGTCTTCAGCTTTTACATTGTATATAATGTCTATATTTTGTAGTTTCAAAAAACATATGTTTTCCTACGCTTAAATTTCGCGCCATTCAATTAGCGTCTCGTTAACGCGTCCATCGTTTCAATAAGGCACAAACGCTTAACATTGTAAACTCAGTCTAGTAGTACCAGAGACAACTATCTAAAGAGAGATTGGAAACTCAATGCTTTTGTATCGTTATAAAGTTCGCCATCTATCAACATATGCAACTAACTAAATCACGGTAACTAGATCTTTAAAACGTAGACCGGTGTTTTTAAAATTCGTTTTTTTTTTTTAATATTTGAAAGAAAAAGTAAAACCCATATTGATATGTATTATGAATATTTATTAAAAAAATAGTGTACAAATTTTAAATTGCAGAAGAACAATTAGTAGGTATAGAAATAATATTAATAAGAGAGTTTAATATTTATCCGGATAATTATTTTGAGGAATAGCGAAAAATATAAATGTTTGTGTATATAGAGCGCGTGCATCACGTGGTTGGATCTAGGCAACCCGCCAGCCTGGTGGACCAACAAACCTTTTAAGTGCCTTTGTTTATATTGAGTTTGGTGGATGTTTAGCCTTTTCTATGCCTTTTTGTGCGTTTTTCAGTTGTTGTTCATATCATTTGTGGGGTTGGTGTATTGCTATGGCTCAACTGATTTGAACATTGTTATATTCTCCCGGAAAATGTTAAAAATACGTATAATAATAATAATAATAATAATAATAATAATAATAATAATAATAATATGTTTATTAGCTTAGCTAGCTATATGATACAATTTACATGAAAAATATACATTCATTCAGGTACAAAAAATATATAAAGGCACAATCAAGAAAAGAGTGTAGGTACATTTTCTATTTAATAAGTCTATTTTTAACTTCTCGTTTAAAGCTTACCATATTTAAATCTTTTATTGATAATCACAACCTACATGAATACAATGTTTAGGCCCGGAAAATTTACCAAAACCTTATATTCAGATATTGTAGTGTGCTTTGAACATAGCAGAAGTTCATATATATTACAATTATTTAAATCCTATGCAAATTTAGAGGCGTATATAACGAGTTTCGATGTGGATCAGTCAAAACTATCCAACGTTGAGAATGAAAGACATCGACTATCGACGTGAAAGACAAGGTATATTAGTAATATGATTTAGTGCATTAAAAATTATAACGATCAAAATTTTTTGCTGATTACAGATTTACATTTCCCAAGAGATACTAGCAAACATCATATCTCATAAGTATCTTGTATGATTTGCAAAGTGGTGAGATTGTGTGAGCTCACTGTGATTGTATAGCTAGCTGACAATGTGAATACTCTTAATATAATTTTATTAAATTTTTAATATCTGTATAAAAACACTTTTATTGTCCTATTTTCTAACATATGCAATTAAATTACTAAAACATGATGGCTACAGGCTACGTTCATTTACATTATAATAACGTATTTCAGTTTAAAATTATTTGTAGGTAATATATTACGCATCAGACAAAATACTTAATAAATATCTACAATAGAGTACCTACCTACAATATTATATTTATCTTATTTTACCTTCGTAAGGTCACTACTTCTCTTTACCGTACCTAATCATTTTAGCTTACTAAAGCTATAATTCTATTTTCAAAAATCTGTTTCCGATGCAAATTTATAAATTGATAATCCATCACTACTGTCACTCGTTTGAAATATTAAACCATAGCACAAAACTCTGGCATTTTAAACATATTCCTATATGTCATTCTGGTTTGTTGGTCCACCAGGCTGCCATTTTTAAATATCTGTGACGTCACATGCACGGGCTTTATACAAGTTTGTATATTTTTTTGCAATATCCTCAGCTTTTTGCAAGATTCAATTTTCAATTTGTGTACTGTAATATCTGAGCTATATTTTTACATCTATGTATGTGATGTAAACTAAAACTTATAAGCAACACAATCGGATATGTACATCGTTGTATTAGTATTATTTTCTTGAAAGAATTTTTAAATATTATTTAAATGTGTTGAAAAGAGACCTACGTAAGTGAAAAAAAGAAACGAAAATTGGGAGCTAGGGAATATCAACCTCCAAATCTTCATAGTTCTTCACATAACTCATATAGTCGTAACTTTATGAACGATATTGTCAGCTTTTAAACTACTGTGGATTTCTAGTTCTTTTTGTGTTGGTTCCTTTCAGTAGGTATGGGGACGGTTGGGCGTGGGAACTTTTTTGAGACCGTGGGAATTTTTTATCAGCGCGGCATTCTTTGATGTTGCCGACTTCCGGACAGGTGTTAATTACAGGTGTGCAGTTGACCTTGAACTTTTTATTTGTTTACATATGTACTATGTACTGTTTTTATTTAGTAGTGCACGAAATTTTTTACCAAGCGTCACCTCATAGGCGTTCTAAGCTGTCGTGGAGAAAGTACCACAAGCGGTTACATTATGCGATTTAAAAAGCCCAATATTATTGAAACTATGAGGAATTTCGAAAAAATAAATTAAATTTTACCCCTGTACTCCTCTTGTCGATTTTTGGTTTAAAATATAACATATTAAAATTTGAAAACCATGTGGCCCACTGAAAACGAAATAAATTTTGGAAAAAAAATACATAGTGCCCAATATCTCTGAAAGTATGAGGAATTTTAAAAAAATCAAAATTTACCCTCGCATTCTCCCTGTCGATTTTTGGCTTAAAATATAACATTAAAAGTCAAGAATGCTAGCAAGCTTTATACACGAAATAAATTTTAAAAAAAATGCTTAATGACGAATTATATGTATAGTGCTTGTAGTAATGCAATCTTGTGCTTTGTTTTACATGTATTTAGATGGGAAAATGTTACAAATAGCACCTGAAAGCCAACTAGCATTGTTTCTTATGGAAAACACGTCCAATATTCTCAATTTTGGTGTGCATGACTAAATTTATCTCTTTTCCGTTCGAGTTTTAATATTATAAATAAGAACAGGAACGCTGACTAGTCATTCATTATTTATTCTTTGAAGAAGCAATATATAATATTACTTACATTTTGATTAGCAAAATGGAAAATTTTATTGTAATAAAGGATTACAAGAAAACTGTTAAACGTTTTAACGTACAAGGAAGAACTATAGAATTTAGTATTAAGCCCGTACCAAGTGGCAAAGAACCAGTTAAATGGGTGCGCGATGCCATAAATAATATAATAATACACGTTATGTATAAGTTTACCAAATGTAGTGTAAAATAGTCGTAATATTGTGATTAAAATAATGTATATATTCTAAAAATATAAATGTTATATACCTATTTATCTTGTAAATATATGTATTGTATAATAAATTTTGTATTATTATCCTGTTTCACCGCAAGACTGATGACAAAATAGTGAACTATGAACTATTCTAGTTTCTTGCCTTAAATAATGTGTACAAAATTAAAAATTATAGCTGCACACTTTACAAAATAAGATAAATATTAATAACTAGTATAATTTTCATAATAAAAATATATAATCAAAAACTTATTTTCCTATTTTCCATATGAGCGGATAAGTAATTTAAACCATTGGAATGTACCAGTACAGTGTCACAAAATATATTTCATTTAAGAAAAAGCATGGACATCATGAAAGAATTAAAGAATTCAAATCCACTTAGAGCTTTGTATTAAATAAAGAGAAAATTCGATATCCTAGAGAAAAAGGCGCGAAAATATATTTTAAGAAAACACTATAAGTAAATGGCAGATTAGTAGAATATTTTAATAATATCTGCTTAATTATTTCGATGAAAACTATTCTTAATACATCATTTTAACAATGAGAAGAATTGATTAAAATAAATAAAACATTGGTTTAATAAAAATACACTATATTTTCTATTAATATTTATAAAAATTACTGTTAATAAATATTTATATCTATGAATTGTGATTTTACTATATTTATAGACAGTAAAGTATGTAAGTTCTAGCTTTTGTGTGATTACTACTTCAGTAGGTACTTCCATTGAAATTAATATTTATAGTGAAATCATGATCGGAATATATTTGAAATTTAACTTTTAAGATTTTTAATTCGCTGCAATATAACATTTAGGAATTATTTGTTCAACCGAAATCTGTCAAAGAATTCGTTACCTGTCCATTTTCCAAAGTCACGTACACTCATTTTATAACTAGATGAAGATAATTCGGAATCCGTATTCATTACAAAACAATTTATTGTAGTAAAAATAATACCTTTTACTAAATGTCAAATACAAGTAACATTCATTTGTTCATGACTTCCTATTTATTTATTTAAAAGTAAAGTGATAATGTTCAGATAAAGCAGTTGAATTTTTACTTTATTTAAATTAATCTTAAAGTGCTAAAGTGTATTATGAAAACGAAATTAGTACTAAAATTTATTTAAAGTCTTAAAGTAACTAAAACTTTTTTATGAAAACGGCCCTAGGTAAAACATATTTTACTCTATATTATATGTAATGTAGTTAATATTAATTTCAAGTAATGACAACAAAAAAAAGATAACAGTATAGTACATAAAACAATATATTATTTTAGAATGTTTGAAAAGTCGATTGTATAATAAATGCTGTAATTGCTGTATGACAGATTTCGAGTAAATGTTATTAACACTTAATCTATACCACAGTCGAGAAATTTACCACTTTTAAACAATGTTAATATTCCAATTACATTTCATTATCACATGTATGCTGTTGTGTTTTCAAAACATGCAAATTAATTTTAAACTTAATTTTTTCAGGTTTTATTTAAACTAGACAGTATTAAATAAAACTATGTTCTACCATAATATTAAGAAATATAAATTTAAATAAATAAAGTTAATATTGAATATTCAAATTTAACAATAATTACCTACCTACCCTTTTCTTTTACAGGTAACAATTCTTTTGATGATTATAGTTCGGATCGCTCATACAAACTCCTTTTTTACGTAATATTTTTTTAAATATTACTTTAATAGACCTTTTAATTTAAAGAGATAGAAAATATGCGCCATTTTACTATGTGCATGGCATTTGTTTTTTCAAAATTTATACGTAAAATGTGAGGAAAGTCTTTGACAACTTCAAAAACTTCTATAAAGAAGTTACAAAAGTATTTTAGTGACTGTAATATTTTTGACATTTAGCATTATTATAATTATTACCTCTCGCTAAGAGAGGTATTGAATTCATGCTAAATATCGCACATCCAGATTTTAGTGAATAAGCACGTTTTAAGGTCCCTAGAATCCGACTATAACATTTTTACGATGATGTCCGTATGTGTGTGTGGATGTTGGATCCACGATTTCACAAATACTATAAGACTTAGACATTTTTAACTACGGATTCCTCAGTCTAACAATAATGGGAATAGTTGATTAAATTTTGGTAACAATTGGACAAACGGAAGTAGCAGTTACAAGAAAAAAATCATCTAAATATTATTTATCAAAAATTTATGTAAATACTTATATTAAATAACGTTAAATTCTTTATTTGATAAATATAAATTCATTATTATATCTTCTATAGATTTAGAGGTAAAGAAATGCATATAAAATAATTTGATGTAAAAATTCTTAGATCAAACTACTTCAAGGCAAGAAATTCAAATGTTTGTAATTGACACATAAATGTCGCTGTCAAAAATATTTTTATGCCGCTGTAAAAAATATTTATACTTCATTATGAAGATTATGAAAATAAATAAAAAGTTAGCGTAAAAGAATATACGTAAAAAAGAATATAAACGAATTTGCGAAAAAATGACGAGTATAAAGAAAAAGAAAAGGAAAGTAGAAAAAAATATTCAGGATATTGAATATAAAAAAAATGTATGGTACATAATTTATATTAAAATATCCCATAGATTTTGCAAATATATATGAGAATTATGTTGTAGTGAGAATATATGTATTTGTATTTAAAAATATTTTTCGTTTTATGCGTACAACGAGGTAAAATATCTGGCGAGAATTTATGTGCTGGCCATAGATTTTTATTAATATATTCTTACAGTAATCATTTATTATTTCATATCGGTCTAGAAAATAAGTGTATAAGATAAGTAAATCCATATTCTCATCTAAATATTATTATTGCGTTTTACATTTTAAATTAATATCAGCCATTATTATTACATAAATAAATAGTACAAATTTAAGAAATACCCTTAAGTGTATAATTTAATTATTTCGTATATTATGATTCATTATACGTATACCTACAATATTAATTTTTACTGTTTGTTCAAAAAGAGCGCCAATTGTGCCGAAACCGTCCAGCATGGCGGCGTTCAATTATACACAAAACTTTAACATTGGGTACGGTATCCACATATCTATAGAGATCAATGCATTTTCTGTAATCGGAGCGCATACCGTTACGAATTGTTATTGTAATTACATTTTTTATAATATCCTTGAGTTTCATAGAATAATTAAGTATATACATGTATGTACAATATTAATTTTCTCTATTTCGGAATAGGGGAGTATGACTAAGTGAAATTTAAATGTTTTGATAATGTATACTAAAAATAAATCATGTAAGTAGCCTAATAGTAAATATAAAAGTCAAATTTATATTATCTTGTAATTAAAGACAATTATACATATACATATATATATATATATATATATATATATATGTATGTATATATATATATATATATATATATATATATATATATATATATATATATATATATATATATACAGGGTGTTATATTTTAATGGACCCAGCAAATATCTCGCTTATTTATTAAGTTGGCAATTTTTTTCATATAACATGATTTATACAGGAACATGCAAGCTACTTGATGACGAATGTACATTCCTAATACCCCTTCCGATTTATGAGTAATTAATATCTACTTTGAAATTTCAAATGGAACACACTGTATTTTTTTACAAATTTGAAAAGTGCATCAAATTTGCTTTACAATTATGTAAAATAATCCATATGTTACATTATTAAAAATTAAAATGGCGGGCACTTTTTTATACACCTAATTGGAAAGAGAATAGTGAGCCATGACTGTGGCTTGTGCTCCTTATTCTTATTTTCTGTATTATTATGACAAAAAAATATTATTTCGTTGAATAGGTACAATTGTTTTAGTTAATTGTTTTATTTCAAGCCACAGTCATGGCTCACTATTCTCTTTCCAATTAGGTGTATAAAAAAGTGCCCGCCATTTTAATTTTTAATAATGTAACATATGGATTATTTTACATGATTGTAAAGCAAATTTGATGCACTTTTCAAATTTGTAAAAAAATATAGTATGTTCCATTTGAAATTTCAAAGTAGATATTAACTACTCATAAACCGGAAGTGGTATCAGGAATTTACATCCGTCATCAAGTAGCTTACATGTTCCTGTATAAATCATGTTATATGAAAAAAATTGCCAACTTAATAAATAAGCGAGATATTTGCTGGGTCCATTAAAATATAACATATATATGATGAGTCTGTGAAGACACCCCCTCCCTTTAACTTTTTTATTATAAGTAATAGAAAAAATGGCTCATATAAAAGTTTTATTACTTTACATATACTATTTGATGGCAGATGTAGATATTTTTTATAAAGTCAGGTTTACAAGATACGACTATCAACTTTTATTTTTCAAATGGCAACCTATAATTATTTTAATAAAATATAAACCGCCATTTTTTTCTCTTTTCAACGATGTATTATTTTTTATTATTTTATTTGAAAAATTTCGAGAAAAATGAGATAATTTAGAAATATTAGAAATAATTTTTAAACAAATATTATAGGTGGCTATGTTTTTTTTTGTTTACAAAATAAGTTAAATTAAGTAACAAACGTATACTTTTTTGACATTAATTTAATTGTTTTACATTGTTACGTTTTGTTTATTTTCAAATAGCCACCTATAATATTTGTTTAAAAATTATTTCTAATATTTCTAAATTCTCATTTTTCTCGAAATTTTTCAAATACAATAATAAAAAATAATACATCGTTGAAAATAGAAAAAAATGTCGGTTTATATTTTATTAAAATAATTATAGGTTGCCATTTGAAAAATAAAAGTTGATAGTCGTATCTTGTAAACCTGACTATAAAAAATATCTACATCTGCCATCAAATAGTATATGTAAAATAATAAAACTTTTATGAGCCATTTTTTCTATTACTTATAATAAAAAAGTTAAAGTGGGAGGGGGCGCCATATTAATATAATACATATATATATATATATATCTTTAATATAATTCGTAATTAAATCATAAATTAAAAAAATAATAATAAAAAAACTATCTTGACGGAAATACGAACATACGAACCCCAACCTCTAAACGTCCTCTCATTCCACAGTCAGCTACACTAACCACATACCTACAATGACAATTATTGCAAATGTTTTGATATTACGTAATAAAATATTGGAACAAATATTTATTAACAGATATTCATAATTTTCTCTGATTTACGCAATGATAATAATGTAATTAATGTTAAATAAGGTACACGAGGTAATGTACTATTATCATGTTAAATAGCAAGGCTTAATTTTATGCCGGACACTTTTTATTCACAAAAATCAGTTTTCCCATGTTAAACGCATATGTCAAGGTTTGCTTGGGACACACGGTATATATATATATATATATATATATATATATATATATATATATATATATATATATATATATATATATATATACATATATTAGTGTGAACACTGAAAACCGTGACATGGGCGTTTAACATGGGAAAACGGTTTTTTACAAATATCATCTGTCCCGCAAGACTATAGCGGGAATTTTTGAAATGGTTGGATAGAATATTTAATTTGGCATCGAAGAGTATCTAAATACTCCTAATTTAATGGCTTATTATTGAAATATTTGCGAAAGTATAATGCAGTTTGACAGTTATTATTTATAATTTATTAAAAACAGTACTTATTCTGTAGTTGAATTGGTTAGATCGTTCTCCACGGCGACGCTACGTTTCTTTATTCTTTCCTGCTGCGTTTATCAGTAGATCCTAGATTCGAACTGAAATTTAAATTGTAACTTTATATTTTTTAAGGTAAAACCAAATAAGCTGTTATAGGTTTATACTAATTTTTCTTCATTTCTTTTTGGTGAGTTGAAAAGTTTGCATTTTTTAAATTTTATATTTGATTGTAACATTATATGTATATATGCTCAAAACGTCCATGAACGCTTAGTGCTTAATAATAAAAATTGGAACTTGGAACAGTAAGACCTACAATTTTTTCGACGATAAATCCCAAGGCGGTTCCCAAAGAATATTCCAAATTAATAATTTAGTATTATATGGTAATAAGATTATTAACCAGGAAAATTGAAAGAAAAAATATTGTCTTTGTTACATGAAGGACATTTTGGCTTTAATAAAATGAAAAACACCGCGAAACAACTTTATTACTGGCAAGGAATGAATACAGACATTGAAAACTTTGCAAGGAAGTGTAAAAGTTGTGAGAAGTACAAACCGGCTAATATAAAAGAATCGTTAATTTGTCACGAAATTCATAAAGTACCATTTCGTAAAATTGCAGCAGATATTGCTGCATTCGGTAATCATTCGTATTTAGTAATTATAGATTACTTTTCTAAATGGCTGGATGTAAGGATATAATTTTAATTAAAAATAAAACTGCTCGCGAGTTAATAATACGATTTAAAAGGTTATTTAGCACCCACGGTATCCCAGCTCAGTTAGTTGCAGATAATATGCCATTTAATTCGAATGAATTTTTAAAATTTGCATCAGATTGGAAATTTTAAGTTACCACTAGTAGCCCACTTCACTCGCAGTCCAACGGTCAAGCAGAAAGTGCTGTAAAAATAACTAAAAATATACTTAGAAAAAATGCGAATATAGATTTGGCATTATTGAATTATAGAAATTCACCAATTGAAGGAATAGGGCTATCGCCGGCGCAGATTTTAATGAATAGACGTTTGAACTCTAAATTACCTACAGCTTGAAATCTTCTTCTGCCTGTAACAAATGATGCAGACAACATAAAACAAAAACTAGATAAAAAACATGAACTTTACAAACATTACTACGACCGTAAAGCTAAAGAACGCGAGTCAGTTAATCTGGGTGATAATATTACAATTGGGAAAGGAAAAGAGTGAGTACCAGGAAAAGTGGTTAAATATCATGATTCATATCATACATGTATAAGAGATGATTTATTTCTACGTTTGTGTTCTTCACCAAATACCCTTTCCCAGCTTTTCTTAACAGCGTGGTTAATGGCTGTATCGCCATACAAAACCAGAGAGGGCTTAATGCATCTCCTTGGAAAATGCCTCTCTTTATATTTATTTCTCCTATGAAAGTATTTTGTATTCTTAATTCCGTTTTCCACTTTGTCATAACATGATTTAAGAACTTATGAATAGTGGGGTTTATTTGATAAATCTGTAGGACTTCTTTAAACCATGAATGCGGTACGCTATCAAACGCTTTCATGTAGTCTATGTATGTAACATGGAGCGGTGTTTTAGTCTTTCTTGCTTGACCTGTGATAATTGTGTCTATAACTAATTGTTCTTTACATCCTTGTGATACCTTCCTACAACCTTTTTGTTCTTCGTCAAGAAGGTTATTACTTTCTAAGTGTGTGTATATTTTTTGGGATAAAATTGATGTAGAGTTTGTATAATGTAGGCAAGCATGTAATAGGTCTGTATTTTTCAGGTTTTTCGGACGGGGTTGCTGTATTATTATTATTATTAATTATTAAGAATTAATTACGAATTACGAATTACTAATTACGAATTACTAGTTACTAATTACTAATTACCAGTTACTAATTACTAGTTACTAATTACTAATTACTAATTGCTAATTACAAATTGCTAATTGCAAATTACTAATTACTAATTGCTAATTACTAATTACTAATTACTAATTATTAATTATTAATTATTAATTATTAATTACTAATTACTAATTACTAATTATTAATTATTAATTATTAATTATTAATTATTAATTACTAATTACTAATTATTAATTATTAATTAGTAATTATTAATTATTAATTATTAATTATTAATTATTAATTATTAATTACTAATTATTAATTATTAATTATTAATTATTAATTATTAATTACTAATTACTAATTATTAATTATTAATTATTAATTATTAATTATTAATTACTAATTATTAATTATTAATTATTAATTATTAATTATTAATTATTAATTATTAATTATTAATTATTAATTATTAATTATTAATTATTAATTATTAATTATTAATTATTAATTATTAATTATTAATTATTAATTATTAATTATTAATTATTAATTATTAATTATTAATTATTAATTATTAATTATTAATTATTAATTATTAATTATTAATTATTAATTATTAATTATTAATTATTAATTATTAATTATTAATTATTAATTATTAATTATTAATTATTAATTATTAATTATTAATTATTAATTATTAATTATTAATTATTAATTATTAATTATTAATTATTAATTATTAATTATTAATTATTAATTATTAATTATTAATTATTAATTATTAATTATTAATTATTAATTATTAATTATTAATTATTAATTATTAATTATTAATTATTAATTATTAATTATTAATTATTAATTATTAATTATTAATTATTAATTATTAATTATTAATTATTAATTATTAATTATTAATTATTAATTATTAATTATTAATTATTAATTATTAATTATTAATTATTAATTATTAATTATTAATTATTAATTATTAATTATTAATTATTAATTATTAATTATTAATTATTAATTATTAATTATTAATTATTAATTATTAATTATTAATTATTAATTATTAATTATTAATTATTAATTATTAATTATTAATTATTAATTATTAATTATTAATTATTAATTATTAATTATTAATTATTAATTATTAATTATTAATTATTAATTATTAATTATTAATTATTAATTATTAATTATTAATTATTAATTATTAATTATTAATTATTAATTATTAATTATTAATTATTAATTATTAATTATTAATTATTAATTATTAATTATTAATTATTAATTATTAATTATTAATTATTAATTATTAATTATTAATTATTAATTATTAATTATTAATTATTAATTATTAATTATTAATTATTAATTATTAATTATTAATTATTAATTATTAATTATTAATTATTAATTATTAATTATTAATTATTAATTATTAATTATTAATTATTAATTATTAATTATTAATTATTAATTATTAATTATTAATTATTAATTATTAATTATTAATTATTAATTATTAATTATTAATTATTAATTATTAATTATTAATTATTAATTATTAATTATTAATTATTAATTATTAATTATTAATTATTAATTATTAATTATTAATTATTAATTATTAATTATTAATTATTAATTATTAATTATTAATTATTAATTATTAATTATTAATTATTAATTATTAATTATTAATTATTAATTATTAATTATTAATTATTAATTATTAATTATTAATTATTAATTATTAATTATTAATTATTAATTATTAATTATTAATTATTAATTATTAATTATTAATTATTAATTATTAATTATTAATTATTAATTATTAATTATTAATTATTAATTATTAATTATTAATTATTAATTATTAATTATTAATTATTAATTATTAATTATTAATTATTAATTATTAATTATTAATTATTAATTATTAATTATTAATTATTAATTATTAATTATTAATTATTAATTATTAATTATTAATTATTAATTATTAATTATTAATTATTAATTATTAATTATTAATTATTAATTATTAATTATTAATTATTAATTATTAATTATTAATTATTAATTATTAATTATTAATTATTAATTATTAATTATTAATTATTAATTATTAATTATTAATTATTAATTATTAATTATTAATTATTAATTATTAATTATTAATTATTAATTATTAATTATTAATTATTAATTATTAATTATTAATTATTAATTATTAATTATTAATTATTAATTATTAATTATTAATTATTAATTATTAATTATTAATTATTAATTATTAATTATTAATTATTAATTATTAATTATTAATTATTAATTATTAATTATTAATTATTAATTATTAATTATTAATTATTAATTATTAATTATTAATTATTAATTATTAATTATTAATTATTAATTATTAATTATTAATTATTAATTATTAATTATTAATTATTAATTATTAATTATTAATTATTAATTATTAATTATTAATTATTAATTATTAATTATTAATTATTAATTATTAATTATTAATTATTAATTATTAATTATTAATTATTAATTATTAATTATTAATTATTAATTATTAATTATTAATTATTAATTATTAATTATTAATTATTAATTATTAATTATTAATTATTAATTATTAATTATTAATTATTAATTATTAATTATTAATTATTAATTATTAATTATTAATTATTAATTATTAATTATTAATTATTAATTATTAATTATTAATTATTAATTATTAATTATTAATTATTAATTATTAATTATTAATTATTAATTATTAATTATTAATTATTAATTATTAATTATTAATTATTAATTATTAATTATTAATTATTAATTATTAATTATTAATTATTAATTATTAATTATTAATTATTAATTATTAATTATTAATTATTAATTATTAATTATTAATTATTAATTATTAATTATTAATTATTAATTATTAATTATTAATTATTAATTATTAATTATTAATTATTAATTATTAATTATTAATTATTAATTATTAATTATTAATTATTAATTATTAATTATTAATTATTAATTATTAATTATTAATTATTAATTATTAATTATTAATTATTAATTATTAATTATTAATTATTAATTATTAATTATTAATTATTAATTATTAATTATTAATTATTAATTATTAATTATTAATTATTAATTATTAATTATTAATTATTAATTATTAATTATTAATTATTAATTATTAATTATTAATTATTAATTATTAATTATTAATTATTAATTATTAATTATTAATTATTAATTATTAATTATTAATTATTAATTATTAATTATTAATTATTAATTATTAATTATTAATTATTAATTATTAATTATTAATTATTAATTATTAATTATTAATTATTAATTATTAATTATTAATTATTAATTATTAATTATTAATTATTAATTATTAATTATTAATTATTAATTATTAATTATTAATTATTAATTATTAATTATTAATTATTAATTATTAATTATTAATTATTAATTATTAATTATTAATTATTAATTATTAATTATTAATTATTAATTATTAATTATTAATTATTAATTATTAATTATTAATTATTAATTATTAATTATTAATTATTAATTATTAATTATTAATTATTAATTATTAATTATTAATTATTAATTATTAATTATTAATTATTAATTATTAATTATTAATTATTAATTATTAATTATTAATTATTAATTATTAATTATTAATTATTAATTATTAATTATTAATTATTAATTATTAATTATTAATTATTAATTATTAATTATTAATTATTAATTATTAATTATTAATTATTAATTATTAATTATTAATTATTAATTATTAATTATTAATTATTAATTATTAATTATTAATTATTAATTATTAATTATTAATTATTAATTATTAATTATTAATTATTAATTATTAATTATTAATTATTAATTATTAATTATTAATTATTAATTATTAATTATTAATTATTAATTATTAATTATTAATTATTAATTATTAATTATTAATTATTAATTATTAATTATTAATTATTAATTATTAATTATTAATTATTAATTATTAATTATTAATTATTAATTATTAATTATTAATTATTAATTATTAATTATTAATTATTAATTATTAATTATTAATTATTAATTATTAATTATTAATTATTAATTATTAATTATTAATTATTAATTATTAATTATTAATTATTAATTATTAATTATTAATTATTAATTATTAATTATTAATTATTAATTATTAATTATTAATTATTAATTATTAATTATTAATTATTAATTATTAATTATTAATTATTAATTATTAATTATTAATTATTAATTATTAATTATTAATTATTAATTATTAATTATTAATTATTAATTATTAATTATTAATTATTAATTATTAATTATTAATTATTAATTATTAATTATTAATTATTAATTATTAATTATTAATTATTAATTATTAATTATTAATTATTAATTATTAATTATTAATTATTAATTATTAATTATTAATTATTAATTATTAATTATTAATTATTAATTATTAATTATTAATTATTAATTATTAATTATTAATTATTAATTATTAATTATTAATTATTAATTAT
>OY720465.1:24941687-25049187 GCA_963082715.1 Harpalus rubripes
GTTTTACACGTTTAAATATTTAAAATAATTTGCTTTTTGCGATTTAACGTTGAATTTGACGTTTTAATATCAAATATAGAAGCCATATGTTTTCATTCTGGTGAGCATACTTTTTTTGGTAATAAGGGCCGCAGTATAATAGATTTAGTGTGGGTGGATACTTTCACAATGGAATATGTTACTAACTTTGAAATTTTCCATTCTTTGGAACCGTCAGGCCATAGCATATGTAGTCTATCACTTATCTCTGATTTGCGGTATGATAATGACAAAAACACACAAAAGAAACATATTACTAAATTCGAATTTGATGACGATAAAGCCATTTTATTTTCAAAATCGTTAAATATGTCTAATTTAATTTACTACAGCAGCCATAGCACGTCAGAACTAAACCACAATTTAGTGGTAGCTATTAAAGACGCGGCATCATCGGCAGGAATGTTGAAAGTAAAAACTTTGAGCAATGCATCTAAAAACGGTTCCATTTCTGACAATCACTGGTTCAATAAAGACTGCTTAGCTCTCAAAAAACAAACAAGAACCTTACTAAAAAGATATAAAAGAGAACCCACGAGCTCTAATATGTCAATTTTTTTAGAAAGTAAACGTGTATACTTAACGCGCGGATCAAAAATTGTAAAAATGAGTGGCAATGCTCTGTCACTGAAAAACTTTCAAACATAAAAAATAATAACGAATTTTGGAAGGTTGTAAAGCAACTTAAACCTAAATTACAATCTGCGACTGAGAATGAAAATATAGATTGGAAAATTTTTTATAGCGAACTGTATCCCAAAATTGATAAAAATTATTTCCAGTTTTACGACAGTTTCAACCCTAATTTTGACTCTAAGATTACGTTAGATGAGCTGACAGCAGCTGTCAATGGTTCTAAGGCAGGAAAAGCACCCGGGGCAGATGAAATAATTAATGACTTTTATAAATGTATGCCGGACAACTGGTTTCATTACCTATTAAATTTATTTAATATGATTTTGGAAAATGAAGATACTCCTCCTTCCAGGTCACAGATAATAGTTATTAACGTCATAAGGCTGATATATAGCAAATAACAGATGAGGTTGAATGTTGTAAAATTGAGGCGATAGCCGAGATTTTATAATCAACCGTGTCTGTTATTTGTATATCAGCCGTGTGACGTTCAGTATTTTTCATAATAACATAAAATATCTTCGGCAAATTCTATTTTCTATGGCATGTTGACAGGTGACAGCTCTTCATGACAATTTCATGACGCTGCGATTTTTTTTTTGGAACACATGATTTTTAATAATTGTACTGTTATAAAAAATAACGGCCGTGGCTGTTTTGATGCATATATCGGTTGAGCATACAGTACTGTTAAAGCACATTTAACAGTATGGTATTATGAAAAATTATTTATGCTACGCAAGAAAGGAGATCCCTCAGATCCCTTAAACTACCGAGGTATCGCTTTAATCAACTCGGTTTGTAAACTTTTTACACGAATATTAGCTGCACGCATTCAAAAACACCTTGAAGATAACAATATTTTAAGCGAAAGCCAAATGGGTTTTCGAAAACGAAGGAGTACGGTAGATTGTATCTTTTCGCTTTCCTCAATGATTCATATTCACTTGAGACTCGCAAAAAGCACTATTTATGCTATCTTCATAGACTTTAAACGTGCCTTCGACTCTGGAGAACCACTCTCTGCTTTGGCAAAAGTTGTATAACACAGGTATTAGTTCAAAAACCATTAGAATTATTCAAAATTTATATAAAAATGCGGTAATAATTTTTGAAGACAATTTTAATCCAAATGATGGTGTACAAGTAACAGAAGGTGTCCTTCAGGGAGAAATTTTATCGCCTACTTTTTTCTCGATCTATATCAACGATTTGGAGGACTTAACATTGATGGGACCAGAGATCTGTTATTGTTAGCATATGCTGATGATATTGTAATTTTATGTAATTCGCCCATAGATGTGCAAAGAAAACTTGATCTGTTAAGTAAATATTGCAAGTCAAATAAACTAAAAGTTAACACAGAAAAAACAAAAATTCTACCGTTTCATAAAGGCCGTGGTAAAAAACAACCATTCGGTTTTAAATATGAGAATGAAAATATAGAAGTTGTAAATAAATTTTGCTACTTAGGAATAATTATTTCAAGCTCAGGACGATTTTTACAAGCTGCAAATCAAGCAATAAAAAAAGCAGCAGCAGCTACTAACTCGGTAAAAAATATTTTAGCAAAAGGGTCGTCAAAAATGTGGGACGAGAAAGTAAAACTTTTAAAGTCGGTCGTCAATGCGACGGCATTATATTCAGTTGAAGTATGGGGTTTAAGGTACGGTGAAATGTTAGAACGTTGTCAACTACGATTTGTAAAAGCAATGTTAACTTGCCCAAGGAATACTCCCGATTGTATGCTTAGAAGCGAAACGGGATTAAGCCATATAAAAATCGAAATCGCTAAAAGAACTTTGAACTTTTGGGCTAAAATTCTAACCCTAGAAGAGTCGCAGATAACAAAAATCATTTATAACAGATTAATTTACTTAAATAAGAGTCCTAGCAACAAACTGGAATTTAACTGGGTCTCTCAATTTCAATCTCTTTTCTCTGATCTTGATTTTGAAAAATATTTGGAAGCCCAAAATATTACTAAAAAAGAAATAAATTCTTTGCTAAATGCACTTGAGAGCAAATTAATTCAAAATGATATGAATCGTCTTGCTGTTTCAAAGTATAACAATTTCTACAAGGAAGTAATAATAAAAAAAATTTCATCTCGACATTACTTAAATTTAAATATTTCATTTAATAAGAAGCGAATGATCGCTCAAATTCGTTTATGTAATAATTATTTTCTCACGTTCTCTGTTAACAATATTTTCTACCGTATAGACGCCAAGGCGAACTGTACGGTTTGTAATTTAAATGAACCGGAAAGTATGCACCATTTTCTTTTCATATGCCCTGTGTACCAACCTATGAGAAGCGTTTATTTGACAGAGTACCTTACAGATCAAAACAACTCAGTTTTTAAGAATTTATTAACGAATTTAAACGTTTCCAAAATTAATAAAATTTACTATTACATGTCCGGTGCGCTTAAGCTCAGGAGCTTCTGCCTTAATGAATGAATAAAGTTTATTTTCTAGTGCTGTAATGTTAATTAACAAGTGCTACGTTTATCATTAATTATTCTTTCCATTGGCAATCTCGGTGTATATACATATATATTTACTTTTGTTTTCAACATTCATTTTGTTATTTTTGGTAATTTACTATTTAGCTGGTTAAATAAAAAATTTGTACCTACATGTGTATTTACTTGTACATATCATGAATTGATTTCATACTTCTGTTAGGGATAAGTAAAATATTCATTATTTCGTTTACTTTGTTGCAGTGATAATTAAATACTTAGGATTTTTGATCTATTTATTTTGTATATAATTAGTTTGGTGTTTTGGAATTAATATTGTATTTCATTGTTTAAATAACTTTATGAGTCATATTTTAATAATAATAATAATAATAATAATAATAATAATAATAATAATAATAATAATAATAATAATAATAATAATAATAATAAAAAAATTTAATGTATTAGGGATTTATATTTAGTTCTTATTGTCAAATGTAACTAACCTTTAAAATAACTATTCTACTTTTTATGTTTTGGATATAATTATATTTTGGTAAGGCCAACCCATTGTTAAAGAAATGTAATTTCTTATAAACAATAAATTATTCTATTCTATTCTATATGTTTTCATTCTAAACTAGCGCTCGTAGCGGACAACTACGGTGGATCAAAGATGCCGCATACGTCATCCTATTGCTGGCGATGTAACTAACGATAACTTCAATATCGTTTGTACAAGAAATACGCTGTATTTTATTACTTTTATTGCATTAATAGTAATATTGCACGTATAGTATAACAGTAATGTGGAAAGCGGAAACATCATTACATTTCAACATTACTAAACTCCCCCACTGAATGGTGAGGAGATCGAGCTGCTACGTTCCTGTCGGAGTGTCAGTGCTGCATCGAACGCAAAAGGGCAGAAGTTACAAGTGGTGTGACTTATAATCCCTGTTCATAGTCCGTCACTGTGTTACATACGACGCTACGACACCAATCTCGGAATAGTTTTTTATTTATGTGAAAATGGCTACCACCAGAAAAGTTTTCCTTGATGCAGGCCTAGAAGACAAATAGATTTAGTTGATTTTCTGCCTAATGTACTGAACACAGAAGTCACATTTGCCCTCATTGCAGTGCAGAACTATAATTAGCCTTAATTTCATATTTCTCACACACGCACACAGACGCACGCACGCACACACACACATACACACACACGCACACACACACGCGCGCGCGCACGCACACACACACACACACACACACACACAGACACACAGAGACAGACACACAGAGACAGACACACACACATACACACAAACTGACATCATCGTAAAATTAGTAAAAACGTATTTTGGTACACATTTCAGATGCTAAAAAATCAGTAATAAAAAGAGAATCACAAGTTGCTATGGAAACAAAAATATTGTTTAACATCTTATCTTAACTTTGACAGCTCAATCTTTTCAGTCATTTATGTAGATATGGCTTACAAATTAGAAACCCGAATGAGTATATATAATTTAGTTGGGCAAGTTCCTAAAGCCGAAATATTACGAATTTTTGAAAATCAACAAATATCCCAAAGACCATTTATCGGACAATTACTGATTGTGAGCAAGGTATTCCTTGTTTAAACCTGCCAAAAAGTGGAAGACCTAGAATTTTTGCCAGAGTAAGAGCCGAAGCACTACTAATAAGAGCGAAAACAGACTTGGTAGTTCATTAAGAAAACTGGCACGCCAGTGTCGAACATACAAGGACACTATATCGCGGAAACTGTCACAGAATGGTAAAAAATTCAGAAAACGAAGAAAAGCCTTAAAATATACAGCCAGCCAACTAGCCAGAATCCCGATATGCTGCCGTAATCTAAGAAGGGTACATTTTGCGAATAACCGCGTGATAATTATGGATGATGAAAAGTACTACATGATGAGTAACTCCAAAATAAAATGATAATTTTATACTAACAATGTTGAAGAAGTCCCTAATAATGCCAGATATAAACAAAAATCCAAAGTCGCAGATAAGATGTTGGCTTGGTGCGCCAGATACATTAAAACTTACATTTTTTTTCATATAATAAGCAGTTGCAGGTTTAACGCCTTTTTATGTAAAGATATAAATCAAAATTAATTTGATTAATATTATCTGTCCACATTATTTACATTCAAAAGAATCGGTATATTTAAGCCGCGGCAAAAGCAGAAAACTTAAAACTGTGACCTAGAAGACAACTACAATAGATGCGTTGAGCGTTATAATAATTAATAGTATGTTCCGTAACGCAACCGTTTCGACCAGGTTTACGGTTTTGTGTTCCGTAAGTCCTGGAATTATTTACCGGTTTCTATTTGGAATGCGGTTCTTGTAAAAAGTTGGTAAAACGTCGGACCACGGCAACCACGAAATAATCCTGGTTTCTCTGGTATTTTTACCCCCACTACCGCTACTTTCAAACATCATCATAACAAAATCAAACGATATGCGTCAATATCAAATATCTAAACCGCATGATTGGTATTACTAATAATTATTATAGATGTATGTATGAAAACATTATTTATATTTGATATATTGTTGGTTGTGTTATTTTTTATTGGCATTAAATGTAACAGAATGTTCAATTTCGTTGACATATTCAAAGTTATCATTCATTTGGTTAATTTTTATTTTTGTTGTGTCAATTTTATATGTTATATGATTCAATGTCAATCTGTCCCGAAATAGATGAAAATATTCAGGAACCATGGCGTACCCGGAATCAATATACTGGCTTTTTTGGTTGACTTACGGAATATACTATAAAAATATATTTTGTAATTCTTGTTTCATATACACTTTTGAATAATAAATAATACAGAGAGAAGTGAGAGCAACTGCACAATTTTAATGTAGAGCTGCATTTTAAAATTTAGAACTGCAAAAACAAGCCAGAGCTGCACCAAATTATATCCCCTGACTGTTATGCGTAAAGATGAAAATGTCAATTTCAATAAGGTCAACCCTATTAAACTGAATTTTGAAATAAAAAATAGAAGTTCAGAGCTTAAAAAAAATTAAGAATGGTTTATTAATTAAAACATCCAATATAAAGCAAAGTGAGAAATTATTAAGTATAAAATCTTTTCTTGACGTTGAAATCCATAGTGAATACCATCCTACTCTCAATAATAGTCGTGGAATTGTCTATTGTACTGACCGTATCTATTGTACAGACGAAGAAATTTTATGCGACACTAAATGTCAAGGAGTCATACATGTCCGAAGACTTACTTCCTTTACAAATGGGGAAAAATATGATAATGGCTTATTTGTTCTAACTTTTGATTCTGAAAGTCTACCCCGTGATATAAAAATTGTACTCACTGTCGGTAGAATTGTACATTCCAAATACAGCAAGATGCACTAAATGTCAAAAATTTGGTCATATTGAAAATAGCTGCAATGATACAAATGCAGTATGTATATGCGGTCAAGATCCACATCGAGGTGAACCTTGCAACAAAAATCTTATTTGTTGCCCGAACTCTAAAAGCAATCACTCAGCTAACTCTAAAAATTGCCAATATTTTATCTTTGAAAATTCAATCAATGAATATAAAGCAAAGAACAAATGCTCATACATACAAGCTCGCCGTGCAATTGAAAAAACATCAGTTAATCCAAAAGCGCAAACCTTTGCAAAAGTTACTAACTCTAACCTGCTAGTAAGTAAAGTCACTACTGCCAACAGCCTTACCCAAGAATTAATTCAACAGATAATACCTACATTTAGAACAATGTTTGAAGAATTTTTGCTAAAATTTAACAGTACAATTACTACCTCACAAAACACTTCAACTCAAAAAAAGTAATCCTAACACAAATAATGATCTTGAAAAACACAAAACTCCTTCAACAAAAAATACAATTGCTAAACCTAAACAACAAACTAATTTAAACAAAATTAATGAGCCTAGTTCTTCCAAACATACTCTCAGTGAAAAAATGCCTTCATCACAGCATAAAATACAATTACAAATTGTTTCTATAGAATGTACCCCCACATATGACTCTCCCCCTATGTCCTGGGAAGAGAGTTTGAGTTCTACTCTCGATGATAACGAGGACTTCTCTACAACGCAATCCCAAGAAATCAATAAAGAAATCACTGCTAATAATAAAACCCTACTTACTAAAAGAAGTGAAAAAATTCCTAAACTAAAAATTAAAATTAACAAATAACAAAAAAAATACTACAAAAATAACTTGAAAAATACAAATAGAATATGTAATAACTATTTGAAATTCATAAATTATAATTCTTAATGTGTAATATTGCACAATTCAATATTAATGGCCTTTTACATCAATTAAACAATCTCAAGTTATTGTTGAGACACTAATGCCGAAATATTATGTCTAGAGCAAACATATCTCGTTCCTCAAATAAAATTCAATCTAAGAGCTTTTAATGTATTTAGATGCGACGATGATCCTATTGATTATGCTAGAGGCGGTGTTGCAATACTGCTTAAAAACGCTACTCTAACAGCTGTTGCAATTAAAATTTATAAACCTATAATATGTTTAATTTGCTCCATCTATATGCCTCCAAATTATAACTGGCAATTAGTGGATTTATATAATATTCTCAACCAATTAGGTAATAATTATATTATATGCGGAGATTTCAACGCTATCAGCAAAACTTGGGGTAAAGATGACGCCATTCGAAATAGATCAGGTAAACTAATCGAATCACTTCTATTCGCTAGTAATAACGATGTCCTTCTCAACATACCAGGTACGCCTACCTATCATATAGCTAGGTCAGGAACATTTTCTTTAGTCGATTTAACCGTTTCCTGGTCTTCTATCGCTCATATCTTTACATGGTGTACGCCTGATTATTATTTATATGAGAGTGATCATTTCCCCATATTATTTAAAGGGCTACAATCCTTTCCTCCCGACCCATCTCCTAAATGGTATTACGACTCGGCGGATTGGAACACATTCCGCTTAAATTTAATAGATGTTAGACAATTAGATTTTAATAATCTAAATGGAAATAATTATAAAGATAAGCTAAATAATTTAAATATTTCCATGTTTGAAGCTGCAATATCAGCTATTCCACACACACCGGCAGTTCAATCACTATATCCAGATATAAACACTGACTTAAATAAAACAACCTCAAATGTAATAACTGCATATCAGTAAATAAAAAAAGTTCCATGGTGGTCGGATCAACTATGCACATATATTAAAGAAAAACGTACTACATGGTCAGAATATAAGAAAGTCCCTAATGAAGCCAATCTAATTAAATATAAACAAGCGCGAGCCATATGCAAATTAAAAATAAACAAAACCAAATCAGATAGTTGGAAAAACTTTATTAAAAACTTAGCGAACGCCACAGATCCAAGAAAAATGTGGCGTAACATAACAAATATACGTGGTAACAAAACAATTAAACCCATTACGAAAATTAAAACAAACCAAAATCATATTGAAACCGATATCGCTAACATCGCAAATATATTCGCTGAACATTTCAGTGAAGTAAGTAGTGATTAATACTATAACCTTAATTTCCGTCAGTATAAAAAGAAGTGGAAAAAAAACAATAGATTATGAAATATTAAACAATGACCCATATAACAGTAATTTTACAATGTCAGAATTTTCTACAAACATAAAACACCATTGTAAAAATGGAGCAGCCGTTGGTCCAGACGGTATTGCATACGCGGTTTACAAAAAATTACCCTATTCCTATATCTCGGCAAACTTAGATTATTTCAATTTCATTTGGGTTAATGCCTTTTATCCTGAACAATGGCGTAACGCCATTGTAGTTCCTTTGCTAAAAAGTGTCAAAGATTCAGACTCTACGAACAATTATAGACGTATATCTCTTACATCTTACATATCTAAACTAAACGAAAAATTAGTCAACAAACGACTTACTTGGGTATTGAACAGCAAAAATTTAATTGATGATTTCCAATTCGGGTCTCGAAGATCTCGATCAACTCAGAATGTAATCAATAATTTAACAAATCAAATACAAAATTCAATAATGCGTCGTCAACATCTAGTCGCTGTATCATTTGATTTGACTAAAACATTCGACACTACTTGGCGAAAAGGGATCGTCTTCCAGTTACTTAAATGGGGCATTAAAGGTCGAATGTTATTTTTTGTCGACAACTTCTTAACCCGTCGAACCCTCCAGGTTCGCATTGGGTCTACTCTGTCTGCAAAGTACGAATTTGATAATGGTATTCCTCAAGGGTCAGTAACTGTATTTTTAGTAGCGGTAAATTCATTATTAAACAACTTACCCAAAGATGTAAATCACTATGTATATGTTGATGATTTGTTAATCTACGCAAAGGGTGAAAACCTATCTGGAATCCAAAATAAATTACAAAATGCTATAGATATCATTTCCGCCAACGCAATAAATTCCGGCTTCTCCTTTTCCACGAAAAATGTCAAGCCATAGATTTCTGCCGTTTGAGAAGGCTACCTTCATGCCCTCAGTTTTATATAAATAACATTCCTATTACAATTGTAGATAAAATCACCTTTTTAGGAATCATATTTGACAAAGGACTTAATTGCTATGTTCACATTAACCAGCTTGTATCAAAATGCGACAAATCAATGAACATCCTTAAAATCCTACCCCACACTACTTATAGAAGAGTAATATGAAGAAATTAAAATCTATATATGCTCAAGGTATTCGATTAGTGACAGGGGCAATTCGTACAAGCCCTATTCAATCTCTTCACATTGAATCTGGTGTTACATCAATCGAACATAACCGCACCAAAGCAATGATCAAATATACAGCAAAAATTAAGGCCAACCCAGAACACCCTAACTATGATGCAATATTCCATAATATCGCAAATCAAGTATATTACGGAAGAAAACCAAAGTCCTCACTATGTCCCATCTTTATTGAGTGCATCAAAATATACAATGACTTATCCCGTACTCTGTTCAATGACATCCTAATTAATAAAAACAAAGCCGTACTACCACCGTTATGAAAGTGCAAACACCTCTTAAGGTTCAATACTTCACTCCTAAATAATAACATAAAAAAAGAAAATTACCCCCAATCAAATGATTAAAAACGAATTCTACTTAAGAACTAACAAATATCATAATGACAAGTACTTACTAGTATTCACTGATGGCTGAAAAATTCCCAATAAAGGAATCAGCTCTGCATACTATGTCCAGAACTGGCAATATATTGATGGCTTTACCCTTCCACCCATTTGTTGCATCTTTGCTGCTGAATTTGTGGCTATTTTGTACGTTCTCGATTATATAATCCATACACTTGTCAATGAAACAATTACCAATAATATTAACAGTATAATAATATTCACGGATTCCTCAGCTACATCCAATACCTACAGAACCTACATGTCAATTTCAGTGACAATCTTATGCAATGCATCATTGATCAAATCCATATATTACAGTCTAAATTTAACATAAACACTACTGTGTTCTGGACTCCTAGTCGTTCTGGCATCGCCGGCGACGAAAAAGTCCACCATTTCGCATTTAGCCTACTGGACGACCAGCAGTGTCATCAACATCAGCACAAATCGATTGTAACAATGAATGATGTTCTACGATACACTTCAGCATTCCTCATAAACTTACAACAGCAAGAGTGGGATAGGGTACAAAACAGTCATTTAAGGAACATTAAAAACTTCGCAAAACCATGAAATAAAGATAGATATTTTTTACTTACCAGAAGACAAGTTATTATCACTCGACTCTCTATAGGCCACACAAATCTAACAAATAGCTACCACTTTAAAAATGAAGACCCGCCTGCATGTGAAACATGCAATACAATCTCTACTGAATGCCTAAAAGATCCCGCTAAATTCGAAAATATCTTTAAATTTCTAGAAAATACGGAATACTATAAATACATCTAAGATTTGGACTTCGTAAAATGCGACTATGTTCACGGGTACAATAGTGAGAGTAGCTCCGTGCACTTAAAAAAAAAAAATACAACTTTTACACTTTATACCTGTTATGTAGCATGCCAAAAAGTAATGACATGTAACTGAAGTAGACCCAGAGCGCAGCGTTTGTTGTGACACAGTATACACAACATCAAATTAATTTAAAATATCAATTGCATTTTTCTCAATATTTTTGGTATTTAAGAATTTAAAACGATTACATGGTTGAACTAAGAAAAAAATACTTTATCGAATAAGCCTATATATAATATCCCATTAAAAAAATATAACTTAATTGCGTAGGCTTCCACAGTCTGAGTAATGAGAAATACTCGTTTTCCGGGAATGGACTGTGTCATATTTTGAGTCAGAGCTATGACACAGTCCATTCCCGGAAAACGAATATTTCTCAAAATATAACTTTATGTTATAGTTTCAGAACCACTGGTTAAAAAAATTTTGTTCTTCAATAAGTGAATGTCCCTCTTCCTCTAATATAACTTTTATTTGAATGATTTTCCTCTATTTCCAATAATAAAGAAGTTAATCGAAGGGTCCCGTATCCGAGAAACACCCTGTATTCTTCCGCTATTTTTTACTAATATCTATTAATTCTATTGAGCTGGAATTCCCCATGTCATAGGGCAACTTCAACACTTCAGTTTTTGGCAAATATAATTATACACAATATGAACCATGAATAATGTGTATTATTTTCAATAATTTACTGTGATCCTCGTATATACAAAGGCTGTTTGATAAAGTGTCATTCACATAATACTTATTGTAACGATAGTGCAGTGGTCTTGCACAGGGACGGACAGGGCCACCAGGAAATCTAGAAATTCCCGACAGGCCGCGACTTGTAGGAGTCTGGTGGGCCTAGCAGCTATTTTTTGACATTTAATGCATCTAAAAATGTTAATGTTTATGCCCAGTTATACCCTGAGTTCAAGGAAAATATTTAAAAGTGGAGGATATGTGTATGTGTACTCTTGGTTTTTGAAACAGATATATATTCGTAAACAACAAGCTTTTAAAACAATTTTTACGCCCAGTTATACACCGATTTAGAGAAAAACAACCAATTTTTGGTCAGTAGAGGCTGGTACCAAAGGTCTCAGCAATGATTTGGAATAGGTACGTTCTTTAAAAATAACGGATGAAAAACTTTCCAATGACGTAACAGCTTTGGAACTATTCCGAATTGAGTTGCAAAAGATAAAAGATCTTGATTTAGGTTACAACAAAATTTATAATTCAGACGAATTTAAATTATTTTGTCGTTTTCTCCCTGATAAAACTTTGGTTCATGCTGACGAGAAAGCAGCACCCGGATAAAATTAACAAAAAAAAAAAAAATACCTGCATACTTCGCAGCAATACAAACGGCAATCAAAAGCTTAAAATTCTCGTTATTGGTAAATTTAAGAACACACATCTGTCTGTACGCTATTACTTTATGTAAATACAACACAAAAGTTAAGACTGCAAATAAAATATGGAGGTAAATGAATGAGTGTATATTGGATGTATATTTTATAATTAGAGGAAACTGTGATAACTCAAAACAAAATAAATTCTGGGAACGAAAAACATGACAAGAAAACACAAACTTACATTTACAATGTTGCTAGATTAACATCAACACAAACCTATTTTTCCAATGTCAATAAATCAATACAATTTTTTTAGAATGTCGAGAAACCTACAAAATCTTAATTCGGAAAAAGCATTTCGTCAACGCAAACACCAGTTATAAAAACGAAAAATAATTCAACACAATTTATTACAAGTAATAGAAATATTTCAACACAAACAATTCACATCACGAAAACTAGTTCCACACAAACAGAAGAAATTAATAAGACTGAATTTTCAACACGAAGTACAAATACTTACACACAAATAGAAGAATCTAGCAAGACTGAAAAAAGTACGCAAATATAAAAATATATTATGGAAAAAAACTGTTTGATACTTGTGACGCCACCCCCGGGGGCGGTTGCGTCATATTGGCGTCGTCTTCTTTGTCTCAGAGGTTAGTTTGCTCGGGCGCCTATTTTACGGTGGTAATGTCTAAAAAGAAGACGGCTGGTTGCCGGGATTGCTCTTTGTGGAGGAAGGGCCAGCGGTTGCACAAAAAAGCACGGTTAGCTTAACTAATATTTAATGTTAATTAGGAAAAAAATATGTACAGCAGAAAATATAAAATGGAAATTGTAAAATAGAAAATATAAACCCTGACTAATTGTGACCGTCTATCTTTGCGGCCGAGACACGATTGGCCGTGAAGCGGCAAAAGCAGGTAAGAGCAAATGAAACAGAATGATTCTATAGAACGGCGGTTGTCAAGTTATTAATGAGAACGACATATTAGACGTTTTCTAAAATTGATAAACCGGAAGTACTACTTTACAGGAAGCTAAACAGATTTTCTTGGAAAAATATATTAAAACATGATCCAAAACTTCTCAAATTTGGTATTTAAAACACGTGTATAATTTGAAACAACATTAGATTTTGACTATATCTATGTGATAAACCGGAAGTGGCACTTAATTTGGAGCTTTTAACAGATTTTCGAGGAAAAACATAATGAAATATAATCCAAAATTTGGTATTACAGATTTTTCTACGCTCCAGCAATAAAATTAATAATTTCGTTTCTGTTTCTCTTCCGGATTTTTTCTTTTCGTTTATATCGTTTATCATTTACGTTTCTGTTCTGTTCCGCGTCACTGATTTTTTTGTAATTCCATCTTTTTGTTGGTAATTTTGAATGTTAAAATGACATTTTTGTCATAAATAGTTTATAGGTAATGATTATTTATTTGAAAATAGACTAATGGCATAAGTGAAAAAATCATGAATAACTACTCCATGATAATATTTCAAAATATTGCTTTCATCCTGTTTGGATGTACGTTACGTATACATTTATTACATCTCGTCATACCGAGATAAGGGAGGTAATGTAATCGTGCCAAAAATTCGATGGTGAGTTTTCAATAAATAAGCACAAATTAGGGTCCCCACAATACGTTTTTACGATGATGTGTGTGTGTGTGTGTATGTGTGTGTGTGTGTGTGTGTGTGTGTGTGTGTGTGTGTGTGTGTGCGTGTGTGCGTGTGTGTGTGTGTGTGTGACGATTTTTTCATCCACAATAACTCTTAGAACAAACTTCCAAATATATCTATTTTCCGTATTTAACCTTCCTGCATTCATATAACGAGTTGATTAGATTTTGGGTAAAATTGGATAAACCGGAAGTGATACTTTATTTGAAGCTCTTTTTCGTGAAAAATAAATTGATACAATCCAAAACTTCTCAAATTTGGTATTTAAAACACGTGTATAATTTGATGTTTCGTTCCAGGCTGCTCGGCGTGCAGGGGGTAATAATGAGGAGCGCGAAATTTGAAGAAAACATAAAAATATATATATTTAATATCAAATGATAAAGTGTGATATGGTAAAAATAGATAATAGTGAAATATAAATATGTAAAAAAAATATATTTAAAGTCAATAATAATAAATAATTCAATAACCAAGTAATAAATATTATATATCAAATTCAAATATTATATATATATATATATATATATATATATATATATATATATATAATCCAGTCCTCTTCTACCCTGGGGGTGTTGAGGTTTTTCGTTTTAGTCTTTTATTAGGTTCTTCCATTTGGTTCGGTCTTGTGCAATTTCATGGGCTCTTTTGGTTGTTATACTT
This sequence comes from Harpalus rubripes, assembly GCA_963082715.1. Classification (NCBI taxonomy): domain Eukaryota; kingdom Metazoa; phylum Arthropoda; class Insecta; order Coleoptera; family Carabidae; genus Harpalus; species Harpalus rubripes. The sequence goes on from OY720465.1 coordinate 24,956,607, forward strand.
CGGTTTGTCAGCGTTGTATTTATTTCATCATCCCACGTCTTTATTGGTCTTCCTCTGCTTCTTTTCCCGTATATTCGTGTTTTCCATATTTGTTTAACTTTCCTATGTTTGTGCAGTCTTATTAGATGGCCATACCACTGTAGTTGCTTATTTTCAATTGCTTTTTGTGCTGACTGTGTTTCTAGATTGCTTCTAATATTATCGTTGCGTATTCTGTCCATCTTCGTGACTCCTTCTATCTTTCTCAGACACTTCATTTCTATAGCTGTTATTTTACTTCTTTGTCTTGTGTTCAGTACCCATGATTCGCATCCGTACAAAAGTGTTGGGAGGAATATTGTTTTGTAAACAGTCAATTTGGATCTTCTGCTTACGTATTTATGTCCTAAAATCGTTTTATTGAGTGCGTAGTATACTCTGGCTGCCGCCTGTATTCTATTATTAATTTCCTCATTATATTTACCATCATTTTGTATTATGCTTCCTAGGTATTTGAAGCTCTCTACTTGTTTGATTCTCATGTTGTTTATTTTAATGTTCAGTTCTGAATTTTCTTTGGATATCTTCATTACTCTTGTTTTGTCGACGTTTATCTGCATGTTAGCTTTTTGCAGCTCTTCATTCCATATATTCATATTTTTTTGTAGGTTTTTTTCGGAGTTAGCAAATATTACCATATCGTCCGCAAATATATATTCTGTTACCGAAACTTGGTGGAGGTTTAGCTATCCAATCGGGGTTTTTATTGTTCTTTTATTGGCTTGCTTTGTAATTTCGTCCATGTAGAGTATGAATAGGATTGGGCTCAGGGCTGGAGTGGCCCGGCGGGATACCGGGAGTTTCCCGGTGGCCCGTGACGGCTTGTGGCCTGACGAACTTAAAAAATAAATTATAAAAATTTAAAGTTGAAAAAATAAATAAATCGATACAAAAATAACATAAATTCTTGATTTTGAAATAATTCCCTACTATTTTTAAATGTGCGCCAATATTTATAGCTATTTTTCTTTTTGACAACCAATTGTTAAATTCGCAATACATACTTATTTTTTGTATTACCGACATCGTACACATGAAATGATCATTTATCTAAGGATGTATTTTATTTAGATTCAAATAACTTTTATCAAATTATAAATAATAACATACCTGCTACACCTTTTCATATAATAATTGATTTAATCAATAAAAAAAATTCACGAAATACTTGACTTCATGGCATAAAGCTTCTGTTTACACACTTGTTGCATAAATAACTATTACATACGTTAGCATATGTTGGAAACTATATTTAGTGCTTTTCCATATAACTAATGTTCAGTTTACTATTTTCTTTTCAAATCGTTACCACTATTAATTTGAAATGATTCGTATTTTAGTGACAGTTATCTGACAGTTACATACATTTAAGAGAAGGAGTTTTGTTTTAATCGTAGAGGCTCCGGGATTTAAATTATATATATATATATATATATATATATATATATATATATATATATATATATATATATATATATATATATATATATATTAATGCAAACCTATAGAAAATTCAATAATCTTTAATTTTCATAATAAATCTCAATATGCGATTTTTAGCACGATCCCTATACCTCCTTTACCGAAGGTAACGGGAGGTAAAAAGTAAATTATGAAACAAAATATTATGATTAAAATTATTTAAAAAATCGGTTCAAATGACTGGCCTGGCCCGACCCCATCCGGATTTCCCGGTACTAAACATATTCCCAGTCCAGCCCTGATTGGGCTCAAGGTTCCTCCTTGTCTTAATCCGCCTCTTGCTTTAAATTTTTCAGATATGAGGTTCCCTGTTCGTATATAGTTTACATTATTTTTATATATATTTTGTATACCTCTAATAAGTTTTTGTCCAATATTGTTCTTTTCTAGAATTCTCCACAAAAAAATTCTGTCTACCTTATCGAAAGCCTTTTCCAGATCTATAAAACATAATATAATTTCTTTGTTTCGTTCTATAGTCTTCTCTGCTATTTGTCTTAGGCTAAAAATGTGATCTTGTGCGCTATATCCTTTCCGGAAACCGATTTGGCTTTCCTCCATATTCTTCTCAGTCATTTGTCTCAGTTTATGTTCAAGTATACTCTCGTATACTTTTACGGCTATACATAGTAAAGTAATACCTCTATAGTTTGAGCAAATTCTATTGTCTCCTTTTTTGTAGATGGGCATAATTAATGATGTTCTCCAGTCATGTGGCACGTCTCCCCCGTTCCATATTTTATTTATAAGTGTGTGTAGCATTTTTATTCCTTCCTCACCCATATATTTTAGTTGTTCCGGTTTAATGTCATCGTAACCAGATGTTTTCCCAACTTTTATCCTCTTAATTGCTTCTTTTACTTCATCTATCGATATTTCTGTGTCTTCTATTACTATTTGTGATTCTGTTGTTGTGATGTCAGGTTGCAATTCTTCGTTTTCGGTGCTTTCCAAAAGATTTTCAAAGTATTCTTTCCACCTTTTGATTACATCAATTTGGTGTTGAATGATGTTTCCATCTTTGTCTTTCAATTGCTTTAATTTTGGTTCTTTTTCCTTTCTTAGGTTTTTAATTATCCTATTGTATAGTTTTTTATTTTCTTTGTAATTATTATTTATTATATTGCCAAATTCTTCCCATTCTGTTTTTTTAACCTTTTTTCTTTGCAGTTTGTAGTTGTCATAGTTTACTTGTGTTTTGTTATTAATATATAATTTCCATTTTATCTTTTTTAGTTTAAACTCTGTTTGTATGCTTTCGTTCCACCAATGGGTTCGTTTTGTTTGGTTTTTATTGGTGTTTATCCCACATACGAATCTTGCCGATTCATAAAGTAAATTTTTAAAAACATTCCATAATGTTTCAGTCTCCATATTACTATAGTTTCCTATTTCCAATATTTTTTGTTGTATTGTCTCTTGGTACTTTATCTTCGTGGCTTCTTCCTTTAGTTTCAATATTTTTAAGGTTTCTTTTTTTATTGTGTTTGTATCTTTGTATGTGGTAACTATTTTGTTTTCTAATTTTATCTTAGTTTCTAGAAGATAATGGTCCCTTCCGATCTCATAACTCCTTTTAACTCGACTGTCCTTTATTAGGTGCTTACTTGTTTGGTTAATTAATGCGTAATCTATAATAGATTTTTCGTTTCTGGTATCCATTACGCGTGTGTACATGTGTATTTTTTTATGTTGAAACATTGTATTTGTAATGTTGAGTTCGTTTATAATGCAAAAATCGATTAATCTCTTCCCATTGTTATTAATTGTGTCTTCTCCAAATTTCCCCATGATATTTTCTAAACCAGCATTTCTGTTTGCTACTCTGGCATTGAAGTCCCCGAGTAAAATCGTTGGCTCTTCTTTACTTTCTATAATTTTCTGTAATTCGCCCCAGAATTCGTCTTTATTTTTTTTATTATCATCTTCATTAGGGGCGTAAATTACTATTACATTCCATTTCGTTTTATCTAATTCTATAGTTACTGACAGAGCTCATTCGTTATAGAACTCCCAGTTTTGGATATTATTCTCAATACTTTTATGTACAATACATCCCACCCCTGCCCTGGCATTTTCGTTTTTACTTACACCGCTGTATACCATTAAGTGTCCGTTAATTTTTTGTATACCTTTTCCCTTCTTTGTAGTTTCTGTTATTCCTAATATTTTTATACTAGATCTTTCAAACTCATTAATTAGTTCTAGTTCTTTCCCATTTATGCTTTTAATATTCCAAGTACCTACTTTTATTATTTCTTTGTATTTTATATCTTTATTTTCGTATTCCTTAATCGTAGCCTGTTTATCAGTTGTGGTTATCCTAGATTGTATGTTTTTATTTGTATTTAGTCGTTTTTTGGTTCGATTTCGTTTTTTTCAATTAGGTTATTATATTGTTTACTTCAAATGTATTGTTTTTCATTTATATTAAGTTTCATATATCCAAATTTAGTTTTATTCCCTTTTTGTTTTTCTTCTTTGGCTTTTTTTCTTATTTCTGCTTGTATTCTTTGGTCTTCCTTTGTTAATTCATCTTCAATATATATTCTCTTGGAGCCAAGTTTGTTTTTGTTCTTCATTATATTTACTTTATCTTGCCAGTTGTTTAATTTCGTTAATATTATCGGGTAGATGTTCTTTGTTTTTATAATTAATACTTCTTTGATATCGATTTCCTGGTTCAATTCATTTTTAAAAAGGCTTTTAATTTCCATTGTGGCATTTCCTTTCTCGGTAAGTTGTAGTCCTTTGATTATGATGTTTTTCTTATCATTCCTGTTTTTTAATTCTAGTTCATATTCCAGTTTTGCTAAGCGTTGGTGTAGGCTCTTTTTCTCATCCTCCCATTTTTTTTCCTTTTCTTCAAAATCCATTTTTAGTTTCGTAATTAGTTTATTATTTTCATCAATATGTTGTTTTAATTCTTCATTATTGCTTTTTATTTCTTGTTTTATATTATCTGCCATTTTGTCAAGCATTCTTTGCACAAAATTGACCCCTGTGGTGCACTCTCCACGCCAGCAATGAGTTCCCGTGAGGTGACGCCTGGTAAGCGCCCGCACGGTACAAATATTTCATCATTACCGATATCTGCATATAAAGCAGATTGGCACACCCAGGAATGGGTAATAAGCCGTGATGATATATTTATTTTATTTATTTATTTATTCTTTGTATTTCTTCCATGTTTAAATCGGAGACAAGTATCTCTGCTTTTTTATTTGGTTTAGGAGGAGTTCTTTGTATTAATTTACTTTTTTAAAAAACTTCGCTGCTCTCTCCTGATTCTCTTCTTCTTTTGGGGTCTGAGTTACTCCTTTCTCGAAATTTTTCACTCATTAGATCAAGAATTTTTATAAAATTATTTTTCAAAGCAGGTGATTTGGATTTGTTACGCCACTGTTTTCTGAGTTGTGCGTACTCTAGTTTTTGGGTTAGATTATTGTCACTAACATACGGTCACGTACAATCTCCAAATATATACCTTTTTATTTTTGGTGTATTAGGCTGAGTGCGGCCCTGTTCACTTTTATGTCGTACCGTGGGCGCATACGCACTGAGTAACAAACGCTGCGGTAGGAATGTCACCCGAGCTCTCCTCTCAGAGGTTATATTCCTCTCAACGCTTGCTATTTATTTAGTTGTATACTGACCTTAATTATTTTTATATTGTTAGTTCGTAGATTTTCTACTTTATCACTTCCTCTGTTGATTTACAAAAACAGTAGACTCGACAATACCCAAATTGGGTTTAGTTTCGGAGCACTATTTTGTTATGTTTACACTGCGCACAGGACCGGACTTCAATCTCAAATATTATAAATAATTATATATTTATAAAAATACGTGTTTAAAGCAATAAATATACACAATAACCAAGTAACAAGTATGTAAGTGATCGTAGCATGAGCATGGTGGTAGTGTGTTAGGTTTTTGTTCCAAAGATTGTGGGTTCAAACCCCCAGCACACTTTAATTTTTTATTTTTTCAATGTATTTTTGTGTTTTTGTTTTAATATTTTTATTTGTTTTTATTTATTTTTATTTGTTTTTATTTATTTTTATTTGTTTCTATGTATTTTAATTTAACAAGAAAAAACAGTAAAACTACAATAAATAGAAACAAATAAAAATAAATAAAAACAAATAAAAAATATTAAAACAAATAAAAACACAAAAATAAATTTAAAAAATAAAATAAATTAAAGAAGTGTGCTGGGGGGTTTGAATCCACAATCTTTGGAACAAAAAGGTAGCACGCTGCCACCATGCTACGATCACTCGCATGTTAAGCTTTCTTTTACAGGAAATAAGAATTATGACTTTAAAATTGCCATAATTTCCTTAATTGTTCTTAATTAATTTTAAACAATTTGTTATTAATATGATGCAATAAGTGTTCCCAAACATGTATTTTACTGCAATAAGTTTTAATGGGAGGCAAATATTGAAAATATTCTTTTTCCCATGTTAAATGCCTATGTAACGGATTTCGAGCGCCACCCGGTATAGAATAAACACTTCCAAGACCTGTGCATAGTATTAAAATATATTTTTTTTTATAAAATTATAACAAATACATGATAATTATTACAAATACAATGAATATGCACTTAATATATTATTTGAATCTGATTCAAAGTCCCGCTCCTCATTATTTCCCCCTTCAACCCCAGCAGGTTGGAACGAAAATCAGCGAAGTGTCGCTACTGCATATTCTCTATACTGTGATGAGGTATTCAATATTACAGATTTAACACTGAAAATATATTCATCCTGTCCCAATTCATCCCATTTTATCACTTGTCGTATTATGAATTCTGAACAGGGGCGTAAACTACGTGGGTGCACGGACGCACATGCACCCACAGAAAGTAAAAGTGTGGGTGCGCAGCACCCACAATAATTTCGCCCTAACATTTTAATTATATATTTCATACAATGTAAAAATGAGTTGTCAATCTTTTCAAGTTCTTTAAGAGTAAGCTGACATTATTCAATCATGTCATAATAATGGCAGTAAAATACTACTATTAAGCCGTACAAACGGATATATTAATAATTATAGGATATTGCGAAGAAAATTATTGGCAACCTATAAACAATTGTTACTGCCATTAAAATTAGTTGTTTGACATTTGAATAGATTGCCAGATGAAATTTTTTTCTGTCTAAACCGTTACAGATATTACAACTTACGCAGAGAGAAAAGTTGTGACACCTTAGTTTCATACATTAGTGGTTCACTAATAATAACAAATATTATCTTAAAACATGACATCCATATGGATTATCAAAGAAAATTTCATTCAAACCGAACAAAATGTTTTGTCATTATAAGCAACATATTTTTTTTTACTGAACGGTACACTTTCGGTTTTTCGGATATTGGTAAATTGAGTTAAATCGTGTTACTTTGGGCTCAGGAATCTGTCTTTAAGCCATGTCTACGTGTTTTAGAGAGCCTGTATATAAATTTTAGGAGTATTATTTTTTTGTAATAGATATTAATTTTATTTATGTTAAATGTACACATAATTTAATATATGTATAATAAAATAAGTATGTATTTTTTTTTCTGTATTATTTGCATTTATAAAAACATATAGGTACCCATATTTAAAATAAAAATAGTGCACCCACAGCCAAAATTAAAAGTTTACGCCTCTGATTCTGAACATTACGTCATAGGTGGAGGGGGTAACTTTATCACTTGTGGGATTTGGGAAATGTACGATTATCACGTGTGGCATAGCTAGGTTTATCACTTATGGGATTATGTATTCTGAACACTACGTCACTGGTGGTGGAGGTAACTTTATTACTTGTGAGAATTGGGAACTCTGACATTTGTGAGGCGTAGGATTTTTTAACTGTAGGATTATCACGTGTGGTATGCTTCGTTTTTGTGTACAAGTCCATTAAATATACATAGAAATGTACTGAATACTGAGTGTTCTTAGCGTGCAAATATAAAAAAAAAACTTAAAAGAATCTTAAAACAATCTTAAATTTGAAAAACGTACTTCCATTTTAGGTCAGTTCTGACTATTTATTAATATCATTGTTTAAATTGAAGCTTGTGGAATAATCCACTTACTTCATCTCTACACAACATTAACAATATCAAAAAAGTAATATAAATATAATGCTAATTACCTTAAAACTTAATTTTTGCAACATAAATGTGTCTTGACATACTTTTTGATATAACCAGATCGAGGAAGTTGATAACATAGGAGATATTGGCATTTGCGCCTGCGTGCTCTGCCAGTAGTTTATCACATCTGACATTTTGCACTTAGCTAGATATGGTTATTTTAATATAATAGCGCCTTAAACTGAAAATTGATATTTTTGGACATACGACGTATTGCAGTAACAGCGACGATATATTGAGTAATTACAACATGAAAAGATATAAATAAAATATCTCTGTGATAATAATTTTTATTCTCTATATATAATATTAATTTTACATTAAAATTTAAACGTAATGCATTCTATATTGACAAATATTTTTTAATGTATCCTTATACGAATATGATGTGCAGTGCAGTATCATAAAATTTATGATTTGCCGATATCAAAATTCATCATAAATGTTAGAAGAGAGAACATCATCTTCGAGATCTGAAAGAACGTATTTGAATTATATATTTATGCCTGTACGTGTTCAGTAAGCCCAACAAAATTTGAAACATGTAATTTATGGTCTAATTTTTCCTCAGAATAACTTCTTCGGTACACTATAAGTAGGCAACAGAAAACAGGATGAGTCGCACTGGACGATGACTAAGTGGGCACAGGCGACAGATACGTAAAACTTTTGCATTTAGCAGAATTTGCTGGATTTTAGCAGCAGGAAAAATATCTAAAAGTAAGAACGGCTCTACAATTGCCTTGGAACGAGAACGGAAACGGGAAGCTAAACGTTGCCCGTGAACGAGAACGGTAAGGTTCGCCAAGATTCTACTATCTCGTTCCCGTTACGTTGTAACAACCGATAGAAAGTTGTTTTCCCTTGAAAATAACATAAAAAATAACTAATATCCTAACACAAATATTGCACAGCTGAAAAAACTACATGTAAAACCAAAATTCAAGTCATTTGTCAAGAGTTCGTATTAATTCCCGTTTCCGTTCCCGTGCAATTGAACATGTGATATCGTTTTTTACTACTACTTTTGTTCTCGTTACGTCTCCGTTAGCCGAAACGTGAAATTGTTACCTAACGTTTTTATTGATCAAAATATTGGACAGACGACTATTTACTGAATTATACGGGAATGTGAAGTATGGTACGTATTAATTTACCAGAAAGTGGGCGACCCGAAATTTTGCCCCCAAATCGAATCTAATCGGAATCACACTGTTACACCTTCAGACGATATTTGTATTGAAACAAATGAATGTGGAGAGGTATTATTAAAAACTTTACCTTTATTAATTACAGTCTAGGAAAAACAATTTACATTAAGAAGTGTTATAATATAAATTCCTTGCCCCCCGAAAGAATTAGTCTCTCTTTTGCTGCTTGTGGAAGACTTGATGCTACGTGGGAATGCTATAATGACCTAGATGCAAAAGTTTCATATCTTAACACCCATGAAAAGTTTATAGTACATTTATTAATTTATACTGTGTGAGATTCATGTATGTGTAGAGTAGGAGATATACGTTGTATTATAAACTACTCTACATGTGTAAAAATATAACTAAGAACGTTAAACTAGTATAACATGTAAAGCAAAATAATAAACACAAATGAATTTGGATCAGAGCGAAAACGGGAAAACACTTTTATTTATTTCGTATCTAACAACATTAAAACATTTTCATAGGTGTCTTGATCGAATTGTGTGATCGACACATGGTTGCTAGATGTAACTGTAACATATCTCCCTCCTTAGAGAGAAGAAAACAATGACAGGTAATGAAAGGGAAGTCATTACTTGTCATTTTACAAAGAAATGACATAAATTGAATGACTTTATTTGTGGGACTTGGGAAGAGGAATGAGTGTTATCAAAATTGTGCGGCTATTGTAAGTAAGCAGGTTTTAGTCTGTCTATTGATACGGTGTCCAATTTATCTTTAATTAAAATTTTGAAAAACTTTTCGTATCGTTTGATTACTTTGTAAGGCCCATCGTAAGGTTGTTGTAGGGTGGGGCTTATTGCATTATGCTTTATGAAGACATGTGATGTGCGAAATAGATCGGGGTTTACAAAATATGGTTTGTTTTTTAAGATTGGGGCTGTATACTTTAATTTGCTGATTATTTGTTTTAACTGTTGGAGATAGTGGGGCATGTTAGGGTCTGGAACTATTGGTGATTGTGTGAAGAATTCGCCTGGAATGTGTAATGTGGTGCCGTAGACAAGTTCTGCCGGGCTGCAATTAATAGGTTCTTTGCACGTTGTGCGAAGACTTAATAAGACGATTGGTAGGTTAGTTACCCAGTTTATAGGGTCATTATATGTTTTAAGGGAAGTTTTTAGCTGCCTATGGAACCTCTCAATCATGCCATTTGATTGTGGATGGTATGCCGTGGTTTTTATGTGGTGTGTGCCCAACATTTTAAGTAAATTTTTGAATAATGACGATTCGAATTGTTTTCCCCTGTCTGTTGTAATAACAGAAGGAACTCCAAATCTAGATATCCAATTGTTTACTAATGCTTCAGCTATAGTTTGTGTGTTACAATCTTTGATTGGAATTGCTTCTGGCCATCGTGTGACCCGATCTATGCACGTGAGTACATGAGAAAATCCTTGGGAATTGGGTAAATGGATTAAGTCGATATGAATGTTGTCGAAGCGACTGTTTGGTTCGGAAAATGGTTTGAGTGGAGCTTGGGTGTTTTTTGTTATTTTTGAACGTTGGCAGTGTACGCATTGTTTGGTCCAGGATTGTATGTCTTTGTTCATTTTATACCAAACAAATTTAGAGTTTATTAATTTTGTTGTTGTTTTTATTCCTGGATGGGATAGCGAGTGAAAATGGTCGAAAATGTTAATTCGGAATTCTTTTGGTATATATGGTCGGTATTTACCAGTGGATATGTCGCAAACTAAGGTACAGGTAGAATTTGGAAGTTTAATGTTTTTGAATTGTAAATTGTTCGTTTTATTTGTCTGCAGTGTCTGTAGTTCTTTATCGGTGTTTTGAGCTGCTGCGATTTTGACGTAGTCGATGGTTTTGTCTGTGAGGATGGAGTTTATTTGGATTCTGGACAGCGCGTCGGCTACGGCGTTGTTTTTGCCCGATACGTGTCTGATGTCGCTTGTTAGTTGTAAAATGAAGTCCATGTGTCTTATTTCTCTGGAGGTGTAGTTGTGGGAAATTTTGTTAGCCATGAAAGTCAGAGGTTTATGATCTGTTAGAATGGAGAAATTTCTTCCTTCTATGAAATATCTAAATTTCTTTACTGCTAGGTACATAGCTAGTAATTCACGGCCAAATGTGCTATAACGTTTTTGTGTAGGTGTGAATGTGGCGGAAAAGAAGGCTATAGGTTTCCAGTCTTCTTTTATCTGTTGTTGCAGAACTGCACCTACTCCCGTGTCTGAAGCATCTACCATGATAGATATAGGGGCATTGTGTGCGGGAAATGTGAGTGTTGTTAAATATGTTAATTGTTTTTTAATGTCTTTGAAAGCTTTGTTTGCTTCCGGAGACCATGCAATCTCTTTTGAGCTGTTTGGTTTATTTGTTATGAGACAATTAATGGGTTTTAACGTTGTTGCACAGTTAGGGATAAAACGATGGTAAAAGTTTATGAGGCCAAGGAATTCCCTTAGAAAGTTGTAGGTAAGGGAAATTTGTTGATTGTGTCAATTTTAGATTTTACCGGTTGAATGCCATTTGTTGAAATACTGTGTCCTAAGAATTCGATCTTCTGGACTCCGAATTGGCATTTGTTTTGATTGATAAGTATACCATGTTTTTCAAGTCTTTGGAAAACTAATTCTAAGTGCTTTAAATGTTGTTCGAAAGAACTACTAGCAATAAGGAGGTCGTCAATATATGCGAAGCAAAAATCTAAACCTCTGACAACATTGTCAATGAACCGTTGAAAAGTTTGGGCGCTATTCCTCAATCCAAATGGCATGACCAAGTATTCGAAAAGACCAAAAGGTGTGGTTATTGCTGTTTTGGAAATGGATTCTTCGTCCATTGGTATTTGGTGGTATGCTTTAACGAGGTCTAATTTTGAAAATATTTTCGAATTGTATAAATTAGTTGTAAAATCTTGAATATGGGGAATTGGATAACGGTCAGGGACGGTGATGGCATTGAGAGCCCTATAGTCCCCGCAAGGTCGCCATTCGCCAATCTCTTTCTTTTTAACCATATGCAATGGAGAAGCCCAGTTGCTAGAAGATGGACGAATGATCCCCATTTTCAACATTTTATCGAATTCGTTTTTAGCAGTGGATAATTTATCCGGAGCTAGACGGCGCGGCCGTGCAAAAACAGGTGAATTGTTAGTGATGACACAGTGTTTGACATTGTGCATAATTTGACGTTTGGGAGTAAAAGGTGAATTTAGAGAAGGAAATTTTGACAAGAGTTGGGTAAAGCATGTGGAATGTTGAGTAGTAATACTAGATATTCGATTTGAATTGTTTTGTATGTTTCGGTTTGCTTGTAACAAGCGCTTTGAAGGTAAGTCAATCAGCAAGTTAAAGTATGTAAGAAAATCTGCGCCGATAATTGAATGCTTAACGTTCGCGATAATAAACCTCCATGTAAATTGCATTGTTAATCCGAGGTCTATTTCTAATGTTTTAGTACCGAAAGTTTTGATGGTTGAATTATTGACAGCCTGTAGTGTAAGAGGATTTTGTCGTCGTTTCTCGCACAATGAATTTTTGATAACACTCACCTCGGCTCCAGAGTCTATCAGAAAGCGGTGGCCAGAGAGCCTATCAGTCAGATAAAGGAGTTTTGTTGTCGTTGGATGAGTATTAGTGCTAGAAATAGATGGTAAAGTGAGTTTATCTATTAAGTTTCTGTTTTGATGTAACAAAACCTCTGATTTGTTTGTAGAAGAACTTTGTTGACATGGTGGAATACATTTCCTCGCCTTGCCGCCGAAGTTGAGGTGATACCAGCATAAATTCGAGTTCGGAGGAACCGTAGGGAAAGGAAGGTTTTTCTTTCTTGACTGACTTAACACCAACTTCTTTAACTCTGAGACCTCTTGTTTTAGCTCCTCGATTTGCTGTGCGTCTTTGCTCACGGAACATAGCGTTGGTTGTGTGACGTTTAGAATCCTATCTGCGATTTCGGCTTTATCTGCTAATGAAATATTATTATTTGAAGCAAGGATAAGTTGAATATTTGAAGGAAGTTTTTGCAAGAATATTTCTTCAAGGATTGAGTCGTCTAGATGCACAGAGCCAACCAACTGTTGGAGCTGACGTAAAAGTTGTGATGGTTTTTTATCGCCTAAGTCTGTGATGTTGAATAATTGTTGAATTCTTTCTTGTTTCGATAGCGAAGTTCGGTGGATTAACGTTTCTTTTAACTTGGTATATGGAAACACTGTTGGAGGATTCTCAATAAGGTCTCTGACTTCTGCTGCATACTGAGGATTGAGTAATGAAATTAATTTGTAGAACTTAGTTGTTTCAGATGTAATACGGTGTGACATAAATGTCGCTTCTACTTGAGAGAACCATAATGTCGGGTCCGCAGGCCAAAATTCGGGGATCTTGAAGGAATTTGTTAATGAAGATATTTCAGGAAGCGGAAGGTCAGCAGGTTGGGTATCGGAAACAGGAACAGGAACAGGTATGTCGTCCATCCTGTTTGACAATCGGGGTCACCAAATATGTAGAGTAGGAGATATACGTTGTATTATAAACTACTCTACATGTGTAAAAATATAACTAAGAACGTTAAACTAGTATAACATGTAAAGCAAAATAATAAACACAAATGAATTTGGATCAGAGCGAAAACGGGAAAACACTTTTATTTATTTCGTATCTAACAACATTAAAACATTTTCATAGGTGTCTTGATCGAATTGTGTGATCGACACATGGTTGCTAGATGTAACTGTAACATATGTATGACTTTATGTATTTTTTTCTTATTCAAAAATATATTTTATTTTTACGTTTTCAGTAATTACTACTCGTATATGTAAATAATAATGTTTCTACCTATGTTTATTTATGTTTGTATTTTATTGTCTGACATTCAGAAATTAATTTTGTTTTTACGTTTTCGTTACTCATTTTATTGTAACGTGTGAGCCCCGCTGCTACGCTGAACAAGCTTCTAAGTATAGCGATTATGCAATCGCGCTAGCAGCCGTGCCAAGTAAACAAACAAGCCGCGATGTGTTTAATTACTTCCGGTTGCCCGATCCTTTTGTGTGGCAGTTAATGGTAGCTGTATGAAAGGGACGCAGCTATGCTCGGGAGTTAGTTACATGGCGAGACGTATAGAGACATTCACATAGTGTTAGTGAAGCACATCAGTATCGTGGTGAGCGTATGCAGTATAGTGTCGACTGGAAGACTCGGGAAGTTACTGGTTAAATGGGATAGCTGTGGATGTGCATACTCGGTAGTGTTGGCAAGTATTGTGAAGCTAAAGTGTACAAGGACAGTAACGGCGAGTCGGGAAGTTACTGGTATACCGGGATAACTGTGGAAGTGAATACTCAGTAGTATTGAAGAGTATTGGGAAACTAGGTATCCGGGAACAGTAACGGCAAGTGGAAGTGAATACTCGACAGTGGTGTTGAAGAATTGTGGCATACGGACAGTCGGTGATACTGAGACTGTGGAAGTGATAGAGTTACATAGACAGATAGTGAGGTGAAAAATGTGACTTCTGTCCGAGCAGTTGAATATACACACGCTGTTGAGTCAGTTGAGTACATGGACGCTGTGGAGGTCGGGTAGGCGGACAGTTGAACGTGATATAAATAAACAGTGACATAAATAGTTGAAATATATAATTAGTAAGATCGTATAAATAAATAGTGTTAATTGTTAAATAAATAAATAGTGTTAGTGTTATCTAGTTAATTACAGTTTTACTCTTAATTAGTTTTTTAATAATTGTTTAATATTAGTAATAGTCATTTTCATTATAGTTTAATAAACACTTATTTTAATTAATAATAAATAAAAACGTTACACTATTTATATTATAACCTAGACGTCCAGCGCCCACTTGGCTATCGCCAAGTCGCCATATTCCAGTTGACCGTGTGCGTTCCGATCATCTAAATTTTGTTGGATTTACTGTACGAACCGTATGTTTTGTTACCTTGGTGAATGTCTCAAAACAAAGTATAAATAATCCCCCCATGGTAAGATTTACTAATTTTTGCGATCTTTGTATAACTAAAACTAAACTCAGACGAATATCTTTTTCTGGTATGTCTTGCCAACGAATCATATAAACTGCATCAGCCACAGATTCAGTCTGCAAAATAAATCAAATAAATAAAATAAGTATTCAACTTTTATGGTTAGTTCTCTCTTGGAGATAATACGATACACATATAGCCTATCTAATCTTACCTGACAGTTGGAGTGAGATGTGCAATGAATCATAGACTGTGGGGGGGGGGGGGCGGTTAGTGAAATGTGGTACGGAGTAATACGGCGAGACAAAAACAATAGAACGATTTAAAAAATATTAATTAAGCATGCGCTAATTAGTCAAAGCCGCGAAATTATTGCGAATACTTTCTCTTTTTATGCATGACATAAGTGGGAACTGTCAGGTAGCGTTAGACAGGCTGCACGTATACATATAGCATATACTATCCCTTTATTACCTCATTTTGAATAAGTTGTCCCATACTACAATAAATAAATAGTTGCATCATATCAAATATAAATACTAAAGTATAAAGTATTCTTTCCCCTCTAAAAAGAATAGAGAAAACAGATAAGAACATATAATATTATCAATTATAAAATTGTTCTATAAGTTTCCGCCCATAGTATGGGTTTATAATTCTTGTACACCGGGTGTAACACGTGAAGCGAGCCATAGGGGTTTAAAAGGGAAATCAGTTTTTCCTTGAACAAAAGTGCCCTATTAATTTTAGACAATAATACTTTAAATAAAATTGTAGCGAATTAAATTCTGTACCCAATCCATTAATAATATATTTTTTGCACGTGTTGTAACCAAACAAATAGAATTTGAATCATTATTTCTGAAAATGGAAAATTATTTACATGAACAAAAATTACAAATTACTATGTAGTATTAATTTGATGTAAATTAAATTATGTAGCGAGGAATTTTTCTGACAGGTTTAAACGTTATTATAGCTGGCACGCATTATAGTCCGGTTGTTAAGGGCGAAATTTTGCCTCCACCCTGCATTTTGTGATGCAAGCATGCCATTTGGGTCATATGTTACTGGGACTATACCCTACCGATTAAGAGATGTAGCCACCCGGAAATGCTCCGGAGGCACAAGTTATTGCGGGTTGTATGCCACGTTGGCGCAGTTTTCTTAAACTCGCCGTGGTGCGCAAACCATTGGATCTTCAAAGTTGAATTTTTCTAATAATAATAACAATAGAAATGTCTTTGATGCTGCAGTGCAAAAAACATGTTTGGTTGTATATAACATATACATTTTCCTCTTGAATTTAGCACATTGTGTTTTTTAGAAGAAAATTTTGGTTTCCTTGGCCGATTGAGCAAGAACGCTACGTCATACTAGAAAATAGCCCTAATAAAAGTGAACTGCCTTAACATCCGGACTATTATGTTGAGACTGGATCCGCACATTCTACCCAACCTGAAAATATCGTCTACAATTTCTTTGGCTTGTGAATGAATCCCTTTCACCTTTGTATCAATTTTAGATGTGGATGAAGTGTTTATATATATATATATATATATATATATATATATATATATATATATATATATATATATAAATTTAATGTTTTATCTACAATTATTAAAGTACTATAACTATTAAATCAAATTGCTCTGTTAGGAGTATTAGGAAACGTGCAAAATAAAATTGGGTTTCCCAGCCATGGTCCATTTATCGTAATAGAGACTTATGGAACACTTTGTTTTTGTTACATATACATACATATCATTTTCAACCATGAGACAATACATAGATAGCACAGCAAGAAGTATAATTGAACCGGCTGTATGAAGAATTGCTGTCGAAAAAAATTCTTCTACATCGTACAAAAACCTATAAGACAAAATTTGTATTAAAATATACAGGCTGGTGTTTCGAACATCGGAACATAGGAATTTAACATATAAAATCATACTTTCGTAATTTCCTGCTTCCCTAATTATTTTAGATAAAAAAGCGTGAAATTGTAGAGCATAAAATTCTGTATCTGAATCGATAAACAAAATTAATTTCACATTCTTTGAAAATGTGGAACATCGCCCCAAAAATAGCGATAGCCATGGAATTTAACAAATAAAAATTAATAAATGTGTAACGATTTACCTAGACTAATTTATTTTTATTTGTAATTTGTCTTCAATGAATAATTATGTATTTAAAGTAATAGATAACTTTAAGTGAATATTTGTGTATTTAAATTAATAGATAATTATTTACTTGAACAGAAATTATAAATAATATGTAATAAAAATAAATTAATCTAACTTGACAGATAAAACGATAAACATTTCATAATTTTTTTGTTAAATTCCATGGCTATCACTACTTTGATGTGATGTTTCGACATTTTCATGCCTAATTTTGTTTATTGATTCAGATGCAGAATTTTACGCTCTATAATTTCTATTTAAGTCCTTTTTACCTAAAATAATTAAGGAAGCAAGAAATTATGAAAGTATGATTTTACATATTAAAAGTCTTATGTTCCGGTGTTCGAGTCACCGTTTCGTATAAGTAAATACCCTTCTACCGTTTTAGTCTTTATTCGGGTATTAACTTTTTCATTGTTACCTGGCTCTTGCCCAAATTTACGCTTCTTATAATGTAGCTCTTTTCTTCGCCAGTGTCTTCTCCGCGATCTAGTCCCAATCTTCTCTTGGCATTTCTTGTCCTCTCTTCTCTGATTTTTACTGTCCTTACCTTCATCGCACGGTATTTCCTTTTGCTTCGTGTTGGATCCATTGGCATATAACACTTAACTTTTTCGGGGAAAAAAAATAAATGGGCGATACTGTGATTTATGGAAATTATATTGGACCTAATTATTACTATAATAATTAACATAGCTGAAGCTTTAAAATTCATATTTAATATAGATGTAGTTGCCCATCATCTATTCTATACGACGAAGTTTAGTTCTGACTTGTCTCATGAGACTGGAAAGTTTCAAAGTTTAATTGCGTACTTTGAAATGGAGTGAAAATGAAGACCTTTGAGTGAAAATGAAGACCTGCCTTTAAAACGTATTCCCTTGGAAGCACAAGCAGCATCTTTGCATTTAATTCCGAAGCAAATAACCACCAACTCGTTTCTCATTTTCGTTTCATCAGCCGTACATGACAGCTTTCATTGTGTAAAGATGAGTAACCTATTTTGGCATAAATGTTAATATTAATTTAAATAAATAAGTTTTATAATGTTAAATTACTTTAATAATAGAATAATTTTGTAAAATTGATTTTTATTTATATTTAAAAAAACACAAAAATCAGTAATAATTCCTCAGTGGCTTCTAAATTATTCTCTCACGGAGTGACTAATGTACATTAGTTATTTCAAGTAACCATAGTAACAAGTATGAGTCGGTGTTGGATAAAACAAATAATTACCGCATTTACTATCTATGGGAATTGTTCTACCAACGGTTTTGTTGTATATTATATTTTGTTTTACTAACTGACCATTCAGATTAAGGTTTTCATTTTATTTCTAAAAAATAATTAGTTAAAGCGTATTAAAAGAACGATACATAAATTAATTTTTTAAAAATAATTTTAAAATAAACTGTATTTTTGTGTTGAATTTTGAATATTTAATTATTATGTGAAATA
Source organism: Harpalus rubripes (assembly GCA_963082715.1). Classification (NCBI taxonomy): domain Eukaryota; kingdom Metazoa; phylum Arthropoda; class Insecta; order Coleoptera; family Carabidae; genus Harpalus; species Harpalus rubripes. The sequence continues at coordinate 24,975,128 of OY720465.1, forward strand.
TTATATCAATATTTTTCAATTTAGTTATTAAAAATTACTTAGTTAACGAGTAATTAAATATTTAAAAAATCTGATGTGGCCAGTACATGTCTTCCCGCCAGTTACATGATTAAAATAGCAATTAGCTTAATGTAAATTATCACTTTCGGTTGAGTGTTTGTAAATTGTAAACAATACCTAATTTTTTGTTCTAATAAATAGAAAAGAGTGTAATACAAAATTTTGGATTATATTTTATTGTTTTCCTCGACAAACTCTTATTATATTTAGTCTAAATCTAATATGTTGTTTTAAATAATATCCGAGTATTAAAGACCAAATTTGAAAAGTTGCGGAACATTACTTTAAAATATTTTTCCAAGAATATTTGTTCAGTGCTTCAAAGGAAGTATCACTTCCGGTATATCAATTTCAGCCAGAATCTAATATGTTGTTCCTATTGAAACTTTCTGAGTGTTATTTATAAGAAAGGTGTACGAGAATGGGTAAGAGACACAAAATTAAGAACAATAAAGGCGAAGGATTTTTCAAAAAGTATGCGAAATAAAGTTTGAAACTTGCCAAAGTCCCATGAGGCAAGTCAGACCTAAACTTTGTCATATAGAAAAATACGCAGCGCTAACTATACCTATATTAAATATGAATGCTAAAGCTTAAGCTATGTTAATTATTATAGTAATAATCAGGTTCAGTATTATTTCCTTAAATCACAAGTACTCATTAACAGTGGTTTGAACTCAAAAGAGAAGAATCCAAAAATATATTGGGTTCATATGATTTTCACTTCCCATAACATAACATAATATAGTTTTGTAATTCTACATATCTATTTTTTCATCGCCTAGTTGCCCGACATACTCTTCGCTGTCGCGCAGTCGCCGTTACCCTGTTGACCGTGTCCGAGAGAAGATTGGGTTTCGATCGCGAAGAAGCGAAAATTTCTGCAATTGACACACCAATTTTCTAACTTACTCAAAAAGTAAATTATGATGGCTGATGCACTCCGCAATTAGTTTCTTATTTTCTTCCACAGAATCATTTGGATTAAGACCCAGAAATCTACATTTTAGCATCTTAAATTGCGCTATTACGAAAGAAATCAAAATGATGTACATGCAATCAATCATAATCATACCACTGTAAACTGCGAGGGTTATTATTACTGCCTCTATCAATAAGATTACATGGTGTCCTAGTACAATTCTAGAAAAAAGTAATAATTATTAACCAGGGGATTCTCACCTACGACATTAGACTTAAACTGCATTCACATAGAACTTAGTGGCATTGTCTTGCAACGATGGTGATGCTGTGGCGGTGTGTTGAACAGCGGTTACATAAAACTTAGTGACATTGTTGCAGGTAATACAGTGTTTGTTGTACTAGTAAATTAAACAAATTTTAAGGTTATTCCACGTTTATATTTTAGTCAAATGCTAGATCAAAAACAATTAATACATGTAATTATGATAAATACGTTAGCAATTGCTGGTACAGTATTGCTAAATTATAAAATGAGAAATAAAAGGCGTTATGATGGTTGATTCGACCAATTTATCAGAATAGATATCGACAAGAAGATTACCACAATATTTTGTAAGAAATGCGTCTAAAGGTGCGGACACACTACTATCACGTCACGTAAACCCACATGATATGATTTCACGTGTCAATTGTCAATTATTGAGACCCATATTTCCCATTTATTTATATTGCTAGATCGCACACTCTTGTCATTTATAGCATTCATGTGAAATCACATAACATGTGGAAGCAATATAAATAAATGGGAAATATGAGTCTCAACAATTTGACACTAACACGTGAAATCATGTGAGTTTACGTGACATGATAGTAGTCTGTATGCACCACATAGTCCAGTCATTGGGCAGAAAAATAAGGGTTTATTCCACAATATTTCGGGTTTTTTTGATTTTTGGATATGAGGTCTTAATAAAAACTGCAAGTTTTCGACCTCGGGGCCCTTCGGGAACCACCGCCAACTTGGTAAAAAAGACGAAATAGGTAATCGTTTTTTTTTCAAAATATCTCTTCACCAATAAGCATTAGGACAAAAATAGTTATTTTAGACACGTTTTAAACACTTAATATTGTTTATCTTTAATCTAGTTAAAATTTTGAATTAGAAATTGAGAATTGAGCCGGTTTTTAGATGTTTAAACTTTTAGAGGAATTTCATGTAAGTTTAAGGTGTTAGTAACTCACAAACCGTTCATCTGTAAAAATCGTGTTATAAACAGCGTTATCGTATCTTTAAAAGGATTAGAGTGGTGGATAAAATTTTTAAAAATTGTAGAAAAACGTTGACAATTTAATTTTTAAACCATCAATAAATTTACAAGGGCGCTGGGAGGGGGGTTCAAGGGGGTGCACGTGCATCCCCTGGCTTTTGAAAAGAAAAATATTGAAAAAAATTGGTTCTTTGGTAATAAAAAAAAACACTTTCGAAGTAATATTTTTTATTAGAAAAATACACTTAGAAGTAACATATTTAAAACAGCAACGCAAGTCTTCTTTCCTGTTGTCCAAACTTGTTTACAACTTTATCGATAAATTTTCGATAATTATTCACTCTTTTTTTGTGAACACATCATGCATAATCCACTTAGTCTTTGGTCACTCATTGTAGATCGATTCCAAGTCTTAACGCGTCGTAATGTGCTAAAAGATCGTTTAATGCTGCAGGTTGTTGCAGGAAGTGTCATGCCAATTTAGAGTGTCTCGGAAACAGCCGGATAAAATGTAGTAGCCTCGTCAATTAAAGTCATGCAATCGGGAATTTCGTTTGCATTCCTTTATTTTTCCATATCTCATACATAGTAGCGTCAGCGGTAAAGTTCGGAAGAATATCACCATACAGACTGTTAATGTCTTCCACAACTGCTAGAAACGATACCTTGTCCAATTTATTCATCTCCTTTGAATGAAGTTGCAAAAGTGAAAATGCTTTTTCTTGTGTAGAAGAAAAACGGGTTCGTAAAGATGATATAATAGTATCCAAATAGGGGATGAAAATGGATCTTCTAAAATATTCTTTTGCGTTTTCAGAAAGTAAATTCGATCTGTGAACTTGCCTTGCAGTTAACCGTAGCTGTTTTAAATCAACATCTAGTTCTTGACAAATCAATTGCGCTTTTTTGAAGATAACGGAAAACTCTTCAGAAGCATTGTTTCAATGGGATTGCAGCACATCTGTTAGTTTCATTACATGAGCATTTACATCTTTAATGTTCATATTTACTTGCTGCAACTGATTACACACAGGTTCAAGTTTGGCCGAGAAAGTATATAGCAATCACTAAAAGCGTCAAAATGTAAGTTGGAGTTGTGACAGCAGTGAACATCAAATGAGCCTTGATCTTTTTGTTCTTTTTCGCACTGTCCTCTGTAAGCTTTTCTAATGCTTGGACAATTACCAAAAAATTCTCAGAAAATATTCTAATACTTTTATACTTTGTTGACCAACGTGTTTCACAAAACAGGGAGATATTAGCAATCAACCACTGCCGCAAAGTGCTCCCTCTGAAAAAGTTGATTATTTCCTTCGCTGTGCCACTGGCATTTCGAACTTCTTTAACATTGTTCAAGTCATTAATGACGAGATTCAATGTATGACTGGCACAATGAAAATCCAAAGCCTTAGGATGCTTGAACGCCACCTTCTTTACCAGCCGTTGCAGAGCAACCGTTATACCCTTAATAAACAAGTCGCGACAAATCGAAACTACAAGCATTCAGAAATTGAATGATTGTTTCTGAGATTGACACTGCATCTAATTTTTTCAGCGGAGTGTAACCCAGAAATTCTTCACACACTTACAACTGATTTGTTCCTTCATCGCAACGCAAATATCCAACACCAATGGTTAATTGCTCTGTTCCGCAGTCTCAGCCAACACAGAAAAACAAGATGCTCTTTTGACCTCACAGATTATCTGTTCTTTGATAACATCTGCACAGATTTGAATCAGCTCATTTTGAAATTGATGCGATACGTATAAAGCATTTTTGGCCCAGATTTACAAATAAATCTTCAAAACTTGATCAACGGATTCAACTCGAACATATCTGTAAAGACTGAGCCTTCATCATTTTTCCCTCGAAGAGGAAGTTCTTGCATTACGAAATATAAGAAAAGACTTCAGGCAAAGATGTTGGAGTGAATATTTGGGTTGCTTAATTCAAAGAATGAAATGTGTTACGCCACAAATTATGGTAGTTAATTAATTTGTATGTGATATACTTAATACACTAATTATATAGCTTAGAAATAGTAATTTTAGGGTTAGTTGTATTTGGTATGTGACTAGAGGAAGGGTATTCATAAGAAAAGAGTGTTTATTTGATATTCGACTTCTTTATTTTCCTATCATCATAATAAGTTAGAAGTGGGATAAAGAAACTGGTTTTAACTCTATTAAAATAAAATGTCGAAAGAGTTACGAGTAGATAGAGTGATAGTTGGTAGTTCTGGCGATTGTGATGGTGAAAGTTCTACATATACGGAGCTATTTCAAGAGATTTTAAGAAGAAGCCGTCTAGAAGTCTAGACCGTGTACCCTCGTCAAATTATAACACGCAAGTCTGTGAAGTACGAGTAATGCCACTATTCGATAAATAATAAGCTGGATAAATAAAATTGAACAATTATCGAGAAATCACAACTGGAACTCAGAAACATGTGCGTATGTTACGTGCAATCAAATTAGAAGGCTTAACAAAGAGTAACACAGCAATTTAAACAGTTACTAAAAATCTTGGATTACGCAACATTGGTTAAAGAAGTTACAAAATCAACCCATGGCAACATATTACGATAAAACGCATTATTAGCAAAATATGAAATGTATGAATAGAAAACGGTATCTCTAATCATTGACGGGTTTACCTGAGCAATTATTTAAGAGCAGTGTAAAGGCATACGTTTATGAACAAGCAGAAGATCCTTTGCGATTCATTATCAAATTGCAATCCAGGGATTTAAACTATGACAACGTTTGGTCTCACTTCAGATAGATGTTAAATGGCCGACAAACGACAAAAGGGGAAGTTTCATTAAATTTTTGTGATTTTATTAATCCATTTGTAACTGGAAATATAGCTCATTCAATTCTTGGTATCTTTCCTATTTTTAAGTGGAAAATTAGCTATAGAATAGTGAAATACTTTAGGAGTATGCTCAGGTATCAAATTTAATTCAAACAGAATGCGCAATAAAATGTTTTTCAAAGCAAGTAATGTTTCTTATAGGTAAAGCAAATGTAATTTTAGTGTTAATGATTTTATTTTACCAACACAAATTTTGGGAATATTGACGTTTTGATAGGTCACCCAGTAAATAGTTCAAAGATCACTTTTAAAGTTAATTTACAATTAATACTAATTACATGCATTTATTTCAGCACTAAAGTTGACATTCTTGTAACTGAAAATATTGCAATAAATCCAATGATATTTGGTTTTATATCTGCGACATTCGAAGATGACTGAAGTTTAATCCAGGACGGAAAAGAAATTGTGGAGGTTACAAATATTGAAGAATTTTTGGTAATATTTACTAAACATAATACGTTGGCTAAAAATGAGATAATTGATAGTGACACTCAAGCAAAAATGAACGTAATGGGGTAATACATTAGACTAAAATGTATGTACAAAGCTAGATCTCGCGAAAAGTATGATAAACTATGTTGACAAAACATCAAGTAAAATTTTCACATTATTACGAAACAAAGTAGGGTGTGCAGATAATATTGAAATTTAGAAGTAGATAAGACAGTATTATTAAAAACTGTACCGTCTGGCAGAATTGAAAACAAACTGTGACAGAGAAAAATTTGAGAGCTTTTAGATTATAACATAATACGCAAATCAAACTCCGATTTTGCTACTCCAGTTATTTTAATTATGCATGTATTACAGAAACTAAATACTTTAATATGTGGTATTTTTAGTTCTTTTAAATTGAGCATAATTTGTAATTTAAGATTTTGGATATTATTTGAAAATATTGAAACTTTCAGGAAAGCAGCAATAGAGAAATTGAGAAAGCAGGCTGCTATGGGACTGTGTGGCCCAATATGATTATTGTCCGAATTTGTGAATGGACAAGTGTTTGTAAAAATAAAAGGTAAACAAAAAAAGTGTAGTTAAAAGCTTCGTGATCTAATTAGTGACGCATATGAATGAAAACAGAAATAAAAGACCAACGAGCGATAATAGTAGTGATGAAAATGAACAAAGTATAAGAGAGAAAGAGATGAAAGTACAAAGTATAAGAGTTTTTACGATTCCTGAGTTACTTATGTGTTTATGTGTGTGTGAAATGATTTTTACGATTTCTGAGTTACTGTGTGGTATGAGCTAAGTGCGAGCCATACAAATATGATCTAACGTGACATGATTTTTACGATTTATGAGTTATAGTGTGGTATAAGATAAATGCGAGCAATATAAATATGATCTAATGTGAAATGATTTTTACGATTTCTGAGTTACTTTGTGGTATAAGCTAAGTGCGAGCAATATAAATATGATCTAATGTGACATGATTTGTTCGATATATGAGTTACTGTGTGGTATGAGCTAAGTGCGAGGAATACATATATGACCTAATGTAAAATGAGTTTTACGATTCCTGACTTACTGTTTGGTATAAGTTAAGTGCGAGCAATACAAATATGATCTAATGTGAAATGGTTTGTACGATTTCTGAGTTACTGTGTGGTATAAGCTAAGTGCAAGCAATACAAATATGATCTAATATGACATGATTTGTACGATTTCTGACTTACTGTGTGGTATGAGCTAAGTGCGAGCAATACAAATATGATCTAATGTGAAATGATTTGTACGATTTCTGAGTTACTGTGTGGTATAAGCTAAGTGCGAGCAATACAAATGTGATCTAATGTGAAATGATTTGTACGATTTCTGACTTACTGTGTGGTATGAGCTAAGTGCGAGAAATACAAATATGATCTAATGTGAAATGATTTGTACGATTTCTGAGTTACTGTGTAGTATAAGCTAAGTGCGAGCAATACAAATATGATCTAATGTGACATGATTTGTACGATTTCTCACTTACTGTGTGGTATGAGCTAAGTGCGAGCAATACAAATATGATCTAATATGATTTGTACGATTTCTGAGTTACAGTGTGGTATAAGCTAAGTGCGAGCAATACAAATATGACCTAATGTGACATGATTTGTACGATTTCTGAGATACTGTGTGGTATAAGCTAAGTGCGAGCAATACAAATATGATCTAATGTGAAATGATTTGTACGATTTCTGAGTTACTGTGTGGTATAAGCTAAGTACGAGCAATACAAATGTAATCTAATGTGAAATGATTTGTACGATTTCTGACTTACTGTGTGGTATGAGCTAAGTGCGAGAAATACAAATATGATCTAATGTGAAATGATTTGTACGATTTCTGAGTTACTGTGTGGTATAAGCTAAGTGCGAGCATTACATATATGATCTAATCTGACATGATTTGTACGATTTCTGAGATACTGTGTGGTATAAGCTAAGTGCGAGCAATACAAATATGATCTAATGTGAAATGATTTGTACGATTTCTGAGTTACTGTGTGGTATAAGCTAAGTGCGAGCAATACAAATATGATCTAATGTGAAATATTTGTACAACTTCTAAGTTACTGTGTGGTATAAGCTAAGTTCAAGCAATAAAATATGATCTAATGTAAAAAGATTTTTACTATATCTGAGTTATTGTGTGATATAAGCTAAGTGCTAGCAATACAAATATGATCTAATGTGAAATGATTTGTTCGATTTCTGATTTATGGTGTGGTATTAACTAAGTGGAAGTATAATAAAATATGATTTAATGTAAAAAGATTTTTTTGATTTCTGAGTTACTGTGTAGTATAAGCTAAGTGCGAGCAATACAAATATGATCTAATGTGAAATGGTTTGCACGAGTTCTAAGTTACTGTGTGGTATATGCTAAGGGCAAGCAATACAATTTTGATCTAATGTGAAATGATTTTTACACTTTCTGAGTTACTTATGTGTTTTATGTGCGGTATTAGCTAAGTGCGAGCCATAGTAATATGATCTGATGCGAAATGATTTTTACTCTTTCTGAGTTACTTATATGTGTTTATATGTATGTCCGGTATAAGTTAAGTGTAGGCCATATATAACATACAACCATAATTAGTGCGTAATGCAAATAATTTAATTTACCTTTTAGATAGACTAAAATATCAGTGAGGACACTGAATGGGATCACGATGGCCGAATGCTACGCCACAAATTACGGTCGTTAATTAATTTGTATGTGATATACGTAATACACTATTTATATAGCTTGGAAATAGTAATTTGGGGGTTAGTTGTATTTAATGTGTGGCTAGAGGAAGAGTATTCGTAATAAAAGAGTGTTTATTTGATATTTAACTTATTTATATTCCTATCATCGTAATAAATGTATTAAAAACTGGGAAGAGTTGGAGAGCGAGGAAATCATACTCATTAGGAATGATAATATATTGTTTGAAAATGGACTTTTTCCGGCCTTTTTGGGAAGGGATTTATGTTTATAAAACTTGTTGTTGTAATATTTTATTGAATTTGGACGTTTCGAAGGCCCAATGGCCTTCATCTTCAGCATTTTCTTTCTATCTATCGTTACATTTTTGTTATTCCATTTTAATAAAATTTTAAATCCTATGTAGGGTATGTTTGACCACAAGGCCCCAACATGAAAAACAAGAGTACGGCGGACCACCATATGGCCGAAAATCAATCTTCCACCATCTTTCGGCCATATATAACCCCCAAAATTCTTAATAATTTTTGTTTAAAAGTAATTCTGCATAAAATAAAATAATGACAACTAAATAAGTTTTAATCCCTCAAAAACCAAGTATGGAGGTGAAGGCGAGGTGTCCGCCGTACTCTTGTTTTTCATGTTGGGGCCTTGTGGTCAAACATACCCTACATAGGATTTAAAATTTTATTAAAAAAGAAAAGAGGCCGGAAAAAGTCCATTTTCAAACAACCTTTTAAAAAAAGGGAGAAAAAGTTCTGCAAAAACTACGAATGATAATATAAAAACGTTTGGACTGGCCTCTTTCGAGCAGTTCAATTGTTTCCAGGAAAATATGACCAGTGCCGTTTAATTAAGTTAAAAATAAACAAACGTGAAGACCAGCGCGAAGATTATATCATTAAGAAGCTCGAGTGCTAGTGGAAAAGAATATTGCAAAACTGAGTTTAACAATGCTGACAATCGCATAACTGATGACAATGAACCAGTCCCATTTAAAATTTAAGAAAAGGGTCCGATAAAAATTAGGAGTGGTCGAGCAATAAGAATTCCAAGATTAAAATAAAACCTAAACCATGAAGACAACTCTAGGTGAGAGAATGTTGGCGACACTGCTTTGTTGAAAGAGAAAAAATGGTAGAGTTGGCAACACGATCAAGATTGTGTCGTAGCAGTCTTCGAATTCCCGCGTTTTTGTAAAATTTAAAAATGTTATGTATTATTTCTTTTTAATATATTGCGTTATTTTGTGATATATTTATAATAAAATCTTAATTTATTTCAACCTAAAAGATACGTGAATTATTTCTTTGTGTTTGTAACAATCTAATTATGCTCATTGGAGAAAAAGATAACCCAGCAAGAAATATAAAATTTACAAGACTAGCTCATTATACTTGTTCGGATATGCGAAGAACGGTAAAAGCTAAATTTTTTTTTTATAACAAACATATTAACAATATAGACGGAAAAATAGCTAATAATAATAAAAAGTTTTGGTCCTTTGTTTCATCCTTAAAAAAGAATAATATACCATTACAGATGATATACAAAGATAAAGTTTCTAATTCTGGATATGAAACTTGCAATTTATTTTCAGACTACTTAAAATCAGTTTATTTCGATGAACCTAATTAAAATTCTAATAACCCTAGTCGATTAATGGAAATGTATTCAATGTGCTGTCTAAACTTGACGCTAATAAGGGTGTGGGTTCTGATCATATATCCAGTATATTTGTTAAAAACTGTGCTTCATCTCTTAGTTTACCACTCAGCTTAATATTTGCAAAATCTTTCCAAGATGGTCACTGTCCAGATTACTGGAAAAAAGCCTATATTTCAATATTTAAAGGAGGTAAAAATTTAGTTGAAAATTATAGGCCTATTTCCAAAGTGTGTCTCTTCGAAAAAGTTTTTAATCGCTCATTTTTACTTCTCTTCTTGCAACTGTTAAACCTCTTATTATACCTCAACAACATGGTTTTCTTCCTGGTCGTTTTGTAGATTCCAATTTGGTTAAGTACACGGAATATATTTTTAGATCAATGGATAAGAGAATTCAGGTAGATGGTGTTTACACCGACTTCTCTAAAGCTTTTGACAAAATGAATCACTCTATATTGATAAGAAAATTAGCTGAGGTCGATCTACACGGACCTTTGTTGAAATGGTTCACATCTTATTTAACTGATAGGACACAAAGTATCATAACACATGAGTTTAAGTATTACGAGGTTGTTGTTCCCTCTGGTGTACCTCAACATTTTCATTAATGACGTGTCAATTGTTTTTCTTACGTTAGACAAATTTTTTAAATAGTTTGAATTGAAATTTTCGAATTAAAGTGTAGGTTTGCTGTCCTTGGAGAAAAGGTGGAAATTAGCAGATTTTATATTTCTCTTCAAATTGATCAACAACGTAATTCATACTCCTTCTATTTTAAACCAATTCACTTTTATAATTCCAACCTACTCTACGAGATCTCAGAATTTGTTCCTTGTCTCTGATATCAATACTAGTTATGCTGCTAATTCGCCTATAAATATAATTGTGACGCTTCAAATTTATGTTCTGTTCATTTTTGTATTCTATGCTGTTCTTCAATCAAAAATAATTTATATTATTATATTTTATATTTAATTTTAATTATTGTTTCAATTATATTTTATTTTATTGTATTCAATTTAGAATTTAAAAATTAAAATAATATAATTATGGATTTAGAAAATTCTATATCAACTTTGTATTATATATGTTGTATTTTATCATTTGTTATTTATGTCAAATATTTCATATTTGTTCATATTTATAATTTTTCATGTATTGTATTTCTCTGAAGATGGTGAATAACACCGAAATCGATTAGAAGTGTATTTATTTATGTGTTTTATTTTATTATTTCTATATTTACTTATTTGTGGTACACATCAAAAGAATTTATTTATTTAAATAAATATATATTAAAATGTACCATCAAGAAAAAGAAACAACTTTTAATTTAATAAATTAAGTAAAATAACAATTCTTTATGTCGTATCTTCGTATCATTAATAATCCTTTCATGTCATTTTATACTTACAGTCCTTATCGCTTTTTATTTTATTTTATTTTCTATCGTCTAATTTTTTATTTGTTTAGTACGAGTCATTTTAGTTTGCGCTAAAGGTTAGGTTTCGTATTTTTATTTCGAAATGCATTTTAGTTATCGACATTGTAAAGCGCACGCGCTGTAGCACTTTCGCTAACGGTTTGGTGAATCCCTTCGAGCTACGCAGTCCGCTATTTTGATAAGCTATGCTGGTGATGGTGATTTTTATAAATTTTATAATAATTACTTTCTTTTCGTCTTCTACAAGAGTTGAATTCCAATGAGGCAAAACGCAAAACTAATTTTTGACGTAGGAAAGAACTCTTCCTTTCTCTTAGTTCGGCAGTTGAACGAGCTACACGTACTTCTGTGATTTTCGTGTTAAGGTCGTAATTGGGTTTATTGCAACTTTAGTACACCCATTTCTGGGGATTTCATCATAAAGTCCGTAGTAAGAAACTTGCGTCGATTTATATTCTACTCAGCCGCACGCCATCTAAGGCAGCTTTCAGTTTGTTTGCTTAGTGTTCGTTGTATATTCGTTTTTGATTACCGTTCGTTGCGGATTACTGCTCGTATGGTACCGAGGTCCGCTATGAAATACCGTTTAGTATTGTTGGTTTGGTACCTATGTCGGTTAGCGGATGTTGGTTTGGAGCTACCGTGGCAAACTATCGACTGTCATTACCGCTGTCGTGGTCTGCCTCATGATACCATTGTTGAGCCGTATTGTTGGGGACTTATGCTGCTATTGCTGGGCCCCAACATCGACTAAGAACCTATCGTATTCACACCGTGGAGGATCACGAAGCGACGCCGCCATTGTATTCAGGACAGGAGTAACCCAGTTAAGCCCTGCCATTTTTACCAGTCCAATATTTATGTTATTCCGTTTTACTATCATTTGTTATTGTTGTCTGCACCTATCGACTATATTATTTTTTTGTGTATTGTTTGAGATAAGTGGCTCACGGGAGATTAGGTTTTGTATCAATTTAGTAGCCCTCGAACCATCATGTAGGGATCACGTCAAGGGAAAGGAACAAGGACTTGCCATTAGTTTCATATTTTATAATAGCACGACATAATCACGATTGGTATACTAACCGACGTCCTATGTTAGGTTTTGCGCTATATTTGTTAAGAATTTCCGTACTAGTGACCTCTGCCCTTAGACTATTTTACGTCTTCCCTACAGGGAATATTTTTGTAGTATACCCTTTCATTTTGTCGGCAGATCTCGCGCGGGCTTTGCGTCAATAAGATTTTAACATTGTACTTCATTATTTAATATAGTTTGCATTTTAGTACACGTTCTTCGTTATTGTTAATTATTTCGATTTCATTGGCTCTGAATCTTTTCATTTAGGTTTTCCCGTTCTTGAGGGCTTATTACTCGGCGGATTGAAGGATATAGAGTAATTAGCGTCCTTTTCAACGTTTGAGGCACACTAAGGACCACTCCGTCTTCACTGAAGCTCGCCGACGCTCTAAACTACTGGGGAATTTGGGATTCATCTTATTAATTGTACAGTGACAGAATATCTTTTCTTTTTAATAAACTTGTTTAGTACCTGATTTTTTTCTGTCTCTATTATATTTGAAAAAATCTATTGCCAGAATTTTATAAATATTATAAATTTGTAAAAGTTTGTATATATATATATATATATATATATATATATATATATATATATATATATATATATATATATATATATATATATATATATATAGTGTCCCAAGACGAGCTTACGCTATCGTTATTTTAAAAAATAGTCAGTATTATTTTCCGAAATTTGGTATCTAGAGCTTTTCCGACATGCCGGTTTCAGTTAAAATATTTTCAAAACAGTAACACTTCCGGTTTAACCGGAAGTAGATCCTTACTTTCTTATTTTAAATGGAATGCTATATTTTTATTTTACCATTCAATTCAACAGAAAAATTTACATATGAAACCATAAAAAAAAATTACTCACGATCCACCACTTCCGACGTAATTTCAACTTTTTTGATTTTTTCTCTAAAAACGGTCACACCTTTGTCATTCTATATCTTGAGAACGGAAACGAATTTCTATAATCTGTAAAAACAGTTGTATAAAGAAAGATTACGTTTACAATGATGTAAATTAATATTCTACAACTTATAAAAGTTGTAATTTTTACCTGAACGTAAAGTTGAAGATCACAAAATTCAAAAAGCTCAATTTTTTAAATGGAACAGCCCATTTTTTATTATTTGAATGAATTCTTCGCTAAAAAATCTGGTGTGGCCAACACAGTACCTCTTGCCATTTGCAGCCCGAGTCAAAAAAGATTAAGTTAATCCTTATTTTTGGATTAGCAAATTTTACTCTAATTTCCAAAATCCAAGTAACTATATTTTTTTAAATTAAATCCCAATTACAGAGTGGGTTCACATTCACACACATCCATGCCTTAGTGGGATTCGAACTCAGAGCCCCGAGGGCACTCATGATATGAGGCGTTGCTCTAACCATTGGACACCAGAGATATAATAAAATGAAGATAAAATTTTAAATACCGGGATAGAATAAAATTCATTAATCCAAAAATGAGGATTAGCTTAAACATTTTTGTGAATCGTTAATTTTTATTAATCTAAATACATACCTACATATTTACTTATGCTGGAAACTGTATTGAATTCCTTTTCTATTGTTCTATTTCCTTTTTTCTTTTTAGAACGTTACTAATATTATTTTGAAATTAGTTCTCTGATAGTGACATATATCTGTCAGTTACATACATCTAAATAACTGCGTTTTGTTTGTTTAAAGCGTAAGCTCTGGGATTTAAATTATAATTTTATAAATTTATCCAAAAAATATACAGAAAAAGTATTAATGCAAATCTATAGAAAATTTAATAATCTTTAATTTTTATAATAACATTAATCTCGAAAAAATAACATTTAAAAGTATTTTTCGGAGAAAAACTTTTTTGAGCTTCTAGTAAAGTGCCATTTCCGATTATCCGATTTTCACCAAAATCTAATGGGCTCTTTCCATTACAGAAAAAAGGTTTGAAATACAAGGTTTCAAAATTTTGTGAATAATAGAATGGAGGATCCACACGCACATACACAGACATCATCGTGAAAATATTCAAATTGTGTTGTAGGGAGCTTAAAACGTGGTCATTTACCAAAATCTCAATGTGATTTTTAGCATGATCCCTATACCTCCCTTACCAAGGGTAGCGGGAGATAAAATAGGATTAGTTTGTGTAGCATATCCTATGTTGAAAGTTGCATGCATTAGTATTTGTTAATAAGTTTAGTTGGCTATGAACATTTTGTTTTAGCTTTATGTTATATTTTCTATTTCTGTTTGCTTTGTATTTTACATTTAATATGATAGTAATTCATTGAAATAAAAAATAATAAATAGGTACTAAACATAAATTTCTTCCTTTTCCACCATGGCTCACTTAAATTAAATTTAGTAACTAATGTAAATAAATGCAATTTAAATATTTTCCACTTTACTAAAAATGTATCAACTTTCAACATAGGACATGCTGCACAAACTAACCCTACTTTTTAACGAAAAATTCATTTAAATAATAAAAAATAGGGTGTTTTATTTAAAAAATTGAGTTTTTTGAATTTTCAATTTTACGTTCACGTAGAAAATACAATTTTCAAAAATTGTCGATTATTAATTTATATTAGTGTAAACAAAACTTTCTTTATAAAACTGTTATTACAGATTATAGAAAGTTGTTTCCATTCCCGAGATATAGAGTGATAAAAAAGTGGCCGTTTTTAGAAAAAAAATCAAAAAAGTTAAAATACACCGGAAGTAATATATTTTATGGTTTCATATGTAAAATTTTCTGCTGAATTCATTGGTGAAATAAAAAATATAGCATTCCATGAAAAATAAAAAAGTTATGGCCTACTTCCGGTAAAAACGGAAGTGGTGTTGTTTTGAAAATATTTTAACTGAAAAGAGCATGTCGGTAAACCCCTAAATACCAAATTTCGAATTATAATATTGAATAGTTTTTAAAATATCGATAGCGTAAATGTCTGGTCGCGAATCTGGGGAACCGGGTTCGATCCTGACCGACGCCAAATATTTCAAATTTTAAAATGGCACAAAATTGACCCCTGTGGTGCACTCTCCACGTCAGTGCCCGTGAGGTGACGCCTGGTAAACGCCCACACGGTACAAATATGCCAGCATTCTGTATGAAGGACGGTAGGTCATTAATGTATAGAAGAAAGAGTAATGGACCTAGCACACCACCTTGAGGGATTCCAAAAACAACTTCATGAGGACTAGATTTGTAAGATATGTCTTCGATTTTTATTGAAACTATTTGAGATCTATTACTTAAATATATCTGTAACCAGGATATATATATATATATATATATATATATATATATATATATATATATATATATATATATATATATATATATATATATATATATATAGAAAAGTGAAATTCACAGGTAAGCAGTCAGGATGATGATTAATTTTGAATAAAACTCTTTTAACAACCCCTTCCTTACGGCAGTTAAGCAGGAAGATTCTGCGGTTCTTCGCGGCTGCTAGTTTGATCTTGAAATTGGCCCATCTTTTTAGCAGTAACATGGCCTTGTTACCGTATGTTGTTTTGATATTATTGAAGATGGGCCAATTTCAAGATCAAACTAGCAGCCGCGAAGAACCGCAGAATCTTCCTGCTTAACTATATATATATATATATATATATATATATATATATATATATATATATATATATATATATATATATATATATATATATATATGGTGGCGACTTGGAGGACGCAGCAGAGGGGTTTCAATGGTAAAATCTTAATGTGCAATTATTTGCTCCCCTAATTATTTTAGAGCAAAACTGAATTTAGGTTTTTGCTACAGAAAAAATACTGCATCCGAATATGTTATTGTTTGTAATATTTCAATTTCTTGCACCGTAGAAATAGTCGAAATCAATAATAACATTTTTGCAAAAATCATTCATGCCATGGAATAAAAATTAAAACAAATATTACATAAGCAATAGACCTTTTCAATTCACAGAGATAGAAGATATGCGCAATGGGAATCTGCACAAAGAAAAAACAAATGAGATACATAGCGTTTGTTTAAAAAAAAAAAATAGATGTAAAATGTGAGAAATATCTCAGATAACTTTAAAAAATCTTATCGAAATAAGTTACAAAAGCTTTTATTAAAGTTAAAATGTCTAACGATGCAAATTTTTACCGAGAATGACTGCAATATTTTTACGTTTCGTTTGACACAGGTTTGACAGCCCAGCTGGCAGTTGTTTGCGCCATTTTCTTACTATTTGCAGCGATAGAAAGAGATTGCCGTTAAATTGAAAAGGTTTATTAATAAATGTCAGACAATAATTTTACAACACATTGGGGCATTGTTTAATGGTAAATGGTGGTTTATTTGAACATTTCTTGTGATATGTTATTTTAAATTATAAATTCATGTGTTTGTGATAGTAAAATAAAATACATTTTGTCTTTAATTTAAATAACTTAAGGGTCGTATACATAGTCACTTAAAGAAATCTTAAATTTCGTTTTCGTCAAACTACATTGTTGTAATTAACTATTAGATTGTTGTCATCAACTACAAAAAAGGTTTTTTTCATTTTCCTCGTTTTGAAAATAAGTTTAAACGTCAAGAATCTATGGCAGATGTTTGCGCTTTTGTTTAAATTTTTGTTCCATGGAATCAATGATTTTTGCAAAAATGTTATTATTGTTTTCGACTATTTTTACGGTTCCGGAAATTAAAAAATTATAAACATTGTCATATTCTGATGCAGTATTTTTTTCTGTAGCAAAAGCCAAAATACAATTTTGCTCTAAAATAATTGGGGGAGCAAATAACTGCACATTAAGATTTTACCATTGAAACCCATACGCTGCGTCGTTGAAGTCATATATATATATATATATATATATATATATATATATATATATATATATATATATATATATATATTCATCCTACTATCATTGAGGCGTCCGTACATTTACCATTTCCTATCAATAGAACGTCCTACTGCAATAGAGCGTTCGTATACGGACGCTCTATTGAACGCCCCTTGATTTCCGAAAATTGCTATGGACGCTTTAATGATACTGGAGTGTCATAAAGTATATATTTCGCGTATATTTTTAGTTCAGGCATTTAACGCTAGGAGCGCTGCTGCATCAGGCGTTTATTGCTTACCGTGTATATTTTTTTACACTCTACTATCATTACGTTGTATTTGTATATTCTGCGTACATTCGCGGTACATGGCGTGCAGTAACGTGTTAGTGGCAACATGACTGTTAACAGATACAGTCGCCTGTTTCCTTCTGAATATATAAGTTTTTATTGAAATGAAAAATAAGCTACACTACATTTATATTATTGTTTTTAGTATAAAAGACTTATTTTTGATTTTGAACTGCTTTAATGTTATTATTTTACAATTTTTAGGCAGTAAAACATGTGAAATTAAAAAGAACATTTTAGCAGTTAAAAATCAAAATAAATCAAAACATTGGTCTTGTCAACGTGACATTGTTCTTGTCAAAATGATATGCGCACACAAATCAGCTGATTCCAAGCACTTCAAAGTCGCTGGAGTCACATGTCTGCTCGCGCCCTATAATAATTTTTCCTATTACACTTTTACTACTACACTTTTACTATTACACTTACACTTTTACTACTACACTTTTACTACTATACATTTACTACTACACTTTTACTACTACACATTTACTACTACACTTTTACTATTACACTTTTACTATTACACTTTTACTATTATACTTTTATATTACACTTTTACTATTACACTTTTCCTACTACATTTTTACTATTAGACTTTTAATATTACACTTTTACTATTACATTTTTACTGTTACAATTTGACTATTACACTTTTACTACTACACTTTTACTATTACACTTACACTTTTACTACTACACTTTTACTACTATATATTTACTACTATACTTTTACTACTACACTTTTACTACTACACTTTTACTATTACACATTTACTATTACATTTTTACTGTTACAATTTTACTATTACACTTTTACTACTACACTTTTACTATTACACTTACACTTTTACTACTACACTTTTACTACTATACATTTACTAATGTACTTTTACTACTACACTTTTACTACTACACATTTACTACTACACTTTCACTATTAAACTTTTACTATTACACTTTTACTATTATACTTTTATATTACACTTTTATTATTACACTTTTCCTACTACACTTTTACTATTACACTTTTAATATTAGACTTTTACTATTACACTTTTACTATTACATTTTTACTGTTACAATTTTACTATTACACTTTTACTATTACATTTTAACTGTTACACTTTTACTAGTACACTTTTACTATTACACTTTCACTATTACACTTTTACTATTACACTTTTCCTATTACAGTTTTACTATTACACTTTTAATGTTACTCTTTTACTAGAACCCTTTAATTAGTACACTTTTACTATTACACTTTTACTGTTACACTTTGACTAGTACACTTTAATACATTTTTACTATTACACTTCTACTGTTACATTTTTACTAGTGCACTTTTGCTATTACACTTTTACTATAACACTTTTACTGTTACTATTTTGTTAATGTGTGTGTGTGTTTGTGTGTCTGTTAGTATGAGCGTGTATACCTATGTGTGTGTTTTGGTGTACATATATATATATATATATATATATATATATATATATATATATATATATATATATATATATATATATATATGTCACAGATATTATTTTGCGTAAGATTATTTTTATTAAATTTATTATGTTTTGTCTCTAATTAGCTATTTAGGTACGTAACCGATGCTGTTGGATAAGAGCTACATTTAATGATACTGGTATTCACGTATTTTATTTCAGTTTATTTCTAGATTTCAGTGTGAGAACATCGATATTATAGTGATTCAGGTGAGAGAGTTAATCTAGCGTGTGTATGATTGTGGGTGTGTGTGCGAGCAGTACTGGGTACTGTAGTGGCCGCATCGTGTGAACCCGAGGGTCGCCAACGGTAGCAGCAGGGAAGGCTGTAGTGATCCACATCTGGTGTCGCCAACGGTAGCAGCAGTTAGGGCTGTAGTGATCTGATCCAGTTGGTTAAGAGGATTGTCTCCGGATCACCACCGAAGCGGCAGTGGTTCCGTAGTGGCCGCTCGTGTGAACCCGAGGGTCGCCAGCGTAGCAGCAGGGAAGGCTGTAGTGGCCCACATCTGCTGTCGCCAACGGCAGCAGCAGTTAGGGCTGTAGTGATCTGATCCAGTTGGTTAAGAGGAATGTCTCCGGATCACCACCGAAGCGGCAGTGGTTCCGTAGTGGCCGCTCGTGTGAACCCGAGGGTCGCCAGCGTAGCAGCAGGGAAGGCTGTAGTGACCCGCATCTGGTGTCGTCAACGGCAGCAGCAGTTAGGGCTGTAGTGATCTGATCCAGTTGGTTAAGAGGAATGTACCGGTTTGGATGATAAATGTGTTTTAATATTCTAATTTTCAGCGCTAACATTTAATCATCATTTATAACACACACACACACACACACATATATATATATATATATATATATATATATATATATATATATATATATATATATATATATATACAGGGTGTAAATGAAATAAGTGCATTAAATTTAACCAGTAATGTAACTCGACGAGAGCAACAATATTTCTTAATAACTTTTTTTTCTAAGTCTTTTAGATTTTGAGTTAAAATTCTTTAAAGATTTACTGCATATTTCGGCGCGCGCCCATGGAGAACAAATGGCTGTTCCCGTAATCAAGTGGGATACAAACAGCTCAAAAATTGTCGGTTATCGGTTATACTTGCAGACACAGTAATTAATAAACGAATCATCGGAAATAACATTTATTATTAATTAATTCGTAATAGTACAATTTTTAAAATAAAGAAATATAATTTTGAATAAGAAAATTATAAAGTTGTGTATTAAACCAGACTTTTTAATCACCTGTGAATAGTGGAAGACAAGGAGGGGCGAGGTGAGGTAACGACAGGAAGAGCAAAAGCATAGTTATTAGGTTATGAGATGATTATTTATCGTCGATAAATCATAATAGTTTAAATACGTTATTCAAAAAATGTAAGTATAAACTTTTGTCCATTTAAAAGAGATACATGAGTACCAATAATTAGTCGTCCATTTATTGTTCCCGCTCAAATATGTTTTAATGAAAATTTTTACAGCATTTTCGTCTGTCGAGATGTGTATTGTGCATAATAAATACACCTTCCCAAGTAAATTCAGTCTCATTAATGAACATTATGAGCCATTCCCAAAATTGAAGTCTGTTATGTGCTGAAAACAGAACTTTTTGCACATGTTATGGATATAACTGTTGCTTTTTTTAAAATTGTCATATGTGATACTCCTTATTAAGATGTGATAAAGATGTACAAGATTAACAAATGTGCGAATATTAAGAATAGAATGATTTGGTGATGATTTGGAAACGCTCCGTGTAAATGCGTTGGCAACTCCTTGACACTGTCTTTATGTCAACCGTGATGTCAAGTAAAATGTAGTACAGATACGAGTAAAAAAAATAAATAAATAAACCATAGGTAAGTAATTACAATGTCTGTGTACTCGCATTTTGACAGAATTTTACCTTATAAACAAGTTTATTACTAATGTCAAAATTAAATTGCAACAATTGACAGGACTGTCAATTGCTAAAACAAAATTTTTCATAGCTATTGCTACTGCATTCAATTATCACAAAAATATTTGGAACGACTCGTCAATTTACGGGATGGTAACAATGCTAAAAAATATGCGGTTTCGAGAAAAAGTTATTCAGAAATATTGTTGCTCTCGCCGAGTTATATTACTGGTTAAATTTAATGCACTTATTTCATTTACACCCTGTATATATATATATATATATATATATATATATATATATATATATATATATATATATATATGGATGTGTGTTTGTGGGTGTGTGTATGTATGTATGTGTATGACTGAGTGTGTCGTGCGTGTATGTGTTGTGTACGTGTATGTCGTGAGTGCATGTGTGCATTCCCCTGCGGGTGCACATGCTTGTAATATATTTGTGTTGGAAAATAAGTAATAAATTGGGTCTGTATTTCAATAAGTTATTTTATAATTTCTTGTAAATCAGAGGCTTAATAGTACTGGCACCCGCGGCTCCTTTTTTGTCTTATTATACTTATACCTTTGTTCTGGTGGATTTAAAACTGAAGAGAATTCTTTGTAATTTTGTGCAGAGATTCAACTTTACTAAAACATAAAGACTGGGTAAAAATTAAGGTTTTTGTCCAAAATCAATATATGAAATAAAATAAATATAAATATTCTTTACTATCCACGCAGTAATTATATTCAAATGATATTGAAGCTTAAAAACTCTCTCAGAACTAATTAAATTAGTTTTTGGAAAGTTATTCATTCAGCTTTCAAGCCGAGTAATCATTTCGCAGATAGTAAATTTGTTCGTTTTATAAATATTATAATATTCAAGATATATTGTTATGTATCTCCAGGTAATTATTAATATAAACCTCACGTGTTTACCGCGGGATATAATGTTTTCGGTTGGCGTTGTTTACCGAATAATTTTAAAAAGTACTCTTCGCTTCATATAAAAGTTGTAAAGAACTAAAAATTTGATTCCATGTATATATTAATCTTATTTAAATGTAAAATAATATAAGTATTAGTTTAATTTTTAATAAAACATCGATTTTTTTTATACAAAATCAGTAGGTAACCAAATTGATGGTTAAATGATTTCATATTTGTTTTATTATATATCTATAGATTCTCACTATAAGGTAATAACCTCAGATATTTTGTTCAATTTAAATAATCAAAATAGAAAATCTTTATATACTTGGATGCAGTTTTTATAGTTTTACAATATATACTTATTGTTTTCTCTAATCTAATTTGGGAAGCTACAGGAAGAGAAAAACTGGACCCTGATGCTAAAAATGCCTTTAAATAAATTTAAAACAAATTTATACTCTGTTTATATTATTTACTAATAATTATTTTATATAATTCATGTTAATACAACAAGCGATCATACATGTCGTCACATGGTAAGTATAATGTTCTATCTGTTGCAGAATCGGACACGAGATAGAACATTTTAACTCTCAGGTGACGATATGCCGCTCTAAGTTGTAGTTAAATTTGTGTTACTTACGGCAACATTGCCGGACGCTCGATAGTCAATGATATGTATAAAATTCATATAATGAGGACGCTATAACGGTTAATATAATAGACGGACGCCTTATTGTATGTCAAATGAAAGTTTTTTGTAATATACGGCAGCCGGACGCTTCAAAGCACAATTTTGAATGGACGCTATAATGATAGTGAGATGTATATATATCATTGTGGCGTCTCCTGTGTTATTTTCTACATTCAAAGTGACGTCCTTGTGCATGTGGCGTCAGGTATACGGACGTCACTTTATGCCTTGTAATTTTTTTTGCGGCATAAGTGGGGTTCCTAGTATCGAATAGCAAAATTTGTTATGGACGTCAGAATGATAGCAGCGTGGAAAATGTATATTTTGTGTAGTTCAAAAAAAAAATTCACTTGCGGCGCTAGTGTCGCCCGGCGTATATACTGAAGTTTCATTCCCCCGACATTCTGAACTCCGTATAGTTGGCCACAGTGGAAACTATATTAGCGCGCAATTTGTTTAAACGTATTTAAAGATATATTGTGCACTCTTCCTGATAATATATTAAATAAATATTTATATAATCAAAGTTTTGTTTGGTATTTGTAGAATTCTTAGTAAATACAAAATCGATAAACGATGAAGTCAAAATGTATTGTGTAAATTGTAAATATATGCCAATATAAGGATAACAAGATTAATGATTAAATTTATAGAATAAATATAAGCACGGTATGCTCCAACAAAATATAAGAATAAAATGTTTTTTAAAGAAATAGTATCAGTAAACTATAAGCTATTTATTAAAAATAAATTTAATTACTCTATTTGGGTACTTTTTCTACTTCCCCTCTACTTATCGAGGTGTTTAGTCAAAGTGAGTTTTAGATTAATTAGAAAATATTTTTATTTTTATACTTACTGGTAAAAATGAATTTATTATTAATCAGCTTCGTAAATATTTTTACGTGTCTGCTGCTAATAAATAGCACAAGTTTAAATAGGTTTTGTTTACATATTATACCTATATGTACCTACCTATAATAAATTTATAAGATTACTTTGTGATAAAATATGTACATATTTGCTTTTTATTTTTATTCTATTGTAATTTGAAAAATGTGTTATATGTAAGAGAATAAGTTTCGAAAATAATGGCTTTTAAAAACACTGAATTTTTAATGCAACCTACGCTACTTAAAAAGAAACGCGGAAAAGTAATTTATTTATGGGCAACAATAACAAATTTATGTGTTTTTTTTTAAATATTATTTGTAGAAAAAAAACAGGACAGTTCTCCATAATAGTATTTCATGAATTTAAATCATTTGGTTTTTCATTTTATCTTGCACAGAAGGGCCTCAAAATGTCTATATTAAAAACTTGTTTCACAGCTAAATTTGCGAAACGAAAGCGCAGAAAAATTGAATCTGCCATATGAAAATTTTATAATCGAACAAATTATTTGTTAAAAAAATAAATATATTTGATGATTTATTGACAATTTATGTAACATCAAATATAACTGCGGAATATTTACAAATATTAACCTGAGAAAAAAACTATTAGTAGGTAACTTTTGAAATAAACAACGATAATTTCAAAACAGTTGCCAAATATTTACGTTTCATTATATCTTGAAAATTGTCTTATGCTGTGATTCGAAACAACTTCAAAATTCGAAATTACTCATATATAAATATACTAGCCCTCTACGCCAAAAGAATTTGCCTACATCCTTTTTCTTAACTTACAAGGCATCCTATACATGTATTAATGATAATAATGCGTTTTATGTAAGCAATATATTTTTATCCTACACGTATTGAAAATAACATTTTCCTGCGTGTTAGCGCGCACGAAAGTGGACATTTGCATACCTAGGGAAGAAAAAAAATTGTACATTTCATTTGAATATATCTAAATAAATAAAATGTATTTAAATGTCTAAATAAAAATGTGTTTAAAGCATATCTGACATTTTCTTGTTATTTGTATTGGTTTTTATTTGTATAAGTAGTATTTCTTTTTTGATACAAGATTTAATTTAAGATTAAGTTAAATGTCAAAATTTTCAATCTTCGTTTCGTTATGTTTGTTGTGTAGGATAAAAAATATTGTGTGCTACATGGTAGGAAAGTTCTTTTCCAGTCCTCAGGAAGTATCCAGCCTCGACTACGTCTCGGCTGTATACATATCCTTCGGACCGGAAAAGTACAACTTTCCTACCTAGCAGCACAAATAACTATTACTCTAATAATACAGAGTAAGATTAAGAATAATAATTGAATAAATTTAAACAATGAATTAAATAAAAAATATTCATTTCGGCATATTACATTGCTGGATGTGCCAATCTATGTTGTACGCAGTTATCGGTTGATGATATCAAATTCGTACCGTGCGGCCGTTACCAGACGTCACCTCACGGGCACGCATTGCAGGCGGCGGGGTCCTTTTGTGCCAATTAAAATGTGAAATAAGTTTTGGCGTCGGTCGGGATCGAACCTAGGTCCCAAGATTCGCGAACAGGCACTCAGTCAAATGGCCATGAGACCCCATTAAATAACAGAGAAAGATTAGGCATTTAAATTCAGTAATTTTATACGAAATATTAAAATTAAGGCCAATTCTTTTGGCGCAGGACTCGTATATTTAAAATATATTATCACGGCATATTACCCATTTCTGGATGTAGCAATCAGTTATGTACGCAGATATCGGTAATGGTAATGATACACGTATACCGTGCTGGCGATTACTAGGCGTCACCTCACAGGCACTTATTGTTGGCGTGGAGAAAGAAAAACAAATTTTGCAAACATAATTCTTATATAATAAAAATCAAAGAAAATGGAGACTAATTTTACAAACAAAAAACAATTATTAATTCAGTTTATATTACATGTTTATGTTTACTAAAAATAATTTAGTGTATTTTGCTGTGAATTAAGAAAATATATTTATTAAGTTCATTCTTCATTTATTTTGTATCATTGAGGGATTGGTTAAGTACAATACATTTTACTTTACTGTACTGGATCTGTTTGTATTTAAACAATTATAAAGAAAATGAGAAGAATCGGGAGTATTCTTTATAAATGTTATAGAATAAAAGAATTTATCACCAAAATATTTATTTGTTACCAAACGCCAGCCCCAGGATAATTAATTTAATCCCAGTGCATTGTAGACCATTGCATTGCCCTAGAACATGATTTGGACATCAAAAATTACAAAATACTTCACCATGAAGCTAATTTAAATAAAAGATTATTTTTAGAAAGTTGTTATATAAATTTAGACGAAAAAACAATTAATATAAAATCTGACTATAACCAATCTAAAAACTTATATCCCAACCTAAAACTTTTTTCCTCCATCGTAATTAAATTATTATTACCTACTTAAAATAGTTTCTTTAACTAATTAAAAAAAAATTTAATTCGTGGATTGAACTTGTAAAATTTATGTTTTTGGATTCTAGTTCATAGATCTCAGATTGTTTCTTCATGCAGTTACTTGTTCGCATAATACATGCCCTCCCATGTACTGATTTGTAACTTTCGTGTAGAATCATAAATTGTCTTCAGTTAACTTGACTCCGCAGCCTGCGTAGGCTGTGATGTTTTTGACTCAAATATGGTTTTAACAAAATTAAATGTAAACCAATACCATATTAATTATTATTTCTGACAAAACTTTACTACATGTAAACCACAATTGTTCTGGTAAGCCAAATTTAACTTATAATTTTATTGTTATATTTATAATTTTATTACAATACAGACTTAAGAATGGCCCTATCCAAGGCCGAAACGTTGTCAAATCCTAATTCCTAATAATAAAGGATTAAATAAAAAACCAATTGAAGCTTTCAATCCAAGAAAATATCCTACAAATAAACTTCCACAGCTTCAGAAACTTCTATTTCAAAAACTAGTTCTGTTGGATTTTTATACAAAATTTGATTTAGAATTTCTTCACTGAGACCGAAACCATTCGACTCCAATAATATATTGGATTCATATAATTTTCACGTTCACATGTTCTATGCATATATTAGCGTTCACCCCGCCCCTTGAAAATCGTTCTCTGGTGCATTTTTCATAGAATATGCGAGTCAAAGGTGTAAAGTTACCACACTGCCTATTTTTTTTTTTTTTTCGTAACAAAGTAGGTAATTTATTTGTTGCTATTATGATTGGAAAAAGAGGGTGCTTAATAATTACCTATTGACAGTATGGATTACTGTTAATTTACAGATAGTTTAGTTAATCAGAGACAAAAATAAATATCTGGGATTAAATTAATTATCCTGGGGCTGGCGTTTGGTAACAAATAAATATTTTGGTGATAAATTCTTTTATTCTATAACATTTATAAAGAATACTCCCGATTCTTCTCATTTTCTTTATAATTGTTTAAATACAAACAGATCCAGTACAGTAAAGTAAAATGTATTGTACTTAACCAACCCGTCAATGATACAAAATAAATGAAGAATAAACTTATTAAATATATTTATTTAAATCACAGCAAAATACACATAATTATTTTTAGTAAACACTAAACATATAATATAAACTGAATTAATAATTGTTTTTTTTTTTGTAAAATTAATCTCCATTTACTTTAAATTTTATTATATAAGAATTATGTTTGCAAAATTAGTTTCTCTTTCTCCACGCCACCAATAAGTGCCTGTGAGGTGACGCCTAGTAATCGCCAGCACGGTACGTGCATCATTACCATTACCGATATCTGCGTACATAACTGATTGCTACACCCAGAAATGGGTAATATGCCGTGATAATATATTTTAAATAAAGAATTGCCCTACATCTATTAATTCTAATATTTCGTATAAAATTACTGAATGGCCATTTGACTGAGTGCCAGGTCGCGAATCTTGGGACCTGGGTTCGATCCCGACCGACGCCAAAACTTATTTCACATTTTAATTGGCACAAAAGGACCCCGCCGCCTTCAAAGAGTGCCCGTGAGGTGACGTCTGGTAAACGGCCACACGGTACGAATTTGATATCATCAGCAATGTAATATGCCGAAATGAATATTTTTTATTATTTAATTTATTGTTTAAATTTATTCAGTTATTATTCTTAATCTTACTTTGTGTTATTAGAGTAAATATATTGCTTATATAAAACGCATTATTATAAATACATGTATAGGTTGCCTTGTAAATTAAGAAATAGGATGTAGGCCAATTCTTTTGGCGTAGAGGGCTCGTATATTATATATGAGTAATTTCGAATTTTGAAGATGTTTCGAATCACAGAATAAGACAATTTTTAAGATACGCTGAAACGTAAATTTTTGGCAACTGTTTTGAAATTATCGTTGTTTATTTCAAAAGTCACCTACTAATAGTTTTTTTCTCAGGTTAATATTTGTAAATATTCCGCAGTGATATTTGATGTTACATAAATTGTCAATAAATCATCAAATATATTTATTTTTTAAATTTTCATATGGCAGATTAAATTTCCTACGCTTTCGTTTCGGAAATTTAGCTGTGAATCATGTTTTTAACATAGACTTTTTGAGCCCCTTCTGTGCAAAATAAAATGAAATACCAAATGATTTAAATTCATGAAATACTATTATGGAGAACTGTCTTATTTTTTTCCAGAAAGAATATTTAAAAAATACATAAATTTGTTATTGATGCCCATTAACAAATTAGTTTTCCGCGTTTCTTTCTAAGTAGCGAAGGTTGTAATAAAAATTCAGTGTTTTTAAAAGCCATTATTTTCGAAAATTATTCTCTTACATATAACACATTTTTCAAATTACAATAGAATAAAAATCAAATATGTAGGTACATATTTTATCACAAAGTAATCTTATAAATTTATTATAGGTAGATACCTATAGGTATAATATGTAAACAAAAACTATTTAAACTTGTGCTATTTATTAGTAACAGACACGTAAAATTACTTATTAAACTTATTATTATACCGGGTGTCTTAGGCCGACCGACACAGGAGGTTAACATGTGAAATTAGATAATTGTGAATAGTATCTCCCCAGTGGAAGATGTTAAGTTGAAAATTCGTGTACTTATTGGGGAATACTAATTCTATGGATTACAGTCAAAATTAGTATACTTAAATATATAATATCAGAAAAAATAAGGAAATTTCTAGAATTTCCAAGATTGTTATTCATATCCCGGGGAAAATGGTTACCAAGTATAAGCCGTGCTAAATCTCATGAGCTGTGAGATGCGCAGATCAAAAAGAGGGACAGCTAGAGAAAAGGTCAGGCAATAGAAAAAAGTGAATCTTAAAAATATTAATCATTATTCATTTTAACGCGCGCAATTGAAAATATGAACATTGCAACATTATGCAAATTTTTAAGCACACACTATCAAAGTGATATTGTTCAACATAAGTTTTGGGTAATGGTTGATATACCTAATATAATTATATAAAATTGTTTTAAAACACAAAATGTCACAATTATCTTAAATATTATATTTTCTTTAGAAATAAAAATATATAATATTTTTATGCAATTGGAATAGAAAACAATAATAATATTACAATAAAATTTTTCTGAGAATTTATAATACGAGATAAAGAAACTATATATTTTTTTATTTATATAACTAAAATACAAAACAATAGAAAAATTAAAATTATATTTTTTTCAGAAGTTATAATATTAAAAGCTACATATTAAAATAATTGATAATAAACGAAATAAATTTTCGTCCATATATTGCTTTGCAAAATATAATAGCAAACAAGTAAATGGTAAAATATGATTTATGGAGCATTACATTATAGTGTAGTTTTTCTGTAGGTAGTAGCTCTTTAATTATTCTAACAATTGACAACCTAAATCTTCTTTTTCGGATGCGGATGAGATATCAAAACCTGATTCATTCATCTAATCTAATAATTAAGTTATCTATGTCATGTATAATGTGTTCCCGTTCCAAAAATTCCTCTTCCTTTTTCTCGATATCTCCACAAATATTTTCCCATTCTTGAACACTCACATTTTTAAATTTACTTTCTGCTGTTTTTCTCACATCATCTAATTTAAATGTAGTATTATTTCCAGCAACATAGTTTTTATTTAAGGCCCATATTTTTTCAATTGGGTTAAATTCCGGGTGGAAAGGGGGTAGTCGTAGGACTACATGACCATGTTCAGCTAACAATTCATCAATTACGTAATTTTTATATGTAGGTTTGTGTAATTGTATTTTACTGTATAATTCTGGTTTCATTTAACTCAAAAAATGTGTTATGCTCTGCTAACCACTTCTGCATGTCTGCTTTTTTCCAAGCAAATGACGGACTTGGCTCTGTTCAGACATTGTGATAAGAAGCATTATCAATAACCAAAACTGATTGTTTTTCAAGATTCGATAATCACCTGTCTTAAGAACTGATTTAAAAATCAGTAGTACATTTGGTACAAAACCCTTTTTACCGGCCGCATGAAGAAATATTAATTGTTGCCCTTTACTAACAGGTGGTTTTAAACAGTTGATGGAGCCATCATCCCAACATTTAAGAACAGTATGAGAACTATGCAAATACGTTTCGTCAGTGTCCTCAATGTTCGTGCCTTCTGCTTATTTTATTAATTTTCTTAAATATTCAACACGTTTTCTTCTAATATCTGTTTTCTCCATTAAAACTTGCTTATTGTCTCCACATTTCCGCCATCGGAAACCCATACTATGTCCTAATCGTTTAAATGAACGTAGTTTTTCAGGGAGATTAATGTCCTTTTCATTGTGTACAGATTCAAATACAGATTTCATTGTAGGTTTCTTTTTATGGACTCAAGCAAAGTTGTAGGTCACCATTCGGATGATGTTTTCTTCAGATTTTAAAATTCTTCTTGGGGAAATAAATTTTCTTTCTCCTTTTTGTTTGTCTTCGCTTAATTGTACTTAAACTAACATCGGTTGATTTGGCTACTCGTTCATGTAAACGTATAAAAGGAATTGTAGGATTTCCATTTACTTCTTCCTTCATAAACTTGTAGACGTATATTATTTCTCGTCCTTGACTATGAACCATTTTCTTGCAGTTACTCATCGTAAAATGCACCGAAAATCAAGAGCTATAAGAAAGTAGTAAAATTAAAAAAAAAACTTGTACTTTGTTCGTTATTAATCAATTAAATGTACTATACTTACATATTCAATTTCACTGATAAAATTGACTGTTTAGTCTTGAAAAACACTGATTTAATTTACAGACAGAAACTCTGATTAAAATAATAAACATCAAACAAATACCAAATACGAAGAACAACTACAAAAGCAAATAAATAATCAGGTTATATAGCAACAAATGACAGCTGATAACAAGAATGTTTTTAGAATAGTCTGTAGCATCGCGATACAAATTTTGGTTTCTGCGTCACAGCTCATGAGATTTGGCACGGCCTCTAACAGCTTAAATAGAAAAGTGGTAGCGTATGCGCCTGTAATAAACAAAACTCTGAGAGACTGGGTTCGAAACCAGCCAGCAGCAAAATTTAATATTTACTTTCCAAAATAATTTTTATTGTTAATATGTTCTTAATTTTTTGTTGACATTTAATAAAATGGATATATTAATTATAAATATTTATTGTAATTATTTAATTGTAAGTTGTAATCATTGTGATTTAGATATTACAAAATACGTATAATTTATTGTTTAAATAATGTTTATATTTTATGAAAAGTTAATAAAAGGTTAAAAACATATTTATAATAAAAATTATTTTGAAAAGTAAAAATAAGAAATTAAATTCTGTTGTTGGCTGGTTTCGAACCGAGTCTCTCCGAGTTTTGTTTATTACTAAGCGCAAACGCTACCACTATGCCATTTGTACTGTTACTTAGTAACCATTTTGTCCGGTATAGGAACAGTAATCCGGGAATTCTACAAATTTTCTTAATTTTTTTTAATATTACGCATTTAATTTGGACTGTAGTCCGTAGAATTAATATCCTCCAATAAGTATACAAAATTTCAGCTTAATATCTTATACTGGGGAGATATTATTCACAATTAACTGATTTCACACGTTAATTTCCCATGTTTTGGTCAGCCAAAGACACCCGGTTAAGTTAAGAGTGCCGGAAATGGTTATACAACATTCTATGATGATTAATATTGTTATGATCAAATAGTAATTAATAGCTTCTTAGCTAATTAGGGTCTGATTGTAATGCAACGACCAATTTAAAGATCAGACGTGTTACCGCAGAGAGACAGTGTTTGTTGAGCAGTGAACGGGTTAACGTCAGTATCGGTGTATCAGGGTTTCTCTTTGATAGAATGGATTAGAGTGGTTTATGGTTCATACTATTTCTAACAATATATATATATATATATATATATATATATATATATATATATATATATATATATATATATATATATATACAGGGTGATTCATCGGTTTGTCCTCTCTTTATAACTCTTTTATTTTAAGTCAGATAGAAAAACTCTTCAAATATAATTTATATGATATAGTATTATCTATCTACGTACCATATCCACTTGTATACAGGGTGCTCCATTTAAGCGCAACAATATGTAACTTTATATTTCTTAATGGAACACCCTATATTTATTTATTTATTTTGATAGTAAATTAGATTCCCTTTAAAAAAGTATTAAGTAATAAGGGGTCTAAAATTATAAATTAAGAAGTTATTTACCTTTATTTGTTGAATGATATGTTTCTATCATGTTATTATTAACAAAGTAAGCTGTGGATAATTTGATCAGTTGTTTCGAATTTGAACAAACAAGTTGTCCAAATACTCTTACTTTATCATTGTTGATGTTGATGTGAAAATGAATAATACAAATTTTAATAAAGATGAGATGGTTAGTATAATATTTATAATAGAAAAATCTATTGAAGTTGAAGGACAAGTTTTCGAGCATTCATTATAATTTTGCATTATTTAGTCTGTCACTAAATTTTAATAGCTTCTTCAGAATTAGTGTAATGTTTAAAATAAGTATTAATAAAAAAGGATCAAAATTTTGTATTATATGGTTTTTTCCACTCTGAACTACTATTTTTTATGAACGTAAATAACTTCTTAATTTATAATTTTAGACCCCTTATTACTTAATACTTTTTTAAAGGGAATCTAATTTACTATCAAAATAAATAAATAAATATAGAGTGTTCCATTAAGAAATATAAAGTTACATATTGTTGCGCTTAAACGGAGCACCCTGTATACAAATGCATATGGTACGTAGATAGACAATAATATATGATATAAATTATATTTGAAGAGTTTTTCTATCTGACTTAAAATAAAAGAGTTATAAAGAGAGGACAGACCGATGAATCACCCTGTATATATATATATATATATATATATATATATATATATATATATATATATATATATATATATATATATATACAGGCTGGTGACTTGGACAACGCTGCATAGTGGTTTCAATGGTAAAATCTTAATGTACAATTATTTGCACCCTAATTATTTTAGAGCAAAATTGTATTTAGGTTTTGGCTACAGAAAAAAATATTGCATCCGTATATGCTATTGTGTATACTTTTTCAATTTCCGGAACCGTAAAAATAATCGAAAACTATAATAACATTTTTGCAAAAATCATTGATGCCATGGAACAAAAATTTAAATAAAAGCTTAAACTTATTTTGAAAACGAGGAAAATAAAAACACTTTTATTGTAGTATAACAACAAGGTAATAGTTGATTTCAACAATGTAGTTTGACAAGAACGACATTTAAGATTTCTTTAAGTAATGACTATGAATACGACCCTTAAGTTATTATTAAGGATTTTTATTTTACTATCACAAACATATGGATTTTGTAATATAAAATAACGTATCACAACAAATAATGGTCAAACAAATCATCATTTACTATTAAACAATGCTCCAATCTGTCATAAAATTCTTCTGACATTTGTTAATTGTTAATGTGACTATTTTTACGGTTCCGGAAATTGAAAAATTATAAACAATATCATATTCAGATGCAGTATATTTTTCTGTAGCAAAAACTTAAATACAATTTTGCTCTAAAATAATTAGGAGGGCAAATAACTGCATATTAAGATTTTACTATTGAAACCCTTATGCTGCGTCGTCCAATTCACCATCCTGTATATAATATAATCCATTTTTTTCTATTTTGTATTTAACGATTTATTAGTAAATAATTCTTCCTAGTTGTTGTTAATTGTCTTTCCTTTTATTCTTAAGTTCTACTCCTTTATTGGGGTATCTGTTCTGTAGAGTGGCCTGACTCTTCAAAACAAATAAAAAATACATAAAATAAATTACTGTTATAATATACATGCAATATTACTATTAATGCAATAAAAGTAATAAAATATAGATTATTTTTTTGTACAAACGATATTTCTCGTTAGTCAAATCGCCCGCAGTAGGGTGACGTATGCGGCATCTTTGATTCGCCGTAGTTGTCTGCTACGAGAGCCAGTTTAGAATGAAAACATGAACATATGTCTTGTATATCTGATACTGAAACGTCAAATTCAACGTTAAATCGCAAAAAGCAAATTATTTGATATTAAATAGGTAAACGTGTAAAACCTAGAAAATACCGTAAACACAGAAATTAAATTATCAAGTGCCAAATGTAAACATAAGCAAGTGGCCGTGTTTTGCTTCTGTCTCTTTCTATGATGCACATTATGGGCACGTATGTCGAGACCTAATTCGCACATAGTTGATGTTTATTGCAAAAGTTTAACATTATTTTGTCCGGTATGTTCTAAAATTTTGCAGAATATAAAAGTAAAAACGTCCTATCGCATGTTATGTATTGCGCAACTCAAGTGCTGTGCTAAGGTGGACGAGCTGCAGATGCTTATCAGATATCAATCATTCTTAGTTTACCTATTCCATTATATTAGACTTTCGGGCATCCACATGTTATTGATAAGGTTCTCCTTGCCTTTCAAATAAGTATTTATATAATGTCCCATTAAAGTTAGCAGTACGCCGACATCATAGACCCTTGAAGCTAGTTTCGCTATTTTGTATATGTTCTGAATAGCAGGCCGTTCAGATTCTGGTAAAATGGTGCTGTTCCAAAATTTGTAGTCTATCGTATCTATAAGCTTTAGGAGAGGTGCATGTTTTGCAAATAGGGTATATAGTTTTATAGTCACCTAAAACGCAATATATTTTCACTAATGTTGTAACTTAGTCTTTAGTATTACTGTATTTTATTACTGTATCAAGCGTTATAATAACACAGATCATAAATGCTACGGCTCCCAAATGTCATACCTCCCTAGTGGCACAAGTGCTAAACATAGACGTGTTTGGACAGATAAAGTGTTTTATCAGCGTATAAACCAGTCATAATACCACATCACAAATATTTATTGGTGGGGCATATAAACACGAAAACGACTCTTTCGGGTCCAGTAATAATATTATAAAAATCTTAATTGATATAAGGCGACATAAAATTGCCACTGCTTGCTTTTACATTGAATGTCCAACGCCCATAATTTGAGCTGCTCTGTTGAAATAAACACATACATTAAATGGATTTCCTACCTACTATATACTCGTATAGTAAAATAATATTAATGGTCCTGACTTAAATGCTTTTTTTGCTTGAAATAATTTGATAAGGGGATGAAAACTGCAGTTCCAAAAATGATGTCAAACTAATTATTAATTTACATCATTAATAAGTCCGGTAAATGAGTGTTTACGGTACGAATAAGATGTCTTCGGAATTTCGAAATGAGTACCGTTCATATAATTTAACGGACGTATGACATATTAGTATATTATTCAACGAGCGTATTATGATGGCTATTATTCACGAGGATGATTTTAGAACACGAGCCGTAGGCGAGTGTGGTAATTCATTCGAGTGAATATTAGCCATTATACGCGAGTAGAATATGATATTTTATCTACACCTGAAATTGAAATCATATTATACCGGGTGACAATGAAAAATGGTCCACTCTAAATATCTTATTTATAATTATTTTTAATTTAATTTTAACTTTCTTAGATTTTTCAGGTAGTAAGGAAAGTGAGGTTATATCAGCTGGTTCCACAATTTCCGGAGGTGTACACAATAAGTTTTCACTTTCGTTATTATTTTCCATTTTTCTTCGGTTTAAAATTGTTTTCTCGCGCTTCGTCAAGTTTTAAGCATCAAAATCGTTCAGGAACTGTCAGATTACTGCAAACTGAAATGAAATGAGTCACTCACTGTCGTAAAAATATTATAAAAAATCTATAGTTGAGTATTTTTAATACAAGAAAATAAAATATTTATAGGTTTTGAACCTAATTGAAAGTAATTATAATGAAATTTGCAGTGAAAAATCCAAATAAAATTATTTTGATTTTTCAGGTTATGATATAGGAATGAAATGCCGTGAAATGTACAACGGAATGAATTATGTTGACTTAAATAATGCGCACAATGTAATATATTTATAAAATTCATTAATTTGAAATTAAAATATTCTGATGTTATCAACACAGAAAATTTCCCTAGAATTTAGAATTTGAGTAATAAATAATAATAAACAGAAAAGTCGAAACGGTTTTGCGAATATTTGCTTGCGCATAACCGCTAAATGAAGTTGATTGTGAACCCTCAACAATAAATTTGACAGTTCCGTGTCTTATGTAACCGCGCCCGTGGATTATGAGTCATAATCCACGGGGCGTGGATAGTGAACGGTATTATGTATCCATGGTTACGTACTTAATCAATATATTATTAAACAGGTGTAGATAAAATATTTTATTTCATACCTGTGTCTCATTTTAGATGAAAGATTGGTATAACTCCTCCTTTCTTAAAAAAATCACGTCATCTAGGCATTAATATAAATGAAACTGTCATGACAGTAACCAGTTTTTTTGAAATTTCTAATATTTTTCAAAAATGAATACGAAGAGCGATATACAAAACGTGTTGCCAGGAAACACCAAGAGACCGAAGGTCGAGTAGTGTTTCCTAAAAGCAACACGTCAAGTATGCCGAAATTTTCGACTGTCAAGTTGTACATGTTTAAATAAATATTAATTTATTTAATAATAATTGTTAACTTTATTTTTATATAATTATCAACATCGCTAATGTTACTCATATGTTTTGTTGTCATAGTAATCAAAATCAATTACAAATATTTGTCAAAATAAGTGGACATACTTTTCAGGAAGTGTATTTATTTAATACAATATAAAATAAAGTAAAACTAAAAATCCCTGGGTAATATTATTATTATATTCACTCTGCCCCAGATGAACGATCAGCGGAAGAACGTTTAGAAATAAAAGATAACCCTAGAAGGTGAATCCGACATGAAAAAAGTGATAGACATTTGGCAGAAAAAAGATGCTCGAGCTCAAAAAATCATAGTATTTATTATAGATAGAACAAATATAATACATATAATGAACTGTCAAACAGCTAATGAATTGTTTACAAAATTAAGTTCAATATATGAACATGATTCAGTACAGCAAAAATGTAACTCAGTTGAAGAATTTTTTAAATTTGAATATGACAGTTCAGTAGATATGGCAACAAATTTGTGTAAAATTCAGAATATCATTTATAATATAAATTGTGTTGAAAAGAAAATTGACGATGAAATGATAATCACAAAAATCATTTAAATGCTACCTATTCGCTATGGACACTTTAGAAGTGCGTGCAATTCAATTCGTACATTTCCTTATATCTCGTCTTCTAAAAGAAGTTCCCAGTAGTACAGATAAAATTAATGAAAACACGTTAGCTTTTAAAACACGTGAACTAAAATGTTATATGTAAATCATATTGCTCGCTACTGCAAGAATCAATACATCAGATATAAGAATAGTTATTTATGTACCAAATGAGTAAAGTATATCTTTTTTCACGAGAAGGAAAATTTGCCGAACGAGCTGAAGGCGAGTGCGTAAATCCTTCAAATGAAAAAAAGATATAATTTACTCACGAGTTGCATTCAATTTTTTTTACGTTTGCAACGGGAGTGTGAAAAATACTGTCGTAGCGTTTTATTATTTCACTCAGCAGCGTTAAGAAAGTGCACTTTTTTCACATTTTCATGTATTAAAAAATGCATATTTTACAAATCTTGTTTTAATAGAATAAGGGTAGAAAGAAAAGAATGCTAGCCGGCGAGATTTGAACCCACGATCTTAACATTTGTACTGTTATGTGTTACCAAATACACCACGGCTGGGCTACAAATCCGCCAGTCTATACAATCTTTTCTTAAGTTATATTCTCATAGACTGTGTATGAGACCCGCATCACATGTTAGGTGTGGGGTATATCTAAACTACCACTACGTTTATATACCCCACACCTAAAATGCGGGTCTCATACACAGTCTATGAGAATATAACTTAAGAAAAGATTGTATAGACTGGCGGATTTGTAGCCCAGCCGTGGTGTAGTTGGAAACACATAACAGTACAAATGTTAAGATAATTCTTTTCTTTCTTTCCTAGATTTATAAAATCAAATAAAATATACATTCATCTTAATCTACTAAGAATAAGGGTACTTTTGTTAACAGACGCAAAAAATTTTTTTAACCATGTGGCGTTTGTAAGAAAATTGAAAATTAGAGAAACACAAAATCAAATTGGTCTGGATCGTCGGATGTTGGAATAGAATCAAAATAAAAAATAAACTCCTCATATGCATACGTTTCGACGTTTACTATACACCTTCATCAGTACTAAATCGAAGAAATATCAATAATTTGTACACAAACATTATTATACACGATTCCAAACAAAGAATACAATAAAATTCATATTACCTGTGAGTTGTTTATGGATATATATTTTTTTAATTTTAGCAATTAACCCTCTGATGCATGAAGTGGGTCATTTTGACCCAAACGTATATTGAAATGTTAAAATAAGGCATATTTGTGACCTGTATATATTGTGTATTTATGACTTTGTTTCCATATCCATTCTAATTCGAGTGACATGTCTATTTTATTATTATTTTTTAGTATTTGTTTATATATTCAAGTTTTATTATAACCTACCACTTATGCATGATATGGGTCATTTTGACCCATGCCTGTGTTAGTTATATTGATGCACTACAGATGATATACGATACCTGGTAGTTCATTGTATTATAATTCTTGTTTTTGTAGTTTCTATTTGAAACAGTGTTGATGTGTTTGAAGCTGATATTTGCATGAGTTTATAAAAAGGTAAGCAACTTACTTTTCTGAAATTATAAATCTTCATATTTTATACCGCTATTGATATTTATATTGTTTTGTATTTTTGATATATTATTCGGTTTTATGTTTTCAAGAAACAAAATGACTCGTCATCTCACAGACAAAGAATTGGAAAAAGAACTTGAAGATATCGGATGTAAATGAACATTATTTTTCAAGTGAAGAGGATGAATCCGATGAAGAAATTAGATTGTTTGATACTGAAAGCGATAGCGATTATGTAGACGAAGTGGAGGAGAACGAAATTGACCCGGAATACAACCCTGAATCGGAATCAGTTTTAGAATATGAACTGGCTAGCTCTTCCCGAGCTATTCAGTTTTCTGCCAGAGAAAAATTATCCAAATCTGGAATGATTTGGGATGAAAATCCGCCAAAATCTGGTAGAGCACCTCAGAAAAATATTATAAATTTTCGCACTGGTCCAAATCAAAATGTATCAGTAGAAACGCCAAGAGACGCATTCAATTTGTTTATAACCAAGGATATGATCAATGAAATATGTATTTGCACGAATCGAGAAGGAAAGAGAACAAATAAAAATTGGCGCGAAATCGACGTTCAAGAAATGACTGCATTTATAGATCTTTTGATGTTTGCTGGTGTCGAAAAAAATTGGGACGTATCCACGAGAGAACTATGGTCTGAAGAACATAGTCCGTTCTATAGAGCGTGTATGTCTGTAAATCGATTTGAAAGTATTAGATCTGCATTACGATTTGATGACAAAAGGACAAGAAATACCAGATTACAGACCGATAAACTGGCAGCAATAAGTTACATTTGGCAAGAATTTATAAAAAATTGCAAAAAATCATTTATACTAGGAGAGTGCGTTACTTGTTGATGAATAACTAGCTCCATTTAGGGGCAGATGTCCCTTTTGCAGTACAACAAAATCTAGGCTTCACTATTGTCGATAAATTGACCGAAACAATAAAAAATAGTGGGCGCAACGTGACCACTGATATTTTTTTACGAGCATACCGCTTGCAAAAAGATTATCAGAAAAGTGTCTAACTTTGGTTGGAACTTTACGCCAAAACAAGAGAGAAATCCCACCTTTTATGAAGCCTGATAAAAGTAGAGCTTTATTTTCAAGTTTGTTTGGATTCATTGAAGATATTACCTTAGTAAGTTATGTCACAAAGCCAAACAAATGTGTAATACTTTTGAGTACTATGCACAACGATAAAACAATTTTGGATGGGCGCAAAACCAAACCAGAAATTATTCATTATTATAATGCAACAAAATCGGGTGTTGACTCTCTTGACCAAAAAGCAAGAACTTATTCTTGTAAGCGTCATCCAGACGCTGGCCAATGGTTATTTGCAGCAATATACTTGATATTGCTGGAATTAATTGTTGGATTATATTCGATGCACAACATGGAGATCATTACAACAATGTTACACATAAGAGAAGACTTTTCTTGAGAGATTTATGTAAACAATTGTTTATGCCAAATATGCTCACGAGAAGTTCTAACACAATGCTGAAACATCATGTAAGAGAAGCTATGATATTATGTGGAATAAAATTTGAAGTTCCTGAACCATCAGGCAATTCTAAAGGCAGTAAAAGAAAACGGTGTGCATTATGTGATTCAAAAGCAGACAAGAAAACATCAAAAACTTGTTGTAAATGTAAAATCTATAATTGTAATGACCATAGTAGAATAGTTTGTCAAAAGTGCTCGATTTAAAATTTTCATATTTTATAATTATACTTTAAAGAACATTATAATACCCATTATAATCACACAAATAGTACTGTAATTCTTTTTATTTGAATAAAAGTCAATTAAATTTAATTTGTTTTAATATTATCAACCAAAAAAATTATTGGGTCAAATTGACCCACTTCATGTACAGATGTAAAATTTTAGCGTCATGCATCAGAGGGTTAATAATACGTCGGACAACTTTTGATATCTAAGCAAGAATACCGTTGATTTAAACAGAGTCAGAAAAATAAAACAAGAATAAACTTAATAAAATAATAATTAAAATTTATCGCAAAATTTAAATGTATTAAATAACTTTAAAACAAACTGATAACATTTCGACAGATGTTCTGTATCAGATCTAAAATTTAGGCTTTTTTATTATTACAAATACGAGTAATTTCTAAGAACATATTTTTTTTGTAATTACTGTCATAATCTAAAATTGAAACATTGTCAAAATCAAAACTATGTTGTAAATCAACCCTATGCTAGGATAGAACAGTCTTAATGTCTAATTTTTTACAATCATTCTTATGATTATTCATTCTATTTTTCAAATATTGTTTTGTTTGGCCAATATATACACCATCAGAACCTGAACAATTTATTTTGTAAATTATATTGGATTTGTACTGTATGTCATCTTAATTTTTCATTTTGCTGAACAAGTTACCTACTTTTTTTGCTATCGTGGAAAACAATTCGTATATTATCAGTTTTTAAAGTTTTTGCTATGTTGTGTGATAAGTTTTTTATTAGAGGGATTTTAATAGTTATTTGTATATCAAGGCCGCGAAATCACTTTTAGCGTACCGAGATAAAAATTGTCGCCGAAGCCACTTGCGGCCGAGGCATGACAATCTGAGGACGCTAAAGGATTTCGTGGACAACGTGTACACAATATTTTTTGTGCAACCGTAAAAAATATGTAATTACAAATTTTATTAATTTTAAACAGTTTCATTGTAAATTGAAAGTTGGCTTTCAAGGTAGCTATGGAACTGACATTTGACAAACAAAACAATTAGTTTTGAAAAAATCAAAAATGTCTGAAGATACTGGTAGTGATAGCGATATTTTAACTCCTCCAAAGTTAAAAAATGTAAATTCTGCTCTTTCTGCTTTAATTCCCGAAAAATCCAAACGGCAGTATGAAAAATGTTACAATGATTTTAAAGAATGGTGCAACAAGTATAATGTTAAAACGATGTCGGAAAACATATTATTGATTTATTTAATGGAAATATATTTTTTTTAAAAGTTCAAGTTTATGGAGCATATATTCTACGCTGAAGTGTATGCTCAACTTAAGGAATGGAATCGATGAGAAGAAATGTTTAACAGTGATCCCTTTTTTGAAAAAAAAAAAAATCAGTAGGTTATTAGGCAAAAAAGTCGAAAGTATTTACAAAAGACCAGATTAATTTATTTTTAGAAAAAGCTAGTGATGAAAATTATTTATTGTGGAAGGTAAGTATTAAACAAAGTTCTATTATAATAAGTTTTTCTATATACCGTTTCTGTGTAGGTGGTTTTAATAATATCAGGGGCCATGCGACGCGATGTATTGACAAAAATTACTATTGATGATAGCGGTCTGGACATATCGGTTCTTAAACGTCATGGTGGGTGGAGATGGGTAACAGTAGCAGAATCATTTGTAGAAGACCCCATTCAGAGCTGAGCAAAATACTCATAGAAAGTATTTTAAATACAAATACAAAATACCTCATTTATATATTTGTGAAATTCAAATACAAAATACTATTTAATCTGCAAAAGTATTTGAAATACCAAATACCGAAAGTATTTTTTTTTCAAACGTCGTAGAAATGGCATTTTTGTGACTTGATTCACAAGGTAGAAGTTTAATTTCTACGCAGCTGGAAATTTCTACGCCGGCGGAGTAGAAATAGCTAATTTCTACGCCGGCGGCGTTGAAATAAAATAAATAAATATCCATAGAAACTACATAGAATTAGCGAATAAAAAGAAAAGTAGTGCGTTTGAAAAAAAAATTAATGTGTCATTCGGAATAAAAGTGTCTTTGTGTGCCTCGCATGCAATTGTCCGACTCGCTTCGCTCGTCGCGTAAACTTCCATGCTCGCCACACAAATTATCGCTTTTACTCCTAATAACACAATATACTATTGTTGGTATTAAATACCAAATACAACAAATTGGATTTCTAATAAAAGTATTTTTAACGTGATTAGTATTTGAAATACAAAATATGGTAAAACAAGTTCAAACACTGTTAATTTATTAAGTTTATTAAAAAAAATATTATAAAGAAATACTTATATAACATACATTTAATTGTATTTCAAATATATCTAATTGAATTTTAAATATTTGTTTATGTATTTGAAATACAATTTATGCATTTCAAATACTCATTGAACGTATTTCAAATACTCTGAAATACCAAATACTTATATTTAAAGTTGACCAAATACAAAATACATTCTTGTTTTTAAAAAGTATTTTAGGTTAAATACCAAATACAATAATACCTATTTGTATATTAAGAGCGCAAAATGGGACATTGTCGATTGAGAGCTTGTTGACGCGAGACGCAGGAGCGCGGCATTCTCTCGAAATCGACAATGTCCATTTGCGCTCGAAACACAAGATTTTTTCTACAGTCCTCCACCACAACAAAAAATAATAAAATGTACACTTTGTACTTACGGTACTATTCAATAGTATTGCAGTAAAGATAAGAACGTATTCAAATGTGACTTGAAGATATTGTTTAGGCTTTCGTTTTTA
The DNA here is from genome assembly GCA_963082715.1 of Harpalus rubripes. Lineage (NCBI taxonomy): Eukaryota > Metazoa > Arthropoda > Insecta > Coleoptera > Carabidae > Harpalus > Harpalus rubripes. Next base: position 25,018,683 of record OY720465.1, read on the forward strand.
CAAAAAATTAATACCAATTTTGTAATGAATATTATAAGTTTTTGTATTTATTTGTTTCAAGTACATTAAACTAGTGCAGTGGAAAAGTGGATGTCTATTGGGAGCGTTCACGACAAACTTTTGCAGGCGTCAGCACAACTGTGCACACAATTTATTTTATATTTAATTTTAATTTATCGTCATTTTCCATTCTTCTTGAGCTATTGCTTCAATCTAATCTAAGCATTTTATTATACTTTCGTTTTTGTAAACAAATGCCCTATTTTATTTTCACAGCAGTGCGGCATTTTATTTGGTTATGTAATATACCGACAGAGCAGTTATATGTCAGAATGACTTGTGAAGGCGGTAAATGTGTAACTATAGTGCCATTAGTTTCTGACTAACTATTTCCATTAACTATGTAGATAAATGATATTTCTCAACATTGTATAGTTAGAAATTTGGGCAGCGAGCGTTTTTTCTACTTTGTCGCGCATGAGCGGCAACGTGACATTTTGCGTTGACAAAAGAGAGCGCAAATGGCTACTTTGCATGTAGACTGTAGAAAAAAGTATTTTAAATACGTATTTCAAATATTTGTATTTGAAATACTGCTCAGCTCTGACCCCATAGAAAACAAAAACATTCTAATTCAATTTCCGGTACTGCAGCGTCTAGTTCAAAACAGGGTGCACGTGTTGAATTATTACCTAATGAAAATAATGTTTCAATTTTAAATATTTGTTCGAAAAGACTAGATTTACTTACTTCAACTTCTGGAATAATCATCAGTCACAATACAAGTTGTACGATTAATATTGTAACGTGGAGCGCCTGCCGTCGCCGCCGCTGTTGCAGCCGAGCCGCAGCAATGAGCGAGTGTCTATTTATAGCGATGACGCAATCGCGCTAGCCGGCCGGGCTACGTGAGCAAACAGGTCGCGACGTGTTTAATTACTGCCGGTTGCCTGAACCTTTTGTGTTCATTGTTATTATGCGGTCGAACATTCTAGAGTTTTTCTAGTAGGTAATGGCAGCTGTATAAAAGAGACGCAGCTGTGCTCGGGAGTATGTTAGTTACATGAAGTGTTAGATAGTAAAGTGTTAGTGAGATGCATAGGACTATTGTAGTGAGCGTATGCAGTTGGTGTCGAGTAGGTACTCGGGAAGTTACTGGTATATTGGGATAGCTGTGGATGTAAATACTCGGTGGTGTTGACGAGTATTGGGAAGCTATAGTGTACAAGGACAGTAACGGCGAGTCGGAAATTTACTGGTATACCGGGATAGCTGTTAAATAGAATACTTGGTAGTGTTGAAGAGTATTGGAAAGCTAGGTATACGGGGAGAGTAACGGCAAGTGGAAGTGAATACTCGGCAGTTGTGTTGAAGAATTGTGGCATACGGATAGTTGGTGCTACTGAGGCTGTGGTAGGAGAAAGTTAAGTTAAATAAATAGACAGACAGTGAGGTAAAAGAGGTGACTTCTGTCCGAACAGCTGAATATACAGACGCTGTTGAGTCAGTTGAGTGTATAGACGCTGTGGAGGTCGATAGGCGGACAGTTGAACATGATCTAAGTAAATAGTGATATAAATATAGTGATATAAATATCGCGTAAATAGTCTACAAGAGTCTGCAACAGACCGGCAGTCTAAGATTGGAACGCGTAGTGGAATAAATAATTTGTAATATCGTGGAAATAAATAGTAGCGTTAATTGGTTACATAAATAGTGTTAGAGTTAGTGTTATCTAGTTAATTATAGATTTAGTCTTAATTAGTTTTTAATAATTGTTTAATACTAGTAATAGTAACTTTCATTATAGTTTAATAAACACTTAATTTTATTTAACAATAATTGTCTAATATTTACACTTCACCCAAATAAATAAAAACGTTACAATTGGTGTCAGGTGTTCGGGTTAATAAACTGTGAAGTGTAAATGAAAATAAATAAAATGAAACTATTAAAATTAAGTGACTTAAAAGTAAGTGATCTTAGGACGAAACTGGAAGAACGAGATTTGGAAACAACAGGAAAGAAATCAGAGCTTCAAGAAAGATTTCGGCAAGCATTAATCGATTCCGGAGAAAACCCTGAAGATTACTTATTTGAGCCATCCGACATTTGTAAATTTATACAAAAAGTAGATGATTATTTTACAAGATTAAACCAAATATTAGAAGAAACTTCTAGAAGTTTGAAGCTAAGATTGAGGAAAAGTTCTAGAAAAGTGGAAGAAAATTCCGAAGCACCGGTGGAAGAATTAATGGAACATTCTAGAACATTCGAAAGGGAAAAATAAATTGTGAAAAATTGTCAGTCACCGGGATTCGAACCCGAGACCCCTATCTTGCCGGGACAGTGCTCTTACCAACTAAGCTATTGGCTGCTCTCCTCTCGATGGCTGAACAATCTTTCACTTTTAAAGGCGTATAACTGCTGAGGATATTATTAATCGTCACATGATTAGATGTGGGGTTGCCAAGCTACCACTGCATTTAAACATCTAGTGAACGATGTCATAATTTACTCAAGGCCCTACCAGACCAAATTCTAATATTAACAATGAGTTAACAGTTTGTATATTTGAAATAAATTGTGAAAAATTGTCAGCCACCGGGATTCGAACCCGAGACCCCTATCTTGCCGGGACAGTGCTCTTACCAACTAAGCTATTGGCTGCTCTCCTCTCGATGGCTGAACAATCTTTCACTTTTAAAGGCGTATAACTGCTGAGGATATTATTAATCGTCACATGATTAGATGTGGGGTTGCCAAGCTACCACTGCATTTAAACATCTAGTGAACGATGTCATAATTTACTCAAGGCCCTACCAGACCAAATTCTAATATTAACAATGAGTTAACAGTTTGTATATTTGAAATAAATTGTGAAAAATTGTCAGCCACCGGGATTCGAACCCGAGACCCCTATCTTGCCGGGACAGTGCTCTTACCAACTAAGCTATTGGCTGCTCTCCTCTCGATGGCTGAACAATCTTTCACTTTTAAAGGCGTATAACTGCTGAGGATATTATTAATCGTCACATGATTAGATGTGGGGTTGCCAAGCTACCACTGCATTTAAACATCTAGTGAACGATGTCATAATTTACTCAAGGCCCTACCAGACCAAATTCTAATATTAACAATGAGTTAACAGTTTGTATATTTGAAATAAATTGTGAAAAATTGTCAGCCACCGGGATTCGAACCCGAGACCCCTATCTTGCCGGGACAGTGCTCTTACCAACTAAGCTATTGGCTGCTCTCCTCTCGATGGCTGAACAATCTTTCACTTTTAAAGGCGTATAACTGCTGAGGATATTATTAATCGTCACATGATTAGATGTGGGGTTGCCAAGCTACCACTGCATTTAAACATCTAGTGAACGATGTCATAATTTACTCAAGGCCCTACCAGACCAAATTCTAATATTAACAATGAGTTAACAGTTTGTATATTTGAAATAAATTGTGAAAAATTGTCAGCCACCGGGATTCGAACCCGAGACCCCTATCTTGCCGGGACAGTGCTCTTACCAACTAAGCTATTGGCTGCTCTCCTCTCGATGGCTGAACAATCTTTCACTTTTAAAGGCGTATAACTGCTGAGGATATTATTAATCGTCACATGATTAGATGTGGGGTTGCCAAGCTACCACTGCATTTAAACATCTAGTGAACGATGTCATAATTTACTCAAGGCCCTACCAGACCAAATTCTAATATTAACAATAGCTTAGTTGGTAAGAGCACTGTCCCGGCAAGATAGGGGTCTCGGGTTCGAATCCCGGTGGCTGACAATTTTTCACAATTTATTTCAAATATACAAACTGTTAACTCATTGTTAATATTAGAATTTGGTCTGGTAGGGCCTTGAGTAAATTATGACATCGTTCACTAGATGTTTAAATGCAGTGGTAGCTTGGCAACCCCACATCTAATCATGTGACGATTAATAATATCCTCAGCAGTTATACGCCTTTAAAAGTGAAAGATTGTTCAGCCATCGAGAGGAGAGCAGCCAATAGCTTAGTTGGTAAGAGCACTGTCCCGGCAAGATAGGGGTCTCGGGTTCGAATCCCGGTGGCTGACAATTTTTCACAATTTATTTCAAATATACAAACTGTTAACTCATTGTTAATATTAGAATTTGGTCTGGTAGGGCCTTGAGTAAATTATGACATCGTTCACTAGATGTTTAAATGCAGTGGTAGCTTGGCAACCCCACATCTAATCATGTGACGATTAATAATATCCTCAGCAGTTATACGCCTTTAAAAGTGAAAGATTGTTCAGCCATCGAGAGGAGAGCAGCCAATAGCTTAGTTGGTAAGAGCACTGTCCCGGCAAGATAGGGGTCTCGGGTTCGAATCCCGGTGGCTGACAATTTTTCACAATTTATTTCAAATATACAAACTGTTAACTCATTGTTAATATTAGAATTTGGTCTGGTAGGGCCTTGAGTAAATTATGACATCGTTCACTAGATGTTTAAATGCAGTGGTAGCTTGGCAACCCCACATCTAATCATGTGACGATTAATAATATCCTCAGCAGTTATACGCCTTTAAAAGTGAAAGATTGTTCAGCCATCGAGAGGAGAGCAGCCAATAGCTTAGTTGGTAAGAGCACTGTCCCGGCAAGATAGGGGTCTCGGGTTCGAATCCCGGTGGCTGACAATTTTTCACAATTTATTTCAAATATACAAACTGTTAACTCATTGTTAATATTAGAATTTGGTCTGGTAGGGCCTTGAGTAAATTATGACATCGTTCACTAGATGTTTAAATGCAGTGGTAGCTTGGCAACCCCACATCTAATCATGTGACGATAATATCCTCAGCAGTTATACGCCTTTAAAAGTGAAAGATTGTTCAGCCATCGAGAGGAGAGCAGCCAATAGCTTAGTTGGTAAGAGCACTGTCCCGGCAAGATAGGGGTCTCGGGTTCGAATCCCGGTGGCTGACAATTTTTCACAATTTATTTCAAATATACAAACTGTTAACTCATTGTTAATATTCGAAAGGGAATTGGAGGAAAGTTCTAAAATCGTTGAGGAAAGTTGTAGAATAGCGGCGGAAAATTCTGGTGCACTGGAAGAAAAAGTAACGGAAAACTCTAGAACACTGGAACGGGAATTGAATGAGTGTTCTAGAAAAGTCGAGGAGAATTCTAGAATTGTAGACCGATGTTGGAGCGGAAATTGGAGAAGACTTCTGAAAGAACTGAGGAAGACATTCGGAAGTTTGGGGCCGACTCGGCTCGTGTGGTTCGTCTAGCATATCCTGCGGCTCCTGGCAGCAATTTGGAGTGCCTGGGCACGCAAGCACTCATTTACGCAGTTGGAGACAGTAAAACTCAGCAAGCACTATGCTTAGCTCGACCAAAAACGATTGATGATGCACTGTCATACGTATTCGATCACGAAGCTGCCAAACAATCTTCACGCAACCTATTGCGAGTGCGAAATAATTATGCTGAGAGAAATAAGAACACCGAAGCCACAGAAAAGAAGGTGCGTCGAACTACAGGCACAGTCTTTACTAGAAGAAAGAAATTCCGCTGTTACAAAAGAAGACGAAAGAGAAAAAGGAACAGAACCAGAGAGAGAACGAGAGCGTGTTCAGAAAGAGACAAAAGAAATACATTTAAGACGAAAGTCTAGAGATAAAGGAAGAATATGAAGAAAGTATGAACAATGAAGATAAGCTGGAAATTAAGTAGGACCCTGAACTAGAAGAAGAAGAGAGAAGCCAACTAGAAATAAATAGTCCCAGACGAGCAGCTGCAATCACAACCTAAGTAAATTCAAAACGGAGTCAGAAGACAGCGAGGAAGACGCGTGTGGACAGCTTGAGTGGAAAAAAATTAAAACTAGAATCAGATGACGACGATGACGTTATCTCTCATCGCAAGGAAGAAAGTCAAGAAGAAAAATCCCAAGAGAAACAGGACGTGTGGAAATGATGGGAGGAAGAATGCGCTTGTCAAGACACTGAAGAAGTCGCTGGTTTTATACGCTAAGACGCTCGACCATACAACCAAGGACGTATTTAACAACATAATCTTCAACTGGCGCAAGTGCATGACAGAGAAAGAGATCCACCATCACTGATCTAAAGAAGTGTAACTTCAAGTAGATGCACACGTTTTTCAGGGAAGTTGCAGAGAAGAATGGGAACGGGACCAAGGAAGAGAATTTTGAGTTGAAGATGAAGAACCACAAAACGAGTATAGATTCTGTATCACTGACGGGCTTAAAGAGAAGATTAGTAGCTTGAAGTATCTCCTGGCCAGAAATGCAATGAAATCCGCCACGATACCATCGTCACTACTTGGCTCGCTTCCTGGACTGAAAACAACAAGTGATGTTTAACATAGGCAAAAAGGCTTGACAGTAGTATGAAACTGCCTACAAAATGGCCGTACGTTTCGATAGGAGCCGGAAGAAGGTACAAGGAAGACTTGAAGAGCTAGGAGAAATGGATTAGACAGAAGGCGGGGGCGTCGTACTTCATTGTTGAGTTGACGCTCAGAGCTTGTAATGAAAAGGGAAGACCAGGCGGATACTGTGGGTTATTGCTCATTGAGAGTGGAGCATATAGAGCTGCAGGAACTGCAGGTTGAGAACTATTATGTTGTCATGCTTGATTATTCATCGGAAAGGCTTCTATCCAACATTACAATGAGGTTCCACTGGAGAAACGCGTTTTCAAGAATCCACAGCTGTTTATGGAGGATGAAGCAGTAGGTGACGATATATTCGACGGATTGAACACATAAATCTTGGAAAAACATCTAAAAGAGTATGGATAGTCGCAAACTAAGATGTTCTAAAACTACAACGCTTCGTGGCCAAAGAGAATAACTCAAACTGACCATCGATTGCCACGTCTTTAAGATTTCTAAAAACGTCAAGGGTAATACACGGATTTCGTCATCACGAACTGCTCCGGGTCGAAACAGTCTTAACGAGGAGGCAGTGTAATGTGGAACGCTCGCCGACGCCGCCGGGCCGCAGCAATAAGCGAGTGTCTATTTATAGCGATGACGCAATCGTGCTAGCCGGCCGGGCTACGTAAGCAAATAGCTATAGTGTACAAGGACAGTAACGGCGAGTCGGAAATTTACTGGTATACCGGGATAGCTGTTAAAGAGAATACCTGGTAGTGTTGAAGAGTATTGGAAAGCTAGGTATACGGGGAGAGTAACGGCAAGTGGAAGTGAATATTCGGCAATTGTGTTGAAGAATTGTGGCATACGGATAGTTGGTGCTACTGAGGCTGTGGTAGGAGAAAGTTAGTTAAATAAATAGACAGACAGTGAGGTGAAAGAGAAGACTTCTGTCCGAGCAGCTGAATATACGGACGCTGTTGAGTCAGTTGAGTATATAGACACTGTGGAGGTCGGTAACCGGACAGTTGAACATGATCTAAATATATAGTGATATAAATATCGCGTAAACAGACTACAAGAGTCTGCAACAGACCGGCAGTCTAAGATTGAAACGCGTAGTGAAATAAATAATTTGTAATATCGTGGAAATAAATAGTAGTGTTTTTTTTCTTGTATCATTTTATACATATCTTCGTTCCACCAGTCAGGAGTATTTTTATTTAATTTTAGTTCTCCTAGGGCTTCCATTACTGCTTCTCTTTCGGATCTAATTATATTTTGATACGTATTAATACCAGACGAGTAAGTTATGTCATTGAATTTTAGATTTAGTCTTATTCTGTGTAGGAATGATGTCGACTCATCTTTAGGGCTACTTAGATTGTATTTTACCTCACGCCTTTGTCGTGTGTTTCTTTCTAAGTGATTTTCAGATTGCATTGTTATGGCGTGTACTGTCAGTTGGCAGGTTTGTCTTGTTATGACATAGTCACTTATTGATTGGAGAGATGGTCGTACCCATGTATACTTGTGAATATTTTTATGTTTATAAAATCCATTTAGGATTTTCAATGAGTGTTGTTGGCAAATTTCTATAAGCCTTTCTCCATTGTCATTCACATCATTTTCCCCATATGGTCATACAGTAATATCTTGTACTCTTGATCCTACATATCCATTACAATCTCCTGGGAGAATTATCTCTTGTCTATTGCTAATGGTTTTTAAATGATTGTTCAATATCTCATCCTAATTGTCTTTAGTAGAAATAATATCGTCGTTAGATGGAACATATACTCCAATAATCACTATCTCGTAGCCTTTCACTTAAGCTCAACTTTTAAAATTCGTTCATTTACTGCGTCTTAATCTTTGATATATTTCTTTAGTTTTTTCTTAACGAATATGGAGACACCCGCTTTCGTTCTTTTGCTTTTATGTAGACCACTATATAAAACGTATTCATCTATTCGTTCGATTCCCTTTCCTTTTCGTTTGGTTTCTGTAAGGGCTACTATATCCATCTTTAATCATGTTATTTCGTCTATAACCTCTTTTTGTTTTTTAAATAATGCTTTTCTCAAAGTTTTATCTTCTTCACCTACGTTTTTGCATATAACAAAAATATAAACTTGACGTAAACCATAAATAAATAGTTTAATTAAAATCTGAACGTCACTGGATAAAAATTAATACAGATGGCAGTGTAGTGTAGATAATTACATGTCTGTAACTCTACGACATACGTCACTGCTTTTTTCGCTTGTTAGAAATTAATAGCACCATTTACGTATATCTGTCACACCACATAAATTAAATAGAAATGCGTCAACAAATATGTCTCTAATACAAATGTTACTAAGCTACTGCTATGAAGTGCTGTGTATTCTTTCATCGAACAAATGACCTTCCAATGTGATCACGTGATTGCAGAGTATGAATAGGGAAATCACATAATGCTTTTAGCAACGTGTTTGTTTCGATTGTTTTATTTTTAGGCAGCGTTTAGGTCTTTGATCCTGTATTTTGGCTTCCTTTCGTGCAAGAACGCTACCTCAGAAGGAAAATGGATACGTTATATATAACCAAACTCCTTTTTACCTCTCGCTAAGAGAGATATTGAATTCATGCTAAAAATCGCATATCCATATTTTAGTGAATAAGCAAGTTTTAAGGTTCCTAGAATCCGATTATAACATTTTTACGATGATGTACAAACGCGCGCGCGTGTGTGTGTATGTGTGTGTGTGTGTGTGTGCGCGTGTGTGTGTGTGTGTGTGTGTGTGTGTGTGTGTGTGTGTGTGTGTGTGTGTGTGTTGGATTCACGATTTCTCAAATACTATAAGACTTAAGACATTTTTAACTACGGATTCCTCAATCTAACAATAATAGGAAGAGATTAAGTTTTAGCAACAATTGGACAACCGGAAGTAGTAGTTACAAGAAAAAAATCATCTAAATATTATTTATCGAAAATTTATGTAAATACTTATATTAAAGAACGTTTATTCGATAAATATAAATTCGTTATGATATCTTTTATAGATTTAGAGATAAATAAATGCATATAAAATAATTTGTTGTAAAAATTCTCAGAACAAATTACTTCAAGGCAAGGAATTCAAATGTTTGTAATTGACACATAAATGTCACTGTCAAAAATATTTGTATGCACTGTCAAAAATATTTGTATATGATTATGAAGATTATGCAAATGAAAAACGGCCAACAACGCAAAAGAATATACGTAAAAAAGAGTATGAAAGGAATTTGCGAAAAAATGACGAATATAAAGAAAAGGAAAGTAGAAAAAGAAAATTTCAGGATATTGAGTATAAAGAAAATGTATGTATTGTAAATAATTTATATTAAAATATATGTGAGAATTATTTTGTAGTGAGACATGAATATATGTATTTGTATTTAAAAATATTTTTCGTTTTATGCGTACAACCAGTTAAAATATCTGGCGAGAAGTTATGTGTTGGCCACATCAGATTTTTTGCACTGCAGAAACAATTTATATGAACATAAAATCAGCTCTGTACATCCAATGGTTAGCGCACCACTGCGACAGCAATAAGGAAAACATACTGATGAGATATACAACTCGTAATAAACAGTGCCTACGCGGCATTTCCGGGTGCCTACACCTCTTGTTTGGTAGGGTATGGTCCCATAAACATATGAACTAAATGGTTTGCTCGAAGTGACGTAAAAATGTTCTCCCTCACGCAGGACAGCTTGGCGCACCTACGCGTCCCTTTAGAAACTTCCGTGTCAGCGGGTCTCGGATACATACAGACACGCCGCTTAGCCTTATATCGATAGCTCTTTGAACACGCTACAACTTTTATTAGGGTTATTTTCCGTTATAACGTAGCGTTCTTACACAATCGACTAAGAAAGCCAAAATTCTCTCCAACAAAATACAACGAGCCAAATTCAAGAGGAAAATGTATACGTTATATGTAACAAAACTTCTTTTTTGCAATGCAACATCAAATACCTTTCCATTACAAATAATGTTTTTTTTTATTCAGCTCTGTAGATCCAATGGTTTGTGCACTACTGCGACTTTAAGAAAACTGGGCCAATGAGGTATACAGCCCTCAATAACTCGAGCCTCCGGGGCATTTTCGGGTGGCTACATCTCTTAATCGGTTTGGAACATATGAATCAAACGGCTTGGTGTATAACAAAATGCAGGGTGGAGGCAAATTTTCGCCCTTAACATCGGGAGTACTAGGTCTTTGGGCCCTTATTCGACGACACGACTTAGTCAATGTACTGGTTGCCATTAATTTTAAATAAAGTAAAGAACTCTTAGTTAATTTGCTTATTATAAATATATAAAACTATAAATTGCTAATTTATATTGTTTTCTGAATTTTTTAAATAATATTTTGAAACCAATTTTCAATTGTTACATTTATTTTCAAATATTTATTTTGTCAGTCAAATTTTAATATTGTATCACTTTGTCATGAGATGTCACATCTGGCAGTACGAAAAGAAAATTAAGTGAATTACAAGAAAACTGCATCTGAAAAGACAAAAGACGCTTCGCATAAATTCATAAAATTTCACAACGAAAATGAATTAGAAAAGACAAATGGCTAATGAAGAACTATTATACAATTCAGAAGGCACAAATTCACGAGATGAAAACATTTCTATGGAAATAACTCAGTATGATGTACCTGAGAATCAAAATATGAATAATAAGGACCTACTAAAGATAACGGATGGCCCTGCTCCTTGGCCAGAATGTGTTAGACCGAAAATAATAGAATATTTAGTAAAAAAAAGGCCCGCCAAAAATTCTTATGGATGTATTTCCCCGCCATTATATTCTGCTAAAAAAGATAAAATATTTTGTGTCTGTTATCGCCACATGAGGGTATGATAATTCGCCTAATATTTATACGAAACTGGTGGAGCATGAAAAGTTAAAACACCATTTGATTGCAATGTTAAAATGTACAGAACTTCAAAAAAGACTTTAGGCTGAAGAAACTATAAACAAAGTTCAACAGAAATTATTGAAACAAGAAAAAATGCGATTACGCCAGGTTTTTCATGGATTTTTATCTGTGATACAATTCCTAGTTCAGCATGATTTGGCGTTTCAAAGATCTGTAGAAAACATATGTGATGCGTGTAATGAATACGTTATAGGATTTATTGAACTGCTCCAATCCAAAATGAGTTAGTGTATTTAAAGAGCAATAAAAGCCAAAACTAGATTATAAACCGAATAAAATTAGGAAAGTATTTTGCTGTAATTATTGACTGCACTCCAGATATTAGCCACCAAGCACAAATGTCGCTTACACTCCGATATGGCTCTGATGGTACATCACATGGTTCAAACATTGGTGTTTATGAACAGTTCATTAAATTTATAGACGTGGAAATCAGTACAGGAGAAAATTTATATGCTGCGCTGAAACGAGAAATTGAATTCTTTAGGATTAAATAATAATATCAGAGGCAAAGTATAAAATAACGGTTCAAAAATGAAGGGGAAAATATCTAGAGTTCAGGCTAGACTTCTAACACCCTGTGATTGTCTTTTATAATCTCGTTTTGGCAGATGTAGCTAAAACTTGTTCTGATGCCTTAATCTTTCTTGGTACACTATCAATGCCTTTATGTATTATTATCATAATCCACAAAGAGATGGTGTATTCTTCGTAAACACGTTAAAGATCTTACTGTGAAGCTCCTTTGCGAAACAAGGTAAGAATGCCGCATACTTAATGAAATATAAATTTATAGTATCTTTGATATTTTGGTACAATTTACTTTTCCAGGGAAATTTTGTTAGTAAGGAACTACAAAGTGAATCAGGTCGATACATCTATAGCGCTTTCGTCATTTGAAAAACTTTTATATTGGTTGACCAACTACAGGGATACTGGATTCGAGCAAGTATTAGTTAGGGGCAAAAACACTCGCAAAAGATGTGGAGATATAACTCCAGAATTTCAAAATAAAAGATTAAGGAGAAGAAAGAAGCACTTTAATTATGAAGCCGATGACGAGTCAATTGTTCATCCGGAAGAAGACACTTTTTTTTACTATGTATTTAATTATTTAATTTTTTCATTAAAAATGCGTATTTATAAACGATACTTAGTTTATTTATAGATATGAACCATAATTTGAAGGGTCCTGCGTAAAATATCCAATCGGGCCTAGATCTGACCCTGAGAGCATAAGCATACATTTTACGAAAATATACCGTAAAAGTTTTGTATAAAATGGCTTACAAAAATTACACGTTACGGTACGTCACAATACTGCACGGTACGTTATGTTTATAAATCTAGCATAAAACAATATAAACAGATGTAATAATTTGTATAGCTGTATTGGCATGCATTTTTAAGATCGCAAGGCTGTGGTTACAAGTTTTGAAGTAGAGGCTGAACGAATTTGAGTTTAATCTACTCTCACATGGGAAAACATATAATTTACAAAATTGTTTATTTCTCCTAGTATTGTATTATGTTTAATTTTCTGTTTATATTATTTTATATATCACCGTGGGAAAAGTTATACAAAATTGCACTCATTTTAGATATGTAATATCCTTGTTATCCTAGTGAGTGCGGTAATGAAATTCTAGTGTCGTAATGTAATTTCATTAAAGTAGAACCTGGTAATATAACTTTTCGGCTTTTTTTAATGTTCACTTACCAGGGTCGGCAACAGTGGCGTATTATCGAAGAATCCTGGGCACAATTGTTGATGGTAACGGGGAGCTAAAAGAAAAACAACGAAGCAAATGGCGCATGGGCTTGTGGCGCCAAACAAGATTTATTCGTCACTGGTCGGTAACATATCATAAAAATATTTTTATTTAATAAATGAACACAGAGCACCACCTCTGGATTCATTGCTAACGCCAAGAAAGTGTTCTGATAATCATTCCACACTTTCGACAAAATCCTTTTACTGGATTTTCCCTACAAAGTTTATAATCTTTATCGGCTCGTACGGGGTAGAGCATGTTTTTTAATTTAATATAATCTTTGAAATTGTAGTTCAGTCCACCATAAGCATGACAAATATACTACTTATGAATTTATAAGTAAATATTTAATTCTATAAGAATGAACTCCATTTTATTAATATAGCTTTACGTAATTACTTATTTTGATTATAAGTACAAACTTTTGCCAAATAAGCATTTTCTTAAAGCATCAGCTTTCACTGATACTTTATTAATACCTGTATAAGTACTTATAAAACTATCAGTATAAGCATTTACTTATTTTTATTAATACCACCCATTTGTAACAAGTAGACCTGTAATTCATTTTCCACAAGATGTTATATTGCTTAGCAATACATGCCGATTAATTGTGGTGGATTTATACAGCGTAAGCCGTAACGTAACGTAAAGAATAATACTGGATTTAATAGTTATTTACGATTTACAGAAGTAGGATAATGAATATACATTATTACTACCCCGCAGGGTGAGTTATGAATATCGTAAAAACTTTTTATCAGTCACAGTATACCATATCGCACTCATTTTATATATGTTATATCAAACTTATCCCACGGTGATGAATAAAACCTCATATATTGTACTCAAATCACTCCTGTAAACATGGAAATGCGACACAGTATGAAATAAATAGCATGTTAAAGGAACCGTAGGTAGGACATCAATTCAATGCTTGTCGTCATTTCAGCAGAGCGGCATAAATGATAGCCCACTAGCATTCAATATAAAAACAAGCAGTAACAGTTATGTGCCGTCTTATCATAATTACGATATTTATAGTAATATTACTAGACCTGACAGTCAATTTTTCTGAGTATAGCATTTAGGAACTGTAGAATTATAACGCATGGCACGCTTCGTTTTGCATAGTTTTCTATTCCTTTGGTATGTCGTACTTACTTGCCAGTGAGCAACGAACATTACCATATCAATCATTAAAAATCCTAAATCATTGTAATCGTGAGTGAGTAAATATATACCACCTAGAGAAAAGTTCAAAAGCGTAAATAATGACATTATAAAACCAAGAAAAATTTTTGGTTTCGTTCTATTTCTTGGGTTATATCCAGCATAATTCATGCGACGTAGATGGTAGTTTATTATAGACATTGGAGATAGTTCCTACGGTAGAAATAAATTCAAATGAAATAGCAAAGCTGTTCACAAAAGAGGGCAATGAACCAAAAATTATTCAAAAAAGAATGATTGGCGTACAAACGTCATCAAAAGTGATGCCCATGTACTTGGTATTAAATTCAGGGAGGTAAAACTAATCGACAATTTAAGAATGGAAAATTTTCCGATTGTCCTTCGTTATTAAATCGTTAAAAAGTTTTCTCTATATCGGAATTATGTCACATTCTAGCACGCATATTGATGTTAGAAGGAGCTTCATTCTTAAACCATTTTTGGTAATATTTTATTATTTCAGATTAGCATGACTGCAATAAATACACTAAATATCTAGGCAACGGACCAAACGGACAGAATAAAAAGCACAAATCACTATCAGCAACATAATAATTCTACTAAATATTTCCCTTAATAGATATTGTCAAATATTTCTATAAAAAATAATGTAAATGAAAGCCTCAACAGAGAAAATAGTACAAAACACACATTACAGAAGGTAATTCAAGCACTCGTTCTTTCGCCCACTCGCCGCTGCGCACTTGTGAGCGAATTTGTAACTCGTGCTGGAATACGTTGTCTTCTGTAACTTATGTTTTAATATATTATTCCGCCATGCCAAACGTCTGGGAATTTAAATAGAATGTTAAAGAATAAAGTCAACGTTAATATTGCATGTAAATCTATTTGAACAATAGTGTAACACGACATGGGGGGGGGGGGTGAACGAGGTTCTGATGATGCACGCACATGCACACACGTTTACAGACCGACAATAACTTAATACTCTAAATGTCTGGACCTCTGACAGCTAGACTAAACAGACAGTTTTCTCTAAGGCTGCGTCGATCCGTCTAGGCACATTTTATACTCAAAGTTCTAACGCTAACAGTGTTTCAAAGTGTTTGAGTTCTGTCCTGCCCATCAAAGATGCCCACCCAAACTGCCCACGCAGCATGCCCACCCAAAATGCCCACTCAAAATGATCACACAACTTGCCATCTCAAACTGCCCACGCAACATACCCACTCAAACTGCTTACACAATCTGCCTTAAAGAGATCCACACACTTGGTTCTTTTTATACGGTTTAGTACGTACGGTTAAAACCGTGCGAATAAAGTACGCTGTACCGCCAGTCCCACATACTGTCAGTTTTGAAGTAGCAATCGTGAACAGAAGCCGAGTTTGTTTGCTAGCAACATTGCATTAGGTAGAAAACAACACACAAATTTGTCCAACCCTAATACATACTCGTACATGCACACACAATATTAGATTTGCCGCGCTATGTATTAGGACTTTGGACGCCATTTTCTCCGGATTTTAGAATTTTAGTCACATGTAATTTCAGATATTGTATCTGTTTTTATTAAAATTTTAATAAATTTTTTAAACGTTTTCGACTCACATTCATCATAATTTACAAATAAATTTCTTAAAAAATAACCATCGTTCTGCGACATTTAATATGTCAACATCCTATAAGTATACATCCGTATGGCTGTAATTTTATCAACTTAACCTCAAGCTGAAGTAAGTTCAATAATATAAGCTTGTAGTATTATAGAATATCATTGTAAATTATATCATTGTCATATTATTCATAGTGCCCCGATGAAGGAACAAAACTTTTTCCGAAAGCTTGGCAATAACTTAAAAGAGTGTATTGATTTCAAATTTTCCATCTCCTTAACTACAACACCGATATCTTTATGCTACGAGTATATATAGGATGATTCAGGACTAATGTTACGAACTTTAACAGCTTATTCCTAGTCATTTTAAGCAAAAAATGTTATATGAACATAGGTCCTATCTCTTCTAGTTACCAAAATACAAGAGGTTAAAGTTTTATAGAAAAAAGCTCAAAATTTTCAAATTTTTGTAATCAAGGTACTTCTAAAAAAGAAAAGTATTAATGAAAAGTCATACCTTATTTACCCTAATTAAAAATTATTATACCTTTGTTTATTAATTGAAGATAAAGTGTATACAAGGAATACAAAGACTGAAAAATTAGAAGAAAATCAAAACAGTTCCAACGATTTCAAAAAACTATTAAAGTCAGAAAGGGTTAAAATGGTAACGAACTGGCTATGTGCACGGACAACGACAATAATAGAACAAGAAAACAAACGAAAGCAAGATAAAATGAAAAACATCTTATATTTTGGTACGTTGAATTGTCAAGGTATAAGTTCGGCGGGTGCTTCTAAAAATCTAGAACACATCTGTAAGCAATATAATATTGACATATTAGCCATTCAAGAAACAAAACAAAAAGAAAATAAAATATTTCAATTAGATAATTATGTAGTTTTTTACAGTTGCTGGAAAATAACATATTTTGGGAATGGATTTATGATTAAAAAGGAAATGAAAGAAAATGTTATAGAGTTCGAGCCAATATCAGACCTGTTATGCAGAATTAGAATTAAAGGGGCATATAGGAAAATAAATATAATTTATATACACGCACCGATAAATCTTAAAGATGAAGAAGAAAAGGACAAGTTTTATGAAAATCTGGTGAGAATCATCAAAAAATTGCCAAAATATGTGAAAATTATAATTAGAGATTTTAATGCGCAAGTGGGAAGGGAAGAAAGGTTTAAGGATATAACAGGAGGGTTCAGCAAGCATGAACTATCGAACGAGAATGGACTGAAATTAATCGAGTTTGCTACAGAAACAGGGATGAGGATAATGAGCACATCATTCATGAGAAAAGATATCTTTAAAGGAACATAGACGTCACCTAGAGGAAATATTTGCAATCAAACAGACCACATTTTAATATAAAAAGGCATGCAAAATTAATTAAAGATGTAAAAGAGGAGCAGCGGTGGACTCAGAACACTTTTTAGTCAAAATAAAAATAGGACAAGAAATACCCCGAATGCGTATAAAGGAAAACGGACATAGAGATTATTTTAATATTCAATTAGTACAAGACAAGAACGTAAAGCAGGAATTCGAGCATATAATTACACGAAAACTTTCTGAACTAAAACAAACTGATGGTATAGAAGAAAAGTGGAATATATTTGAAGAAAGTATGTGTAACACTGCAAGACAAACAGAATTGAAAACGATTGGTTTGATAATGAGTGTGAAAAAGCAAGGAAAAAGAAAAATGAAGCTAGATTAAATAGAATTCAAAACGATAATGAACATAATCGGAGAATAGAATCAGTAGAAAAGAAAAATCTCAAGAAAATTTGTAGAAACAAAAAAGACAAATGATGGAAAAGCAATTAGAAAGAATAGAGTGCGGATACAAAGAGAAAAATATAAAAAAATTCTACCAGAAAGTCAAAAATGAGAAACGGGGTTACTAACAAAGAACTGGTTATGTAAAAAACAAAAATGATCTTCTAGTTACGGGTGACGAAAAAACTAATAGATGTAGAGAATATTTTGATGAGTTATTAAACAGGAATATAGAAGACCAGGAACAGGATGAAACAACAACAATCGCACCGCAAGTACGAGAAAGTAATGATGATGACCCACAAATACCCTCATATGATGAAATAGCCGAAACGCTGCTCGAATTAAAGAATAATAAAAGCCCGGGAGAAAATGGAATCCCGGCAGAGTTGTACAAACAAGGGGGAGGGCAAATAGTCGACAAGATAGCTGAAATTATTCAAGAAATGTGGAGTAAAGAAGAAATACCAAGACGATGGAGAGAAGCAATAATCTGTCCCATATTCAAAAAAAGGGGAACGGGAAAGATGAGAAAATTACAGAGGAATTGCTCTCCTAGACATCGCATATAAAGTTTTAGCTATAGTTATAAAGAACATACTTAAAGAAAAGGCAGACCAAATACTAGGGGATTATCAAGCCGGATTCCGAAGTAACAGATCAACTACGGATCAAATATTCACTCTACAACAAATCATAGCCAACAATTATGAGCACAGGTTACCTCTGCAGATACTGTTCATCGACTTAAAGCAAGCATATGACTCAGTAAACAAAGAAAAATTATATGGAATACTTAGGCAATTCGGAATACCGGAAAAGTTAGTGAGACTGATTAAGATGACACTGGAAAGTATATCTTGCAAAGTAGGAATAGAGGGAAAACTATCAGAAAGTTTTAAAGTTAAGAAAGGTTTGAGACACGGCGACCCAGTATCCCCTATACTATTCAATCTAATTCTGGAGTGGGTAATAAGAACAAGTAAAATATTTAGAAAAGGACTGATACACGGGCAAAAACACCAAATATCTGCGTATGCCGACGACATAGCCATTATAACCAGAGACAGAAAAGAAATGAAAAATGTCTTTAAAAGATTAGAAGAAGCAGCAAAGTTAACTGACCTTCATGTCAATGAAGGAAAAACCAAGTTTCTACAAGTTAATAGTACTACTAGAAGTGATCTCGTAGTCAACACGGCGTACAAAGAATATAAATTTGAAGAAGTAGAAAACTAATTATTTGGGAGTGGTGTTAACGAACAACAATAACCAAGATGTAGAAATTGAGACGAGAATGAAAAAAAATAACAGTAGGTGTGTAGGCACATTTTTCAAGTTTCTGATCTCTAAGAACATATCAAGAGCGGCTAAAGTACGGGTGTATAAAACAGTAATAAGAACAGTGTTATCTTACGGGAGTGAACTTTGGACACTTAGTAAAAAGAACCAACAAAGACTAGCTATTTGGGAAAGAAAAATACTAAGAAAAATTGTTTGGGGGGGGGGGGGGGGAGGGGGGAAATTGGTGGAATATTTTTGCGCCGCGATAATAAAGAACTAATGACTTTATACGGTAAAGCAAGTATAATAGGTGTGATTAACGCACAGACTTCGATGGTTAGGACATGTTATGCGTTTATCGAAAGAAAGAACACTAAAAGCAGTGTTTAAACGTGGTGCTGAAACAAAGAAAAGGGTTGGGCGACCAAAAGGGAAATGGAGTACAGAGGTGCTAAAGGACCTGGAGTTTATGGGCGTTAGGAACTGGGAGAAGAAAACAAGCAACAGGGTCCAATGGAAGAGCATCACACAACAAGTCATGGGTCTGCTAGGCGTGGAGAGCTGAGCAATATATGTACCTTTGTTTGTGTAATAATGGATGGTTTTAATTGTTGAATATGCAGATATAATTTTTAATTATGGATTTTGTAATGGTAATGCCCGTCGTCCGTGCAGAGAATACCATGACATATACCCACATAGACGCCAACGTTCCCATACCATGTTTGCGCGCGTATTTCAGCGACTAAGGGAAACTGGGTCTACTGCTGTACGCAATGACGGTATTGGTGTTGTTAATAACCATGAAGAGGAAGAGAATGTGGTTGATGCTATTCTTGAAAATCCTCAAATCAGCATGAGACGTGTGGCTGCTCAATTACATATGTATCAAAGTAGTGTTTGGCGGATATTAAACCGTGAGGAATTACATCACTACCACTTTCAGTGAGTTCAAGCACTGCAACCAAGAGTCTATGGTCCTCGTCTAGAATTTTACCGCTGGTTACTACGTCAAACTGCGAATAATCCAGATTTTATTTACAAAGTGTTATGGTCTAATGAAGCTTAATTTACGAGAGATGGAATAAATAATTTTCATAATCAACATTTATGGAGTATTCAAAATCCTCATGTTATAGTTCAGTCCCGTTTTCAGGAAAGATTTAGCATAAATGTCTAAGCAGGAACTTTTAATACTGGTTTACTGGTTATAGATTTTTTATTGAAAACTGATCAGATTACACAAGCTAATAGAAGATGTTCCACTTCTTGCACGGCAGCACATATAGTATCAGCGTGATGATGCTCCTCACCACTATCGTAGACGTGTGACAGTGGTTAAACCAAAATTTTCCCAAAAAGAAGTTTGTAGGGTAGAAATAAACACGCGTGAGCATTTACTTCAGCGAATAATGAATGTATCTACTGCCATTCGTAATGATCGTATTGTAAATTGATCGTGCCCTATTAATTTCAGAACAAAAGAGTAACCACAAAAAAATGTTCAGAATTAAAAACTACATCTAACAAGTCCAAAATTATTGTTTACATGTGTTACGTTCGCGAAAAAGAGGCAAAATAAAAGTAATAATTTTTAGCTATTTACAGAGTGCAATGAGCAATAGGGATACGGTCCTGGCGTCTGATAGTGATAAGCGAATACGATTAGCTCCGTAAACTAACTCATTTTTGAGCGTCTACGAGCAAATATAGTGCAAGGAAAAGTGTCAATACAAAAAGTGAATCTAAACTGATAGTATCTACAACTCCTAAAGAACAGTAAGTCACTTTTAATACATGAAATAGAAGAGGAAGGCCAAGGTCCACATGGAATAATTCAGCCGAAAGGATACTTGAAGAAGTGAACCTCAGCTGGAGCTCGGCAAAGATAATGGCCAGGGACCGGAAAGAATGGCGTGATTTTATCTATAAGAATATGTGTCTCATAGACATGTAAACCTCGACACCCTAGGGTATAAGAAGTCTTAGATTATGTATGTATGTAATGAGCAATAGTACAAAATGTTTAAACATTTGCATTGGTTGAGTTTTGTAGATGTCATCTGACACAATATTAACAATTAAATATCAATTAATAAACTTATGCTTGTCAAAGTCAAATAACATGATTATTTAAATTGTATAATTTGTCTTGCATGGCACTCTGTAAAGAGCAACAGTTCTCTACGGCAACACACAAACGTGAAACTGAACTTCAGTTCTTCCTCGCAATAACGGACATGGTAACAAAAGGTAATGTATTTAGCTCATGTGGCGTGTGCAGGGCGGAAAAGAGCTACGTAGTTAGGCGATATCGGTGAATAGGATTCAAGCTAGCTGGTGTCCAACAACGAAGATGTAATGTTAGAGTGACCGTATCCTCCCACGGAGATTAACTGCCAGAACGAAAACGCAATGCTCGTGAATTCACACAATCCAACACCAAAAACCAATACTGGAAAGTGAAAAAGGCACCTCGACGCTGTCACAATTCGCACAATAAGAAACAAAAAATATTGGGTCAAGACGACAACGACCGTGCACTCTATTGTTACATCGACACAAAAACTACACAAAAATCTACGTTGAATAACGTCCATGTGCCAAATACGATGGTCCGAAAAATACATGCTCGCCGCACCACATCAGGACCTCGAGATCTGAAACTTTTTCACGGAACTGAAAAATGGTCGCCGGTAGCAAACAGCGCCACAGTAAAACAAAACGAATATCATAAAGAAGAAATACTAACACGAAAAAGAATACACTAAAAAACGAAGCGCGCGCCACTGAAGAACAAGACAGCATCAAACATGCCAAAAATGTCAACAAAACCAGGAAGGTCGCCACAGAATGAAAGATTGGAAGAAACACTAAATCAAATAGAAATAGGAAGGAAATAATCGAGATCATAATACAGGTAGGTTACTAAATACAAATAAGACCTATTTTACATGATAGATGCAGAATGTAGGAACAAATGAAACATTAAACGCAACCAGTAAAAAAGAGAATGAAGTTGCAAGGACGATTTATTGGACAGAACACTAACTAAAGACGGTATAACAATTGGAAAATACACAGATATGAGATTGACACAGTAACAGTAAAATTTCGACGAGGAAATTCCAGATTTAAATGAAATAAAGGTACGTGGAAAATAGGATTAAGACACTAGAGCAAAAATTTTACAAAGTGAATTTTGAACCGTTACAAATTTTGTCAATTTAAGCCGTTTAATATTTAAGTTACGTTGATGCAACCGGCCATTAATTTACGTATTGTCATAATTTCATGTTTTTTCTGTTCATTTAATACATTACAAGCTCTATTCCTTTTATTATGTTCAGTCTGGATGCAACCACTTCCTCTAAACCTACCTTGGATTAAAATCTGTATATTACCACTATTCTTACTGTGTCAACCTCCTATATCTGTGTATTTTCCAGTTGTTATATATTCTTTAGTTAGTGTTCTGTACAATAAATCGTCCTTGCAACTTCATTCACTTTTTTATTGGTTGCGTTGAATATTTCATTTGTTCCTACATTCTTTATCTATCATGTAAAATAGGTCATACTTCTATTTAGTAACTTACCTGTATTCTTATCTCGATTCTTTCCTTCCTATTTCTATTTGATTTAGTAATTCTTCCAATCTTTCATTCTGTGGCGACCTTCCTGGTTTTATTAACATTTTTGGCAGGTTTAATGCTGTCTCGTTCTTCAGTGGCGCGCGCTTCGTTTTTAAGTGTATTCTTCTTCGTGTTAGTATTTCTTCTTTATGATATTCGTTTTGTTTTACTGTAGCGCTGTTTGCTACCGGCGACCATTTTTCAATTCCGTGAAAAAGTTTCAGATCTCGTGAACTTAAGTCCTGATGTGGTGCGGTGAGCACGTATTTTTCGAACCATCGTATTTGGCAAATGGACGTTATTCAACGTAGATTTTTGTGCAGTTTTTGTGTCGATGTAACAATAGAGTCCTCGGTCGTTGTCGTCTTGACCCAATATTTTTGGTTTCTTATTGTGCGAATTTTGACAGCGTCGAGGTGCCTTTTTTACTTTCCAGTGTTGGGGTGGTGGATAGTGTGCATTCACGAGCATGGAGTTTTCGTTCTGGCACTTAATCTCCGTGGAAGGATTCGGTCACTCCACCATTACATCTTCGTTGTTGGGACACCAGCTAGCTTGAGTTCCATCCACCGACTTCGCCTGACTACGTAGATCTTTTCCGCCCTGCACACGCCTCATGAGCCAAGTACATTACCTTTTGTTACCATGTCCGTTACTGCGAGGAAGAACTGGAGTTCAGTTTCAAGTTTGTGTGTTGCCGTAGAGGACTGTTGCTACAGTGTCCTCATTGTAAGTTTTTATGTTGACGCTTATCTATCGTAGTTTTGCTAAAATAATTGTTGTTTCATTGTTAAATGTATTTTGGATTTAATGAAGATTGTACAGCGTCATATAGAGTTACATTCAAAGTTGAACCCTTCAGTTCAATATATTTATTTATTATTGAGAAATATTATGTATATCAGCAAAAAAAATTGTCATGTTATTTTATTGCATTATTGTGACTTGAGATTCAACGAGGATGCTCGTATCAACTGGTATGATTGGCTACGTTTGAACTGGTACCATTTCGAATAGACGTAGGTGTAAATATGCAGCACCCGAAGCTGGGTTATAAGTTCAGGGTTCAACAATTCATGTGTTTAAATTCTGTTACTTTATTACAACTTAGCTTTGGTTATTTATATTATTATTACATAACTGTACAATGCAAGCTTTAGCCTGAAAATTATTAAATTCAGGTCCACAAAGTAATTCTTTTATGTTACCAACCTCAGTCGTTTACAGGCAATAATGTTACGGTAGGCAAGATCTTTTAGTATTTTGTTTGGTACCGTCCTTTTTGTAATTTTGCGATTAAAAATTACATAGCGTCCTTATTTCTTTAATAATTAGTCATGTGGTTTTCAATCCTGCCGGTCTCCACTGTATAAAAGCTGGAGGCCTCGCAAAAGAACATCCCTGTGGAGTATCCGTGACTCAGTAAACCCTTTAGGGAAAAGTTACGTCACAAATTGCATCGAAATGATGTCAAATGAATTCAAATATATTGCAGTCAAAATTTCGATTTGCATTTTTGTTCGCTTTTACTGTACATAGTTTATTTAAGAAAGAGAATTACAGATCAAATCATTTCAAAATTACCAGGAGTTTGTATTGGATGACACGGAATGAAAAATAAAGTTTTGTGAAAGAATAATTGAAAATAATAATAATAATTCAGATTTGCTACAAAATATACTTTTTATGTTATTTTGTTTGCTTTTACTGTACACAGTTTATTTAAAAAAGAGAATTAAAGATCAAATCATTTCAAAATAACCAGGAGTTTGTATTTGTATTGTATAATTGAAAATAATAATAATAATTCAGATTTGCTGCAAAATATACTTTTTATGTTATTATGTTTATACGTACTTGCTTTTTGGTTGGTTTTTTGATCGTTATTTTGCAATTTCTTACAATATTTAAATAGAATACTTTTTTCCAATTCGTTCCCTACGTTTCATGTTAAATGAGACGAGCAATTTCATAATCAAATGTCAAGTGGTAATCGTAGATATTACAAATCTAATGTTTCCCGTTAAAAAATACTCACGGTATTAAGCTGTCATAGAAAAATGTAGAATTTTTTGTTTTTTAAATTATTTTATCGGTATTAGGTAAAATTTTGTACATAATACGTTATGAAAACGTGATATTGTTCGACTCACATCGTTTTCAAATACAATTTTAATAACTAATTATATAAATAACTATTTATGAATAAATTTTTTGTACGATTTTGTAAAACTGAAGATAAAAACGAATGTACATATTTTATGTACATGAGTAATATTTTTTAAGATCTTACATGTTGGTGTGATAAAATCTATGCTATTACTGACCGTACTAATTTGTGTGTTTTTTTTTATGTTTATAAACCAAGAAGAAGGTGCAAGAGTGCATCGAAACGTCGGTGTTGTAAGAGAATAAATCCTATTTGACTGAGATTTCAAGTAATTGATAAAACCTAATTATTTTTTTAAAATTTAATACTTGAAAGCGACCGTGCGTTAAATTTTCATCATGTTTCATTATAAATTATGCGAATTTTTGCCGTCAAGAAGAAAGCAGCAATTATGAAATATAATTTGTTTTCTAATATTATTTGTTATAATAAAGTATAATGACGATATTTGTTTTTTATCAATAATTTGATAAAAAGACCAATCAGAGAATTTTCCACGCTTATACAGTTTACCATTTATATATTTAGTTTTGCGCATTTATTGAACTTAGACAGATACTTTTTACAACTCAAAGTATATGAATTTGACAAACTGCACTGGCAAGAACTGAAGATCGTAGTAAGTGCAAGAAATTGCACAGTTAGTAAGGTTCAGTTCACTCGAAATATATAAATTAAATACAAAAAACTTAGCTAGTTCGCACTGATTATGCAAAATAGAAAATGAGTTATGCACTAAATGCAAAACAAATCACACTAAATATCGATGGTGTAGTGCACAAATGTTGTAAGTGCAAATTAATTTTTTTAAGAAAACACAGTTTAAAAGCTTAAACCTCTAGATCAAATCATCATAATAGAATAAAGCTAAATAGTGCTGGTGGCTTTAAATTAGAATAAGCAATTACCACATTGATTTTATACGTAAAAATTAAACTTTCTACACACTTTACACAGCATTATTCAAAACTGTAATACACCATCGATATATAAATGCAAAAACGCTATGAATTTCGATTTGTTTTATCTCCTTGAATCAAATTCCGAACCACAAACGTCACTTTTTTTGAGATTTTCTGTATTTATAAAATATTATTCTTACCGGCTCTTCTGTCATATTGCGATGTTGACTCGGAAACGTTTATGATAGAAATTAAATGAAAATCAAATACGAACCCATATTTTACTTTACACATTCACATATGTTTGTTCTCTCATTAATAAATGAAGAATATAAACACAAGTTTTAATTACTCTTTTTGTCTTAATTTACTTATGTATGAAGAACGGTGAGAAAAGTTCTTTAATTGCAACAAATATTTTATAATACTAATTAGGGCGGTTTTATTATTATTATTATTATTATTATTATTATTATTATTATTATTATTATTATTATTATTATTATTATTATTATTATTATTATTATTATTATTATTATTATTATTATTATTATTATTATTATTATTATTATTATTATTATTATTATTATTATTATTATTATTATTATTATTATTATTATTATTATTATTATTATTATTATTATTATTATTATTATTATTATTATTATTATTATTATTATTATTATTATTATTATTATTATTATTATTATTATTATTATTATTATTATTATTATTATTATTATTATTATTATTATTATTATTATTATTATTATTATTATTATTATTATTATTATTATTATTATTATTATTATTATTATTATTATTATTATTATTATTATTATTATTATTATTATTATTATTATTATTATTATTATTATTATTATTATTATTATTATTATTATTATTATTATTATTATTATTATTATTATTATTATTATTATTATTATTATTATTATTATTATTATTATTATTATTATTATTATTATTATTATTATTATTATTATTATTATTATTATTATTATTATTATTATTATTATTATTATTATTATTATTATTATTATTATTATTATTATTATTATTATTATTATTATTATTATTATTATTATTATTATTATTATTATTATTATTATTATTATTATTATTATTATTATTATTATTATTATTATTATTATTATTATTATTATTATTATTATTATTATTATTATTATTATTATTATTATTATTATTATTATTATAATTATTATTATTATTATTATTATTATTATTATTATTATTATTATTATTATTATTATTATTATTATTATTATTATTATTATTATTATTATTATTATTATTATTATTATTATTATTATTATTATTATTATTATTATTATTATTATTATTATTATTATTATTATTATTATTATTATTATTATTATTATTATTATTATTATTATTATTATTATTATTATTATTATTATTATTATTATTATTATTATTATTATTATTATTATTATTATTATTATTATTATTATTATTATTATTATTATTATTATTATTATTATTATTATTATTATTATTATTATTATTATTATTATTATTATTATTATTATTATTATTATTATTATTATTATTATTATTATTATTATTATTATTCGTTTCCAAACCATATACAATATACATAAATTATTAAAAATACACAATAAATATATATTACATTACAAGAAATTTTTCTCACTCCTTACAAACTGACCGATTTTGGGTAGCGAAATACCGCATCCGGGCAGTGTTGCCAACCTCTTTAAATCGAATTATGCTACCACCACTACAAAATTATGCTACCGCTCATAAAATTATGCTCAAATATTATGGAGATAAAGAATCGGTCATTACATGCATTTCTGTGAGGTAGAATAATAACCTTTAGCGCTAAATCGCCTATGTTCATTATTATCTAGCACTACTACCAACTACCAAACCAGCTATCACTACATATTAGACGTATCGATAATAATCCTATTATAGATATGACGAAAATAAATATTAAATAAAAGACAATAATCAATAATTTTTTACGACTGGCAAATATTTGTAATTATGCTATGATTGCTCGTAATGCTGCTACGATGCTAGCCTGTGAAAAATTATGCTACTTTAGCATAATAATGCTACAGTTGGCAACACTGCATCCGGGCCACATGGAGTGAGCCCGTTGAGTACAACATAGGTTTGATAAATCGCCCAGCATAGACTAGGACGGAGAATTTGCATCTTCTCCGGAGATTCTCTCCTTATACCAGAGGAAAACCGTCCGCAAAAATTGGGAGAGAATTGGCCTAGCTGAATAATGTTCGTCTAAAAAATTGCACAGTTTATAGCAGCTGGTGTTGTCTTAGCCAGATCTTCACTCGTGCAGTCCTCTTCTATGTTGGGCGGTTATAAGATAGCATAATAATATAGATTTTAAACAAAATAAAATAGTAATCTTTACATTATTTATTTTATTTTGGAATTTTGAACTTGTTTATTCACTCTCGAAAGCGAGCGCAATTTGGCTTTTATCGCCCGAAGGCCTAAAATGTAGCCAAGCAGCAGCTGTTCAAATAAATTAAAATTGGTGTTCATGGATAAATACCACACAACGCAATAAACTTGATAAATGCCAATTTTGAACACCGTCTCTCACCAAACTTTTCCTACTCGTATATTTCTTTTAATTTCAATAGCACCAACTTGCATTCTGCAGCCTCAAATTCATCCGATATTGACACAATAACGAAAAATATATGCCGAAATCTCGATTCTCGAAAACTGTTTCGACATTTGTCGGTTGTTATTTTTGTCAGTAGTTATATCCCGAGTATGCAATAAAATTTAATTAAAAAGTGTTTGAGTACATAATAATTTGATTTTAAATGGTATTCACGATAACACTTTTTTAAAACAAAATTTTATAAATAAGCCATACATGAAATTTAATCAATTCTATTCTCTAGAACGAGGGGTACATGCGAAGATTATTTCATTCGTTATTTTAACTTGTCAAATAAACTATTATTCACGAAAGATGACTACTCAAGGTCATTTGTGAGCCGTCTGGTATAATATTACTTGCAGATAACTTCATTGCATTTCCTATGCAAATGCGTGCAACATGAAATATATATGGGCACATTTTAACTGAAAAATAAGAGTAATTCATTTGAAAATTATGTTTCTTTCTAAATAATACCTTTCTGAAAGATTTATGTTCTTCACCTATATTTTTGCAAAATACAAAAACATAGATTTCACTTATAAACCAAGAAATAATAATTTGATTTAAACGTCAACGCCACTGGATAAATATTAACACAGAGGGCAGTGTAGTAGATAATTATGTATCTGTAATTCTACGACATACGTCATTATTATTTATAGTGTGCTAGAAAGTAATGCCACTATTTACGTATATCTGTCACACCACATAAATTAAATAGACAGGTCAAATAATCTTTCTCTTTCTAATACAAAATGTTGCTAAGCTACTGATATAAAGTGATGTGTATTCTTTCTTCGAACAAATGACCTTGAATAGTCATCTTTCGTGAATAATAGTGTAAATGTCAAAAAATTATGAAGAAAATTTGTTTGAATTGAATAATTCGGCATATTTAAAGATATAGCATATAAGTAAAGGTAAAAAGCAGGTATCTTGCTTCTGCTAAATATGCCTTCAAAATGTTTAAAATTTGCATATAAAAGCTAGCTTCAATTTAATCGCTGTTAGAACGCTAGGTGCTATTTAATCACTTATTTAAAATGCACGACAATGGAAAATAAGAAATTCTGATTGGTCAAATTTGTAATGAATGAAATAATCATTAATTATATTTGCAAGCGTGTGAAATTTAACAATATTTTCAAGGGTAATATAGTGGTGAGCTTATAGTCGATATAGCCCACGAGTTATATTTAAGAAGAGAAGACAATGATTACTGATTACTCATCAAAATATTTTTCTTCTCACATTTTTGCAATTGTATTCCATATAGTCCATACAGTTTTGATTAAAGTTTATTTGTATTCTTCTCCGTTCGCTCTTTTCATATTAAATGCATAATCTTTTAGAATACTGAAGATCGTTTTGATGCTTGTGTTTTTTGACAAATTGTATTATCTTGCTTTGCAAAACTCACTAAATTACCTCAATATACTTTCTTTATTTGTTTAGTGTTTATTAGGGTATTATGCATACCCGCATTGTTAATGATTTCATCTGAGTAATTTCCCCATCGTATAGATCACAATTTTCACGAATCGGTGTTACAATTTTTTCTCAACTGTCAAATAATTTTTTCCTATATATGTCATATTTACGTGATTACTACCGTTGCTATTAGAAGTGAAATATTGCCGCGGCAATATATTATGTCCACTAAGGGCCGATTGTACAATCACAGTTTAAACTGTTTATTAAAAAATCATGGTAAATCTTGATGTACATCAACGGTTTACTGTTATACATAGTTCAAAGCACTACACTTTTGTTAAACGCTCGTGATCGACCGTTTAAATTACAGCTAAACTTGCTTTAACTTTAAACTGCCAATATTTTAAGCTGTAGTTTAAACTGTTATTATACAACCGGCCCTTATTGATACATTTTCAAGCGTTGTGAATGTCTGATTTTCTTAAGAATTGAATTCTTAATGATATCTGTTTCTATTTATCTTTGTATATTTCATGGTTGATATCTTAATATTTACACGCTTCAAAGTTTATTAATTTAAA